>OU342736.1:50356185-50860907 GCA_910589765.1 Avena atlantica | reverse complement strand
GTACGAGCTGGGTTGGCCAAGTCACATGGGTAAAGTGTACTAACCCTGCAGGGTGTATAAACTAAGTGCTTAGCCGTGTCCCCGGTTATGGACAATTTGAGCGACCTGATACTGATGCATGATATTCTCACTCATCCTTATTTCTTATTACTTAAAACTTGTTGGGTGAACATAATTGGGTAGGAGCACCTGGGAGTGAACCAGAGTGTCCTATTTATCGTATTGGATATACTTTTTTTACAAATGTTAGGATAAAACTGTTGCTTTATGCAAATGAGCCTGAACTCCACTTGGCCAATAAGCATGTAGTTGCTAGATCTGTTATTAACCACTTTAGCCTACTTGCCATACATTCAATGTATTGACCATTCGGGCTGCAAACGTGTCATGTTTCAGTTATATCGTATCTGAGTGATCGGTCATAGGTCGCGAGACTCCACTCACAATTGTTCGCCTGTGGCACATTTAAAGATGGAGATCTACCTGTATTCGTTTTCCGCTGTGTACTTGAATAAATATGTAAATTTTGGATCATATGCGTTGTATTTATGATGCATAGTTATATTGGTATCATTTTGTACTGTGTGTGCAGTGAACCGATCCAGAGATTGGCACTATACACATGAACTCAGCCTTATCAGGCGAGGGTGTTACATGAACGGATCTCACAAGATCTATACATGAAAGCACAAGGAGGAGATACAACCCATCTAGCTACTACATGGACCCGTAGTCCAAGGTGAACTACTCACGCTTCTACTAGAGGATGGCATGATGAAGAAGAAGGCCTTCGGGTGATATCCCTCTGGCAAGGGTGACGGGAAGAGCTTCAGATCCCCCTGATCTAGGGACGATGGTGGCCGCGGCTATAGACAGTTTCATGGAATATGATCGGGCTCTAGGGTTTTGGCGTCGGGGGACTTTATAGGCGAAGAGGCGAGGCAGGGGCCACCAGGGCGGTTGCACCCTCCCAGGCATGGGGTGGGCCCAACCCCCCGCGGCCAGGGGGTGTGGCCCCCCTGTGAGACTCCTCTGTCTCGTATTTCCGGCTTCGTGTTGCCCACGGTAAAATATTGGACTTGGCTTTTTTGTCCCGTCCAATTCCGAGAATATGATTTGTTTTTCTGCCTTTCTGGAACCAAAACAGAAGAAAACTCGCAACTGGCACTAGGCAACTGTTAATAGGTTAGTACCAGAAAACATATAAAAACACTCAAAGTGTGGACAAGCAAAGGAAAGTAGATAGTAAACAAGCATGGAGCATCAAAAATTATAGATACGGACATGAATAGAATCAACAAGATAGAATCATTAATCAATCTGACATAGTAATATCAATATCCATCGGATCCCATAAACACAACATGCATGATTACAAATAGATGATCTTGATCATGAACGGAGCTCACAAGATCTAAACATGGTAGCACAAGGAGGAGAAACAACCATCTAGCTATTGTATGGACCCATAGTACAAGGTGGAACTACTCCCGCTTGAAGGCCTCTGGGATGATCTCTCCCCTCCGACAGGGTGCCGGGAAGAGCTTTAGATCCCCCGATCTAGGGATGATGGTGGCGGCGGATACAGACTGTTTCGTGGAGATCTGATCAGGTTCTTAGGGTTTTGGCATCAGGGTGACTTTATAGGCAAAGAGGCGAGGCAGAGGGCGGCTAGGGGGCCCACACCTGCTAGGCGCGACCCAGGGTAGCCCGCGCGTGGGGGGTGGCCACCCTATGGCTCCCTCCGGTCGCCCTTTGGTCTCTGTGTTCTCCTCGGTGAAATATTGACTTGGCTTTTGTCCGTCCAATTCCGAGAATATTTCCTTACTAGCTTTTCTGAAACCAAAAACAGCAGAAAACAGGCACTGACTCTGTGGCAACTTGTTAATAGGTTAGTCCCAGAAAATGTATAAAAATACCTCAAAGTGTAGAAAAGCATAGCAAAGTGGATACTAAAACAGCAAGGAAACATAAAAAAATTATAGATATGTTTACGACGATGTATCAACAACTCAAGGTGTTGCTAACAACTTGGAATCCTTCACAACACAAACTCAAGACTATGCCCCAACTTACAGTGAGTTATCAATCTCACTGGTTTGCTGAAAACAAAGGTTTAAACGTATAGTGTGGAAGATAGTGGTTGCTTGCAGAAAGTAAACGGTAACGATAGATAATGTATCAATGGTAAAGATTGGACCGGGGTCCATAGTTCACTAGAGGCGTTCTCCTTAAGATAAATAACATGCTGGGTGAACAAATTAAAAAACAGCGGGGCTTGACAGGACTGAGCAAGCATAACAATGCAAATACTAGACATCATGATTCCTATGAGATTTGATTGGGCATTACAATAATATACATAGACCGTCATCCAACTACAATGATGATAATAATCCACCTTCAGGTTATCATTCGAACCCCCTTGATACGTCGGAAACATATCTATAATTTTTTATGCTCCATTCTTGTTTAGTATCTACTTTGCTTTGCTTTGTCTACACTTGAGGTGTTTTTATATCTTTTCTGGAACTAACCTATTGACAAGATGCCATAGTGTCATTGCTTGTTTTCTTCTTTTGTTGTTGTTTCAGAAAAGGCAGAAAATGAACATTCTCGGAATTGGACGGGACAAAAGCCAAAGTCAATATTTCACCGAGGGCAACACGGAACCACGAAGCAGAGCCGGAGGGGGTCCACAGGGGTGGCCACACACCCCCAGGCGCGGGCAAGCCCTGGAGGCGCCTGGAGGAGGCGTGGGCCCCCTGGACCCCCACCGACCTTGATTCTGCGTCTATAAGAAGCCTCTGATGGGAAAACCCTAAACAATCCAGAAGAAATCCACAAAAACCTCCACAACACCGCCACCACCGAAGGGGAAGTCGGGACAGAAAGTCTCTGTTCCGGCACCCTGCCGGGACGGGGAAGTGCCCCCGAAGCCATCTCCATCGATCTCCACCATCATCTCCATCACCGTTTGCTGATTCCCATGATGAGGAGAGAGTAGTTCTCCTTTGATCCTAAGGGCTCTACTGGTAGCTATGTGTTCATCTCTCTCTCTCTCTCTCTGCATGATCTTGTTGTGGTCATGAGCTTTGTAATCAAGTAGATCTACCTTGCTACTCAAGTGCTTCATTAGATCTCTGCTCTCTCCATGTGTGTGAAAGTGACAGCGTGCACGCCATGGTGGCACTTAGGTTTGAGTCTACATAAATACTCTTTGTGCTTTAATAGATCTATGCTTTTACCCACGTGTGTGAAAGTGACAGCGGGCATACCGTGGTGGGAACTTTGGCTAGATTGAATATTTGTTATGAGTTATATTTGGAGTTGGATGTCTCTATGAAATTGTGGTGTTTGTTGGAACCATCTAGAGCTCAAGGTGACAGTGTAGGGTATCTAGATTGGGGAAGGCGGACTTTGAGGAGCGTTGTTATAGCCCTACCGATGATTAGAGTGTCCAACCGGACAGTAGTTAAGAGTAGTATCATGAAGAGAGGATATTTATATGAGAGAGTGTTCACTAGTGAAAGTATGATCCCTAGGCCTAGTTTCTAAACATTGAAACACCGTTTGCTATTAGATCTGTTGCATGTTTTTAGTCTTTACCTCACCGTCAAGCTCTTTTCTGGGCATCCTTACCACTTGTATTTTCACTATCTCTTCGTCGAACTAGTGCACCTATACACCTGACAAGTGTATTGGGTGTGTTGGGGACACAAAGACTTCTTGTATCTTGATTGCAGGGTTGCTTGAGAGGAAATACCTTTGACCACTTCCTCCCTGAGTTCGATAAAACTTGGGTAATCCACTTAAGGGAAACTTGCTGCTGTTCTACAAACCTCTGCACTTGGAGGCCCAACAACTGTCTAGAAGAATAGAAGTGCGTAGACATCAAGCTTTTTTCTGGCGCCGTTGCCAGGGAGGTAGGTAAAAGGTACTCACATGCTCCGGTGTGAGTGGTCGGAGTTATTTCCTTTAGATTCTACAATTTTGTCTTTTGTTTCTTGTTTTCACTAGTTAGGCTTAATGGAAAACAACAACAAAAATTATAGATCTCTATAGCATTTATCTTGAGTTAGGACATGAAGTGTTTGAAGAGAAAATTAAAAAACTATGGAGATTTATTTGCATGCTAATAGCAATGTTATTAGTATGAACTCTTTGAGACCATTATTGATAATGCTATGGAAAACTCTAAGCTTGGGGAAGCTAGTTTTTTATGAAAATGATCTTTTTAGTTCCCCAGCTTGGGAGATAGTTATTGTATTGCTTATGATGACACCAAACCTCCAATCTATGATGATTACTGATGAGTATGATATTTTTAGTCCACCTACTATTGAGGAGAAAATTTATGGTGATTACAATATTCCTCCTATATTGATGATTATGGTGATGAGAATAACAATGATAGCTATTTTGTTGAATTTGCTCCTACTATAATTAATAAGAATGACTATGCTTATGTGGAGAGTAATAATCATTTTATGCATGTGGCTCATGATAAGAATTTTTATGTGATAGTTATATTGTTAATTTTGTTCATGATGCTACTGAAAGTTATTATGAGAGAGGGAAACATGGTTTTATGCATATCAATAATATTAAGTTTCCCCTCTTTATGTTGAAAGTCTTAAAGTTGCACTTGTTTTCCTTTCCTATGCTTGGTGCTTTGTGCTTTCATGACTTGTTTATTTACAAGATTCCTATGCATAGAAGTGGGTTAGATTTAAAATGTCTTTTGAATTTGGTTCTTGATGCTCTCTTTTACTTCAATTCATATTTCTTATGTGAGCATCTTCTCAAAACTATCAAGCCTAACTTAAAGGCATTAAAGAAAAGTACTTGTTTGGAGATAAAGCAAGAGTTTTCTTGAGTCTTGGAAGTTATTACCTCTATAATGACCTCTCCTTATCCTTTTTATTTGCTTTTTTGCCAAGAATGACCTAATGAGAGGGAAGTAAGATTTGGGGAGTTGCTGTCCCGAAACAGATTTCTGTCCTCCACCATAAAAAAAAGCGCGAGGAGTATCTGTAAGTCGGATTGATCTGAAACTTTACGAATAAATCCCCCAGTATGTTAGCTAAGTTTCGTTAGTTCAACACTTTTTGATTTTAGCAACAGAAGACTTTCGAAAAAAATATGTTTCTACCAGCTGGTCTGTTTTGACAGATTTCTGCCATTATTTGCATTTGCTTCTTATTGATTCCTTTTTGAGTTCTCTTTAGGTGAATTGAGATTTTTGAAGGAGTTGCTACAGTAGCTTGTGTTTTAGTGAAAATCCTTGTTGTTCCAAAGCTTTTCCAGGGGTCTAATATCTTTTGAGTACACTAATGTTGCTAATGAAGATTGTGTGAAGTTTTGTATGAAAGAAAAATTTCCGGTATAGAGAAAGAATGATGTAATGAGATGAAGAATGGACAAAAGCTCAAGCTTGAGGATTCCACCCGGTGTCACCCCAAGAAATATCCAGAGGTACAAGCGTCAAAGCTTGGGGATGCCTAAGGCATCCCCTTCTTCATGAATCAAATCTCAGGTCTTTCTAGACACTTCATTTTTATTGTTTCATGCATTGTGTGTTGTTCTCTGGAGCATCTTAGTTTTTGTTTTTGGTTTTCGTTTGCTTAGTTTATTTGATAAGTTGGTTGGTTACACCACACTTCTTTTGGAGAGAGACACACTCTGTTTCCATTGCCTAGAACACTCTAGTTTTCACTCTTTTGTTTTGTGTGTTTCTTTCACTTTTGCTAGCACTGCGTTCAGCTTAGTTTTCTTGCTTTTAGCTTATAAATTTTTAGTTCTTAGTGTGGTTTAGTTTTTCTTTATTGTGGATTTGTGAGACAAGCTCACTGATCTTTATTGATATTATCTTTGTGAGTTGTTTCAAATAAGTTGTTTGTGTTGGAAAAGAGTAGAAATTTCATGCTTATAGTGGTACAAAAGGGATCTTGCATTGACTGTGACTTAGACTTTAGCATGACATGCTAGGTGTTGTTTGACCTTATGCTTAGTGATTATTGTTGTATCATGTCTTGTTCCAAAAAATTGGGATTGCTTAGTGTGCCTTGAAAAAATTATGCGTTGTTTTAGCATGTAAAAAGCATAGTATTGTGGTATTCTCCTTTGATGCTTTGTTTGGGTTGACTTGGAACATTCTCACACCATGTTATGACTATGACAAGTCACCATAGCCTTTATGATCATTTAGTCCTTGACTTGTAGTATCACTCTTTGCTTTGATTAGTATGCTTTGGCCATTATGCTCTCTTAGTTGGTTGAGTCTTGGAAGTTATTACTTCAGTAATGACCTCTAATTATCCTTTTTTTTGATTTTTGTGCCAAGAATGACCTCTAATGAGAGGGAAGTAAGATTTGGGGAGTTGCTGTCTCGAAACAGATTTCTGTCCTTCACCAAAAAAATTCGTGAGGAGTCTCTGTAATTTGGATTGAGATGACAATTTATGAATTGATCCCGCAGTATGTTAGATAACTTTCGTTAGTTTTAACACTTTTTATTTGAGCAACAGAAGATTTTCGAAAAAAATCAGTTTCTACCTGCTGGTCTGTTTTGACAGATTTCTGCCATTATTTGCATTTGCTTCTTATTGATTCCTTTTGAGTTCTCTTTTGGGGAATTGATCTTCTTGAAGGAGTTGCTACAGTAGCTTGTGTTTTTAGTGAAAAGTCTTGCTATTCCAAAGCTTTGCCTAAAGTTCTATTATCTTTTGATTACACTAATGTTGCTAATGAAGATTGTGTGAAGTTTTATATGAAGGAAAAAAATTCAGGTGTAGAGAGAGAATGATGTAAAAAGATGAAGAATGGACAAAAGCTCAAGTTTGGGGATGCCACCCTGGTGTCACCCAAATAAATATCCAAGAGGGACAAGCTTCAAAGCTTGGGTATGCCCAAGAGATCTCCTTCTTCATCAATAAAAAGCTCAGGTCTGTCTAGACACTTCGTTTTATTGTTTCATGCATAGTTGTGTTGTTTTTGAAGCGTCTTAGTTTTCGTTTGGTTTGTTTAGTTTGATTGAATAAAGTAGTTTGGACCCCCCTTTATCGCTGTGTTGTTTCAAATAAGTTGCTTGGTGTTGGAAAGGAGTAGAAAGTTCCTGCTTGAAGTGCAAGAGGAGCTTGCATTGACTGTGACTTAGACTTTAGCATGACATGCTAGGTGTTGTTTTGACCTTATGCTTAGTGATTATTGCTGTAGCATGTCTTGTTCCAAACAATTGGGATTGCTTAGTGTGCCTTGAAGAAATTATGCGTTGTTTTAGCATGCAAAAGCATAATATTATGGTATTCTCCTTTGATGCTTTGTTTAGGTTGACTTGGCACATGCTCACACCATGTTATGACTATGACATGTCACCATAGCCTCTATGATCATTTAGTCCTTGACTTGTAGTACCACTCTATGCTTTGATTAGTAATGTTTTGTTGCTCTGCATGATTATGGCCATTATTTATCTCTTAGTTGGTTGCTCCCAGTCTTTTGCTAGCCTCCACTTGTATGAGTAAGCTCTACTCATGCTTCCAACTCCAAAGAAACCAAGTTATTCCAAAGTGTCCACTATAAATTCCTATGCATGGTGTGTTACACCATTCCAGTATATTCTTGTTTTCATCTATATTCCAATTAAAAATACACTTTGTTATGTGAAAACTTAGTGATTAAAGCCCTCACAAACTTGATGGCACACTTTATATTCCTTGACCCTAATAAACCTGAACCATTGTGACAACTTTGTTGTATATGCTTGCACTTATAAGTTGGAATTAGCAGAACCATGATGTCATGGGGAATGTTTTCAACATTGCACTTGTACTTTGTACTCAGTTGATGTCATGTTCTTTTGTCTATGGATATCACCGATGTGAAATAAAGAGTGAACTTGTAAGTCCATGGAGTTTGTATCATGTGTTAGAGAAACGCTTGGGCCGCTAGCCTAAGCCATGCCTAATCATGGTGGAAACTTGCAGCATCACCATAATGAGCTATCTATGAAGCATCCTCAATAAAAAGCTATGCATATGGTAAATAAAAAGATTGCTGAGATGCTCATTGTCTGCTTACCTTGTCATTTTGGTTATGGGAAAGATCCTGAACCATGTGCAAGGGGTACCCCGTTGGCGGTTCTCAATGATATACAAATACTTACAATGACAAGAACTTACCTGGGCCCAAAGTTGAGTATGCATGAGGTGTGGCCCTCGTATTCAAGGGACTTGAGATTGCCAACTTATACTTCGTCAAGCATATACTGCATATTTTTCACTTTAACCTTAATCACTTCAAGATGCTTATGATAGGGGCAATGAGGGCTGAAAGCTAACAAGTACCATAATTTTTGGAAGCTCCTTTTGAAACTTGTAATCCCTGCTTCCTTTACAAAAAGGCCTTTCTTCCACCATTATTGAGTCTCCACCTTCTACTTTTAGGCACCATTAAGAGAGCATAATTGTCATTCTGTGTGCAGTGTTCCAAAGCTTATTGATTGATGCATATTGTGATATTACTTGTTCTTGTGCTATTTGTTTCTAGTCACCCTTGTGAACTTTGAAGGTGTCCTATGCATATATATTGCTACTCTATGAGGGACAAGCTAATTGCCACTATGCCATGTTTTCTGTATGTGAAACAAACAAACGTTTTTCAATGCATGTTATTCATGATCTTTGTTTGTAGCTTGTCATGTTGCATGCATAGTTAATATGTCCTATTGTTAGAACTCGATCTTTAATGCACCCCTCCAGTATTAAGTTGCAAGCAACAGATAATTTCATTAAGCAATGTCTGTAAAGTAAACAATACAATTGTGCCATGAACAAAAGATTGTTGTTTTATCCCTAGAAGCAAACACATATACAACCTTAGAGATTTCTGTCACTTCCCCAGATTACTAGAGGCATGAACCCATTATCGATCATAAATACTCCCTCTTGGAGTCATAAGCATCTACTTGGCCAAGATAGCTACTAGCAATGGAGAGCATGCAAGATCACAAACAACACAGACATGTTAGAATCAATAATCAATAAGACATGATAGAATCAATAATCAATCTGACATAGTATCTGAATATCTATCGGATCTCCGCAAACACAACATGTATGATTACAAATAGATGATCTTGATCATTAACAGAGCTCACAAGATCTAAACATGATAGCACAAAGGAGAGAAACAACCAGCTAGCTACTGTATGGACCCATAGTCCAAGGGTGAACTGCTCATGCATCATACCGGCGGCTGGCATGGTGATGAAGAAGGCCTTCGGGACGATCTCTCCCCTCCGATAGGGTGCCAGGAAGAGCTTCAGATCCCCCCGATCTAGGGACGATGGTGGCGATAACTATTGACTGTTTCGTGAAGATGTGATCGGGTCTTTAGGGTTTCTGCATCAAGGGTTTTTTATAGGCGAAGAGGCGAGGCAGGAGGGCGGCCAGGGGTCCCACACCCTGTTCTGGCGCGGCCTAGGATGGGCCCATTCCTGGGGGGTGGCGGCCTCGTGGCGCCCCTCTGTCTCTCCTCTGGACTTCGTGTTTGCTTCGGTAAAATATTGACTTTGGATTTTGTCCCGTCCAATTCCGAGAATATTTGCTTACTATCTTTTCTGAAACAAAAAACAGCAGAAAACAGGAACTAACACTGCGGCATCTTGTTAATAGGTTAGTCCTAGAAAATGTATAAAAATACCTTAAAGTGTAGACAAAGCATAGCAAAGTTGATACTAAATAAGCATGGAACATAAAAAATTATAGATAGTTTACGATGTATCACGGGGATGAGCCTCGCTAAACTTGCATTGGATCTCTGATGAAATAGCACATTGTGAATCTAAAAATGATTTTTGTAAAAAATTATGAGCATCCGATCATGTGCCTATTGTTCGACCCACTTCCTACCGATTTGGCGGGAATTATCTTTTTCACCTCGGGTGGAGGGAAATGTTTGAGATCACCCTATTGGGAAATTGTACATGTAAGGTGGTCTAGTATTTTTAAAATATAGGGTGGTAGCATTTTGAATTAGCCATTTGGTGGTTGTTTCACAAAACCCCCAGTTTTTGCGCTCAAAAAATAGAAAATGGCTTTTTGGTGTGACGAAAAGGAAAATTTCCTCCTGCAACATTGTTTGCCATCCCATGATGCACATGTATGCACAATATAGGAACATTATCACAAACTATGCCTTGATTCTAGCCATAATATTGGTCATTTGACTCGAAAGTCAGGAAACCTCAAATGAGGTAGGTTATTTTGTGAAAAAAATTAAGACATAATCAATATACCAAGTTTGATATTTTTATTCCAACTATGTAACATATATGACACGACGTGAAGGTTTCGTATTGTTTTGATTGTTTTTGAATTTTTTGTGCCCGTTTTAAACTATCGACAAACTTTGTCGGACAGCGGGTATGAAGATTCTTAGCTCGGGGCTGAGTCTCGATAAACTTGCATTGGATCTCTGATAAAATAGCATATTGTGAACCTAAAAATGATTTTGTAAAAATCATGAGCATCAGCTCATGTGCCTATATTTCATATCTAATCCACTTCCTACCGATTCGGCGAGAATTTGTCTTTTTCACACGGGATGGACGAAAGGTTTGAGATCTCCTTGTTGGGACATTATCCATGTAAAGTGATCTAATATTTTTAAAAATAGGGTGGTAGTATTTTGAATTATTTATTTGGTGGTTGCTTCACAAAACCCCTAGTTTTTTGCGCTCATAAAATAGAAAATGCCTTTTTGGTGCAACGAAAAGGAAAACTTTCTCCTGCAACATTGTTCACCATTCCATGATGCACATGCATGCATAATATGGGTACATTGTCACAAACTATGCCTTTATTCTAGCCATAATATTGGCCATTTGACTCGAAAGCCAGGAAACCATATAATATGACACCACGCGAAGGTTTCGCATTGTCGATCGGTTTTGAATTTTTTATGTCCATTTTAAACTATGGTCTAAACTGTGAGCATGAAGATTATTATTCAACATAAATATCTAATATTTGAGTGTAGATAGATAAATATTATTTTTCTGTAAATTGTAATATGTTATTTATATTTTTCTGAATTAGAATGATTTTTTTATGATTTTTCTAAGAGTAATGTGATAAAAGGAAAAAAATGGATTTTGCCGTGTATACTGCAGAATACACATGGCAAATGCCATTTGCCGTGTATACTGGAAATACACACGCCAAAGGGCTGACGAGGTCATACGACAAAGAGGCCATCGTCTGCAGTCGTTAGCTTCTCCCCATCAAGGGACTTGTGGTGTCGCTGGTCCCACCTCGTTGCTATGACGACACCTATGCCGTATGCCGCTGTTGATTTTTCCGGCTGTGTTTTCTTTTGCCTTGTTCCCTTATGTGTCTTTGTTATGTATATTTCTTCTCCGTGTTCTTTTTCAGAAATTTGTCGTATTCGTGTACTTTGCCGTATGCTTTCTAAATTACACACGGCAAAGACCCAGTTCATTTGACACACGGCAAAGACGTGTCTGCACAACAACAATATTTTTTCCCGCGGTGACTGACAACATGTTACATACAATTTTGCATCATGCACGGCTTGCAGTCCTAGGAACACATAGATAGGCCTCGTTGTACGCGAGAGTCCTAACGCCAAAGATAAGATATATATGAACACAACCTAGGGTTGAGAGCAGGGGGATTTTCTCTATCGGGAGTTCGGGATGGAGTCAGGAATACGAGTTCCGGTGTACGAAATGAATGGTTCGCTGTTTTTTTTTACAATTTATCATAGCCGAGCGCGTGAGCCGGTGCTCAGCGCGCTGATCTTATCTCACGCGTAAGCTATAGAATAATATCATATTAGTTCATGATGCTTATGTATTTTTTTTAGCATGGACACTCAATCGGGTTATAGTGTATATTTGACCTTACATCTAATCTAAAATAGTTAACCGACCAAGTTCATTTTTCTCCACATAATGCATCCAAATACCGCGTCACCAACCTTTTTTGTCACCAGCCTTTTTATCCCGGTAGATTTCTTCGAGAGAAAAATCGATACTACTGTTGCGCTCCCCTTGCTGACCTCCCACAACGTGCCACCACCAGATGGCTCATCCATCCCGCCCTACCTCCATTCCATCACGGGCGCTAGCCGTTGCCAAAGAAGGAGGGAGAGGCTCGGGCACCATCAAGGAGCTCCCTCGAGCGTCATCGTCTCGCGTCCTCCCTTCTCCCTCCTTTCAATCTACCCTCCCAATTCGATACCGCCTCTCCCCATTTGTATCTACCCTTTTGATATGATCAGTTCATGTGGTGGGGTATGGAGGTGAAGTGGTTGGCAGCAGGGCGCATGCCTAGTGTAGAGCGACGACGGCGGTCGAACGAGCAAGCATGATCTGGACCACGATCGAGGCTCCCCGCGGGCGACGTCAACAAGGGAACAAGGAGGCGGTAGCGGTAGGGTGAGCACAAAGGCCTCGACCCGGTCCACGTGCCGACACGAGGCTCTGCGGCCTAGCCAGGTTGTGTCACGGAAGTCGGGTCTATCGATGGGGGTGGGGTGGGTGGGGGGTGATGGGGAGACCGTTCCTTGTTTCTTTGTTTCTTTTTCGTTAACAAAGAACACATAGTTATTTTTTTTGTGTTGTTTTTTGCCGATTAGAAACCTGGGTGGTTGTTGACGAACGACACACCTCGCCATCTGTCAAGGGGAGATTTCTTTTGCACTTTTTCCATTAAAATGTATGGGGCACACTTGTTCCTTTTGTGGTAGGAAACATGCTCGATAGTCTAACAATGCCAACCTTGTTTTATTCCTTGTGTTTGTTAGACTGTATGAGCTGAGCTGAGCTCAGTTGAGGTCATGTTTGGTATATTGTATGACTTGACCTATGCCATACAAAAGTAAAAAAGCAACAGGTCCATGACTACAAAACAAAAAAGCAAGCGGGTCCCCAGGAGCATTGGGCCTGGGTCCGGCATTGACGCCGATGAGAGGAGCCGCCGACGAGTGATGACCCACAAGTATAGGGGATCGCAACAGTCTTCACAGGTAGTATTACCCAATTTATTGATTCGACACAAGGGGAGCCAAAGAATACTTGCAAGCCTTAACAACTGAGTTGTCAATTCAGCTGCACCTGGAAATAGTTCTTGCTCACAGAAGTTTATCAATAGCAACAGTTTGTGTTAGCAACAGCAATAGTGAAACAGGAGCAATAGTAACAGTAACGGTAACAGTAGGATACGAGCGCGATATGCATAGGGATGCATGGATGGGCGTTGCATGAACGAGTCTAAACATGTAACTTCAAGATCTAGGGCATTGCACATAAATAATAACAAGCATCCAAGTACTAAACATCTTAGGCATGTGCTCCATATATAGTCATACGTGCTCGCAATGAGAACTTGCACAACATCTTCTGTCCAGTCAGCCCGTGGCAGCGGGGCCTCTAGGGAACTACTGAAAATTAAGGTCCTCCTTTTAATAGAGCACCGGAGTAAAGCATTAACACTCCGTGAATACATGTGATCCTCACACCACAACCATCCCCTCCGGTTGTCCCAATTATTGTCACTTCGGGGCCTTTGGATCCGGACAATGATATGTGTACACAACTTGCAGAAAAGATCACAAACAATACTATCATAATGATTCAATAATAAGTTCAGATATGAGATCATGGCACTCGGGCCCTACTGACAAGGATTAAGCACAACAAGTTGCAACAAAGTCAAATAGCACTAAAAGAGATACTAGGCACTATGCCCTAACAATCTTATTCGATTACATGATAGAACTCATCCAATCCCTACCATACCCATAGCCTACAGCGGAGGATTACTCACTCATGGATGAGGGAAACATCGATGGTTGATGGAGACGTGTTGGTGGCGATGGCGATGATCCTCTCCAAATTCCCCGTCCCGGCAGGGTGCCATGTCAACACCCGGATTTTTCAATCCTAGATGCCTGTTATGCCATACATCGCAATCCCAGGATTACCATTTTTGCGAGACATAACAGAATTGGATACCATAGTACTTCATCCATTACAACGATACATAAGTTCTTACACAAATAGGGATCTCATGATCCAGTCATTAATACAACATCAAGCAGCGGAATGCGGAATAGTAACGGTAGCGTAGGCGAGGCTCCATCTTCGGGGTCACAGGCAATGCTGACGATGGGAGATGATCCTAGTTGTCATAACCGTCCTGGGGTCCATCCTCCAGGTACTCCTCTTCATAGTCTGGCCATGGGAATAGCCAGGGACAAAGCCATGAGTACTCTTTAAGTACTCGCAAACTAATACTAACAAGAAAAAGGGGGTTTTGGATAATAGGACACTAGGCTCTAGGGTTGTTTTGCAAAAGCCAGATTTATACTACTAAGTTCCCAAGCTAGTCACAATTTTATAACTCCTAAGTGGGATCTTGTATTTCTAGTCACAACTCTGTTGTGGCCAAGCCAAAGTCTCAAGTCGTTCACAAGTCATTTTGAAAAGTCTGACGGGGAACAGTATGGCCACTCCAACTGTCCATAACCGCGGACGCGGCTATTCGAATAGTTTGACACTCTGCAGAGATTGTACACTTTCACCACAATATTCGATACATCCGTCAGGAACAAATCCTGAATTCACCATACTCAGTATGCGGATAATCAATCCTAACCTTCCAATTACACTCCCTAGTATAAGCACCTCTCCTGTGAGTTTGGCCTCCCAACCATGACCACTGTCATCTTGGGTACTGCACAGGTGGACAATCTTCACAAGGTAGCCTCAGCTCAGACCTTGGCCGTGAGGGAACTAATACTAAGGTATATAAGTTTCCAGTCAAGCCCTACCCAATATTCAGGTATTGTGGTTGTACGATAAAATTGGAATGGTATCGCATCCAGACAACCATCAGTTTTATAAAGGGCTAAGGCTCATGCCTCAACATTTTCATCACCAAAATCATCAAGTGTTTGGAAACACATGTCCAAAACATTTCAATAGAATGATCCATCATTCCAAGGTTTTCATAACCATTTTTCCACCAAGTATTCCCATCTAAAGTTGATCAAGTTTTATGCTTAGCACTAGCATCTACAGGTGGGGTAGTACTAATAGAGGGGTGGTAACTAGTGGAGTTGCAACTAAGTCCAACCTTATATCATAAGCTGATATCAAGGTTTCTAGCTTAGGCCAAATTTTAATGCTCTTTATGCAACCTTCAACACAACTGTCTAGTATCTACCCAAATTTCTTGGGTAGCCTCTAAGTAAACTTGGATAAAGAAATAAAGTAAAAAGCTTGCCATAAAACTAGGATTGGTTTAGCAAGTGGGTATGGTTACATACGCTTAGGGCATATAGTAATCATATCACAAGCATGGGTTGTGGCAACAATAGGGTGTCTTATGCGCTTGCATAGGTATAGTATCTTGCAAGTGTTATCTTGCATTGGTAAACTTGGTTGGTGTAGCTTGCATCAATATCAGTATAAGCTTGCCTTGTGCAGAGCAGTGGTTGAAGTTCTCCTCGGCTTCCTCTTCGTAGTATCCTCTTTCTTCCTCGTAGCCTTGGTCGGTACTAGCGTCTATGAATAAATACGAGGTACACAATCACCAAACAATACTTAACTACTTGCAATCATCACACACAAGGGTCCTATAGATGATCTAGCATCATCTCTAACATTACAAGGTTAAGGATTGGTTTAAGTCTTCTTATTTTAGAAAAGTAATTTCTACTCATTGAAAAACTACTTAAGATTTAATATTCTCCAAACTAAACATGGGATCATGTTGACACATGTCATCACCACATGTTGTAGTCCATGGGAATGTGATTTAAAGTGGTGTCACAATTTAACAAGGTTTTACCCTTTTATTTTAATTAATTAAAGTGGCTAGAAATGCTTATGAAGCATTCTTTTATTCCTTGAACATTATTTCTGCAAGTAACCTATATATTTTTATATATTCTGAAAGGTATGGTTGAAAGTGATTTTTGAGAGTTGGAATCAACTCAAAAGCTATTGTGGTTTAAATTTGAAAAATGTTTGAATGCAGAAAAGCTTCTGCCTTGTCATTTTTGCTAAGGGTGATCTACAAATCCAAATGACTTGAATCCAACGGGCTTGGATTAAGCATTCACAGACCTTTCCAACAAAATTGGTTTCATCTAATTTGGTGCACTAAATCGATCTGGGTTGATTTTTGAAGTTGGGTACAGAAGTGTGTTTGAAATTAAAAAGAAAAGATTTAATTTGAATTGTTGGGCTGCGCGGGAAATTCTAACGGGCCGGCCTGCTAAGCGCAGTGCTCCCGCGGGCTGCTTAAGTGGGTGTCCCCACTCGTCAGTGACACGGGGCTGGGCGAAGCGGTATGGGGCAACGTGGTTCGTTCGATCTGGTTCTAATCCAACGGCTGAGGGTCATCGTCGACGCGAGACAGCTCCGGCGAGAATGAAACCTAGCGCGGCCAATGAGGGGTGCTGGGGGCTCACCGGAGTACGGGCGAGGGTCGGCGAGGCGGGCGAACGACGAAGTCGACGACGGCGAACCTCCTGGTACCGGTGGCTTCTCCTGGGGCGGCTCCAATCGCTGGCTCCTTTCTTCTCCGGCAGCGGCAGGCTCCAGTGAAATTCCGGCGGGGTGGTGCTCGCCTTGCTCTGAGAATGGTGTGGCACGATCAGTGAGGAGAGGGGAGTGAGATGGTGTGAAGAAATCGTGCGGGGGTGGCCTCTATTTATAGTCGAGCGAGGGGACCGTCGGGGCGCAAGGTGAGCTCGTCGGAGGCGACGTTACAGGCAGCTAATGGCATGGGCAAGGGTAGGGGACGGTGCTGTGTCTCCTGGCGATGCTCAACGACATGGTCGCGAGGGATGGGGCGGTGTGGTTTGGTCTGGAACGGGCGGTGCTCTGCGCGGCAGAGGCGGCGTTCTCGACGGCGGGCGGTGGCTGTATGGCGCGGGGTGTTAAACGGGGATGTCTGGCGGTCTCCTGGGTCGGTGGTGATCGTGTGTGCGCGCGGTGAGGGCGGCGCGCGGTCTGTGGGTGGTGGTCGAGGGTGGCGCTCTGGCGCACGCTCGGCATGGTCTGGGCGTGTCTTGTGCGCGTGGTCCAGGGCTTGGCAACGCTCGCGGCTGGGACAGGCAGTGGCGGTGGACGGTGGGCTGCCTCCCAGACAAGGTTGGCACGGCTAGTTCTTCCTCTAACCTGCTGTCGACTATGGGGTGGCATTGAGGTGCTCGGCTGTTCACCATTAATGGAAATGGCAAGCTCACAGGGGTGCTAGTGCTGGTCTAACCTTTCTATATGATCTACTGGATTGTGTGAGAGCTAACTAGGGAACAAGTTAGGCTCAAAACACTGCACACTATAGTGTTTTGTGTTTTGTTTGATTTGTGTCTGCAACCTGTTTGATGAAATGGCCGCATGAAATCAAGTTTTGAATTTTGAAATGATTTTTGGTGGGTTTGCTAGATTGGTTCTGGTGAGTCTGCAGATGCTTGGGTTTTGAAAATTGAGCTTGTTTAAGTGGGTTTTGAAAAAGTGGGATCTTCCCATATGAAGAAGATTCAATTTTGAGTTGTCATTTAAACTATGCATTTGAAAGTTTCTGGATGATCACAAGGTGGGCCTTGATACTTTGTTATGAGTACATTCAAGGGGTGCAAAGATCCAGAAAAGTTTCTGTTAGGTTTTGAAAGTTTGAGACAGCCAAAGTAGGCATGGGAGTTAAATTGGTCAAAATGACCATTCACTTAATATATTGGTTTTGACTTATTTTTCTTTAGGAAAAGTGTGGGGAATGTTTTAGATGATGTTCTTTTCACCTAAGAAACATTTTACAAGCAATGGATCACACAAACAAAGTGGTTTTTAAAGAATTTCAAAATTCATGCATACACATATACATGCTTTCATGAATTGATTTAGAAAAGTTTTTGTTAACCCTAAACTTTAGGATTAGTGTTTTGTTGATCTAAGTTTGATATTTTTGGGATGTTACAAACCTTCCCCCCTTAAACAAAATCTCGTCCCGAGATTTGAAAAAGGACGAAAAGATTACCTAGGATTTGAAGAGATCTGGAAACTCCGTCCTGATGTGATCTTCGCGTTCCCAGGTAGCTTCCTCTTCTGTGTGGTTGCTCCACTGAATCTTGAGAAACTTGATGCTTCGGGTTCTGGTCGTTCGAAAAGCTTCCTCCAATATACGGATGGGTACTTCGGGATAGGTCAGGTCATCATTGATCTCTATGGTCCTATGATCGATATTCTTGAACACTTCGGTCTTCTCGGGGACTTCGAGACATTTGCGAAGTAACGAGATATGGAACACATTGTGCACTGCTGACATCTCTTCTGGTAGCTCGAGTTGATACGATACTTCTCCTCGACGGTTCAAAATTTTGAAAGGTCCGATATATCTGGGGGCTAACTTTCCTTTGAGTTGGAAACGCTGCATTCCCTTCAATGGCGACACTTTCAGGTAAACAAAGTCTCCAATGTTAAAGGCGAGGTCTCGACGTCTCTTGTCGGCGTAACTCTTTTGTCGGGATTGGGCTGTCTTGAGATGCTCTCGAATCTTGTGAACCTTCTCTTCTGCTTCTCGTAGGATGTCGGGTCCGAAAATTTGACTCTCTCCTACTTCCGACCAGTTCAAAGGGGTGCGGCACTTCCTTCCGTACATGAATTCAAATGGGGCCATTTGCAAACTGGCTTGGTAACTATTGTTGTAGGAAAATTCTGCAAACGGCAGACAGTCTTCCCACTTGGATCCATATTCTAGCACACATGCTCTAAGCATATCTTCGAGTATTTGGTTTACTCGCTCCGTTTGTCCATCGGTCTGAGGGTGATACGCGGTACTGAAATCTAGGCGGGTTCCTAAACCTTCCTGGACCTTCTTCCAGAATCTCGAGGTAAACTGAGTTCCTCGATCCGATACGATATTCTTGGGGACTCCGTGCAAACTAACGATCCTAGCGATGTACAACTCTGCTAGCTTCGAACTCTGATAGGTGGTTTTAACGGGCAAGAAATGGGCGACTTTGGACAATCTGTCCACCATGACCCAAATAGAGTCATTTCCCCTACTAGAAGTAGGTAGTCCAGTGATAAAGTCCATTCCTACAGAATCCCATTTCCATTCCGGAATTTGCAAAGGTTGCAACAATCCAGCGGGTCTTTGATGTCCTGCCTTGACTCGCTGACATATATCACACTTGGCGATATAGCTTCCGATTTCTCTCTTCATCTTATGCCACCAAAATTGCTCTTTCAAATCTTGATACATCTTAGTTCCTCCTGGATGGATAGAATAAAGAGTATCATGAGCCTCCTTCAAGATAACTTCTTTTAACTCAGAATCTGCTGGTACACAAAGGCGTCCTTTGTACCACAAAACTCCTTCTTCGTCCTCGGTGAATCCGGGTACTTTGCCTGTACCGATACGACGTTTAATTCCGTCGATACTAGCATTTCCTTTCTGCGCCTCTTTAACCTGACTGATCAAAGTGGGCTGAAGTTCTATGCTAGCCAAAAATCCTTCACTTACTAATTCTATTCGAAAATCTTCCATCTCTTTGTGCAAACTTGGTTGCTCCTTCAAAATCATGGAGTTCAAGCGGCACGGCAATCTGCTAAGGGCATCGGCTACTACGTTGGCTTTTCCAGGGTGATAATGAATGTCCAGGTCGTAATCCTTGATTATCTCAATCCATCTTCTCTGCCTCATATTCAGCTCCTTCTGAGTGAATATATACTTTAGGCTCTTGTGATCCGAATAAATCTCACAACGGTTTCCCATAAGGTAATGTCTCCATGTCTTCAGGGCTAGAACTACGGCTGCGAGTTCGAGGTCATGGGTTGGATAATTTTGTTCATGCTGCTTCAATTGTCACGATAGATAGGATATAACTTGGCCTTCTTGCATTAGCACACATCCGAGACCAATCTTGGATGCGTCACAATACACATCGAAGGGCTTCGTGATATCCGGCATGATCAAGATTGGGGCGGAAATCAATCTCCTTTTGAGTTCTTGGAAACTCGCTTCACACTTGTCTGTCCATTCAAACTTCTTGTCCTTCTTCAGCAATTGGGTCATGGGTCGGGCGATACTAGAGAATCCTTCTACGAATTTGCGGTAATATCCCGCCAATCCGAGAAAAGCACGAACTTGGGTTTGAGTGGTTGGGGCTTGCCAATCTTCTACATCTTTCACTTTGGCAGGGTCAACGGCAATTCCTCCGGCTGATACAATGTGACCGAGGAATCCTACTTCCTGTAACCAGAATTCACATTTGCTAAATTTTGCATACAGCTGATGCTCTCTAAGGGTTCCAAGAATGGTCCTTAGGTGTAGCTCATGTTCTTCTTCCGATTTGGAATAAATCAGAATGTCATCGATGAAAACAACGACAAACTTATCCAGGAAGTCCATAAAAATCTTATTCATGAGGTTCATGAAATAAGCGGGGGCATTGGTTAATCCAAAAGACATGACTGTATACTCATACAACCCATATCGGGTGGTAAAGGCAGTCTTTGGAATATCCTCTGCACGAATTTTGAGTTGATGATAACCAGTTCTAAGATCAATCTTAGAAAACACCTGGGCACCGGTCAACTGATCAAACAAATCCTCTATCTTGGGCAAGGGGTACTTGTTCTTGATGGTGACATCATTCAACTTTCGATAATCCGTACACAAACGGTTACCTCCATCCTTCTTGTCCACAAACAAGACAGGTGACCTCCATGGGGACGCACTTGGTTGAATCAATCCGATTTCTAACATGGAATCCAGTTGCTTCTTCAGTTCTTCTAGTTCTGACGGGTTCATACTATAGGGTCTCTGGGCTATAGGTCATGTTCCGGGGATTAGTTCGATGATAAACTCGATATCCCTATCTGGGGGCATACCGGGCAAAACATCTGGAAATACATCGGGGTATTCACAGACTACCCGAACTTGGTCGATGGTAGGTTGGGCTAGACTCTTGTTACACTTGAATTGGCGAGGTAAGGTTTCCGATATATGCTCGACTAATATTCCGGCGGTACTAGTCATGGTAATGGCTTTCTTGGCACAATCAATCATTCCTTTATGTTTGGACATCCAATCCATTTCTAGTACTACTTCCAAACCTTTAGTTCCGAGTACTATTAGATTAGCATAAAAATCTATGCCATGGATTCGGATAGGGACGGCTTTGCAAATTTGCCTAGCCTTGGTGGTCGATCCGGGAATTTGTACAATCATCACATGCTTCAGTTTGGTTGGTTGGATTTTACTAGTGCATGCAAATTCTTCGGTGACAAATGAATGCGATGCACCAGAATCAAACAACACTCTTGCGAGTACTGAATTAACAGAAAACATACCCAGCACGACGTCTGGCGCTTCCTGAGCTTCTTCAGCATGCATGAGAAAAAGGCGGCCATTGCGGTTGAGTGAATTTCCGGGGGCAAATCTTCTCCCTGGCTGGACACGACGCTGCTGCTGGGCTGGGACATTGGTATTAGGGGCTGTAGCGTTCTTCTTGTTGGGGCACTCGTTGGAATAGTGGCCTTTATTTCCACAGTCATAACAGGTCACTTGGGACTTGTCCTTGGCTGCGACAGGCACAGCATTGCTTCCAGTCCTCGGGGCAGTATTGGGGTTGGCGGTAGCATGGTTGGTGTTGAACTTGGGTGGGGCACGGGTGAAAGTGCTAGAATTGCCGGGGTTGTTGTGATTTCCTCCGGGTCTAGGGTTTCCACGGTTGGGATAGTTCGGACGGGTCATAGGGGGTCTGTTGGTTCTTGGGGCAAATCCTGGAGATGGGTTGGGGCGATACTTTGGGGTCTGATGGGTTCCTGGTTGATGCATCATGCGACGCTTGCGGTTCTCATTGGCCTGGTTGATCTTTCCTTCCATCTGGATAGCGGAGTCGACAAGGGCTTCAATATCAGCAAAGGGAATATTGACTAATACTGTCTGCATCTCGTCATGCAGACCATTCAGGAATCTTTCTTTCTTCTTGGCTTCGGTGTCTATCTCATCTGGGGCGTACCTAGCTAATGACAAAAATTTGTCACGGTATTCCACTACAGTCATCCTTCCTTGCTTCAATTCTCTGAACTCGTCTCTCATTCTCTTGATCAAACCTGGCGGCACATGGGTTCTGCTAAACTTGACCTTGAATTCCTCCCAGGTCATCATTTGGCCTCCGGTCATTGCACGAACACTGTTCCACCATGCCCTGGCATCTCCGGCTAGATAATGAGTGGCGAACAAGACTTTCTCGTTGGCTCCTACTCTGGCTACTTCTAAGTTATTCTCCATGGTTTGCAGCCAATCATCGGCGTCTAGGGGTTCTTCTGACTTGGTGAAAACGGGTGGGTTGGTATTCTGGAAATTCTTGAGCTTAGATCCGTGGTTGTCCTGATTTCCATGACCTTGGTTGTTGTGGGCTAGCTGGGCTATCTGTTGCAGAGTGGCTAGGTTGGCTTGCCGTTCCGCTTATTCAGCTTCGCGGTCAGAAGTCAACATTTGCAGGATCTGCAACATTGGGTCCGGGGCTGAACCACTTCCTCCACGTGGCATCTGAAGATTGATATGAGAAAAGAGGGAAATTTCTAAGGTTTTGGGTCTTTGAAAAGTTTTTAGAGTTTGACTCAAGTTTTCTAGCAACTTGCTTTTTCATTCATTCACTCATAGCACACAGTACAACACACACCACAACAAAGCAAAACAGATGGTTTTAAGAACCATTCTGGGAACTACGATACAGTGGGACCGACTACTACTCACTACGCTAGTGCTCAGTGCTACTACTGCTTGGAGTCTGTGGCTTCATCATCTTCCGCATCATCGATGAAGGCGAAATCATCCTCATCGGTGAAGAAGTCCATGGCCTGATCCTCCAGAAAATCATCGTCATCGCTGAGATAGGAGTAAGGGTCTCCACGAAGATCTTCTCCGGCATTCTCCCTTTCCTCTAACTGCATGTCTCTCTCATGGATGGTCTCTTCCAGAGCTGGGATACGATGGCGAAGACGGGCAATAATGCGCTCCTTCTTGTCGAGCTGACGGCGGCGAGACTTGCGATCCTTTGTTAGCATGGTGATGGTCTGATCCTTCGTCTTGATGATGGCAGACTTGTGGTTGCAATAGTCACGGCAGTTGTCCAGTTCCTGCTGACGATCATACATCATGAAGCTAAGGTGGTCCAATTGAGTCTTCAGCTCGGGGTGGTATGGGGCTTCCAGTGGTTGACCATTTGCATCACGTCTTGGGCAAAACTCAAAGCGAGTACCCTTGATCTGATTGATGCTCTGCCCACACAGACGGGAAAGAGCTTCCTGCATTGCTCTGGCAAGTCCATCGAGCCAGTTGTTTTCCCTCAAGGTAAACTGAATTCCCTCCGCAGTGGGAGGTTCAATCTTTCCTCGGAGGCTTGCAACAATTAGCCACTGTAGATCTTCTCCCCCTTGATCATTGAGCTGAGCTCCGAAGAACTCGGGATGCGGGCGCTCCAAAAGTTCCGAAAGCTGATCCAGATCCCTCTCAAAGATAAGGTCTCCTCCATTTCCGAGTTGGTAAAACTTGCTGTACTTCACGTCCATCTATAAAAATAGAGGATGAGTAGTTTAGCAAAGTGATCAAGTGTGTCAAAATTTTATATATTTTGCAAGAGTTTTTGAGGTACATGAGGTTTATTAAAGAATTTAAGAGGTAAGAATGAGAATAAGTTTTCGTAAATAGTTTTGTTTTTGAGTGTTGAAACTAAGTTTTTGGTTCAGCGTCCAATCTAACTAGGGTCTCCTATGGTCAGGATGGCTCTGATACCAACTTGTCAACACCCGGATTTTTAAATCCTAGATGCCTGTTATGCCATACATCGCAATCCCAGGATTACCATTTTTGCGAGACATAACAGAATTGGATACCATAGTACTTCATCCATTACAACGATACATAAGTTCTTACACAAATAGGGATCTCATGATCCAGTCATTAATACAACATCAAGCAGCGGAATGCGGAATAGTAACGGTAGCGTAGGCGAGGCTCCATCTTCGGGGTCACAGGCAATGCTGACGATGGGAGATGATCCTAGTTGTCGTAACCGTCATGGGGTCCATCCTCCAGGTACTCCTCTTCATAGTCTGGCCATGGGAATAGCCAGGGACAAAGCCATGAGTACTCTTTAAGTACTCGCAAACTAATACTAACAAGAAAAAGGGGTTTTTGGATAATAGGACACTAGGCTCTAGGGTTGTTTTGCAAAAGCCAGATTTATACTACTAAGTTCCCAAGCTAGTCACAATTTTATAACTCCTAAGTGGGATCTTGTATTTCTAGTCACAACTCTGTTGTGGCCAAGCCAAAGTCTCAAGTCGTTCACAAGTCATTTTGAAAAGTCTGACGGGGGAACAGTATGGCCACTCCAACTGTCCATAACCGCGGACGCGGCTATTCGAATAGTTTGACACTCTGCAGAGATTGTACACTTTCACCACAACATTCGATACATCCGTCAGGAACAAATCCTAAATTCACCATACTCAGTATGCGGATAATCAATCCTAACCTTCCAATTACACTCCCTAGTATAAGCACCTCTCCTGTGAGTTTGGCCTCCCAACCATGACCACTGTCATCTTGGGTACTGCACAGGTGGACAATCTTCACAAGGTAGCCTCAGCTCAGACCTTGGCCGTGAGGGAACTAATACTAAGGTATATAAGTTTCCAGTCAAGCCCTACCCAATATTCGGGTATTGTGGTTGTACGATAAAATTGGAATGGTATCGCATCCAGACAACCATCAGTTTTATAAAGGGCTAAGGCTCATGCCTCAACATTTTCATCACCAAAATCATCAAGTGTTTGGAAACACATGTCCAAAACATTTCAATAGAATGATCCATCATTCCAAGGTTTTCATAACCATTTTTCCACCAAGTATTCCCATCTAAAGTTGATCAAGTTTTATGCTTAGCACTAGCATCTACAGGTGGGGTAGTACTAATAGAGGGGTGGTAACTAGTGGAGTTGCAACTAAGTCCAACCTTATATCATAAGCCGATATCAAGGTTTCTAGCTTAGGCCAAATTTTAATGCTCTTTATGCAACCTTCAGCACAACTGTCTAGTATCTACCCAAATTTCTTGGGTAGCCTCTAAGTAAACTTGGATAAAGAAATAAAGTAAAAAGCTGGCCATAAAACTAGGATTGGTTTAGCAAGTGGGTATGGTTACATACGCTTAGGGCATATAGTAATCATATCACAAGCATGGGTTGTGGCAACAATAGGGTGTCTTATGCGCTTGCATAGGTATAGTATCTTGCAAGTGTTAGCTTGCATTGGTAAACTTGGTTGGTGTAGCTTGCATCAATATCAGTATAAGCTTGCCTTGTGCAGAGCAGTGGTTGAAGTTCTCCTCGGCTTCCTCTTCGTAGTATCCTCTTTCTTCCTCGTAGCCTTGGTCGGTACTAGCGTCTATGAATAAATACGAGGTACACAATCACCAAACAATACTTAACTACTTGCAATCATCACACACAAGGGTCCTATAGATGATCTAGCATCATCTCTAACATTACAAGGTTAAGGATTGGTTTAAGTCTTCTTATTTTAGAAAAGTAATTTCTACTCATTGAAAAACTACTTAAGATTTAATATTCTCCAAACTAAACATGGGATCATGTTGACACATGTCATCACCACATGTTGTAGTCCATGGGAATGTGATTTAAAGTGGTGTCACAATTTAACAAGGTTTTACCCTTTTATTTTAATTAATTAAAGTGGCTAGAAATGCTTATGAAGCATTATTTTATTCCTTGAACATTATTTCTGCAAGTAACCTATATATATTTTTATATATTCTGAAAGGTATGGTTGAAAGTGATTTTTGAGAGTTGGAATCAACTCAAAAGCTATTGTGGTTTAAATTTGAAAAAATGTTTGAATGCAGAAAAGCTTCTGCCTTGTCATTTTTGCTAAGGGTGATCTACAGATCCAAATGACTTGAATCCAACGGGCTTGGATTAAGCATTCACAGACCTTTCCAACAAAATTGGTTTCATCTAATTTGGTGCACTAAATCGATCTGGGTTGATTTTTGAAGTTGGGTACAGAAGTGTGTTTGAAATTAAAAAGAAAAGATTTAATTTGAATTGTTGGGCTGCGCGGGAAATTCTAACGGGCCGGCCTGCTAAGCGCAGTGCTCCCGCGGGCTGCTTAAGTGGGTGTCCCCACTCGTCAGTGACACGGGGCTGGGCGAAGCGGTATGGGGCAACGTGGTTCGTTCGATCTGGTTCTAATCCAACGGCTGAGGGTCATCGTCGACGCGAGACAGCTCCGGCGAGAACGAAACCTAGCGCGGCCCGTGAGGGGTGCTGGGGGCTCACCGGAGTACGGGCGAGGGTCGGCGAGGCGGGCGAATGACGAAGTCGATGACGGTGAACCTCCTGGTACCGGTGGCTTCTCCTGGGGCGGCTCCAATCGCTGGCTCCTTTCTTCTCCGGCAGCGGCAGGCTCCAGTGAAATTCCGGCGGGGTGGTGCTCGCCTTGCTCTGAGAATGGTGTGGCACGATCAGTGAGGAGAGGGGAGTGAGATGGTGTGAAGAAATCGTGCGGGGGTGGCCTCTATTTATAGTCGAGCGAGGGGACCGTCGGGGCGCAAGGTGAGCTCGTCGGAGGCGACGTTACAGGCAGCTAATGGCATGTGCAAGGGTAGGGGACGGTGCTGTGTCTCCTGGCGATGCTCAACGACATGGTCGCGAGGGATGGGGCGATGTGGTTTGGTCTGGAACGGGCGGTGCTCTGCACGGCAGAGGCGGCGTTCTCGACGGCGGGCGGTGGCTGTATGGCGCGGGGCGTTAAACGGGGATGTCTGGCGGTCTCCTGGGTCGGTGGTGATCGTGTGTGCGCGCGGTGAGGGCGGCGCGCGGTCTGTGGGTGGTGGTCGAGGGTGGCGCTCTGGCGCACGCTCGGCATGGTCTGGGCGTGTCTTGTGCGCGTGGTCCAGGGCTTGGCAACGCTCGCGGCTGGGACAGGCAGTGGTGGTGGACGGTGGGCTGCCTCCCAGACAAGGTTGGCACGGCTAGTTCTTCCTCTAGCCTGCTGTCGACTATGGGGTGGCATTGAGGTGCTCGGCTGTTCACCATTAATGGCAATGGCAAGCTCACAGGGGTGCTAGTGCTGGTCTAACCTTTCTATATGATCTACTGGATTGTGTGAGAGCTAACTAGGGAACAAGTTAGGCTCAAAACACTGCAAACTATAGTGTTTTGTGTTTTGTTTGATTTGTGTCTGCAACCTGTTTGATGAAATGGCCGCATGAAATCAAGTTTTGAATTTTGAAATGATTTTTGGTGGGTTTGCTAGATTGGTTCTGGTGAGTCTGCAGATGCTTGGGTTTTGAAAATTGAGCTTGTTTAAGTGGGTTTTGAAAAAGTGGGATCTTCCCATATGAAGAAGATTCAATTTTGAGTTGTCATTTAAACTATGCATTTGAAAGTTTCTGGATGATCACAAGGTGGGCCTTGATACTTTGTTATGAGTACATTCAAGGGTTGCAAAGATCCAGAAAAGTTTCTGTTAGGTTTTGAAAGTTTGAGACAGCCAAAGTAGGCATGGGAGTTAAATTGGTCAAAATGACCATTCACTTAATATATTGGTTTTGACTTATTTTTCTTTAGGAAAAGTGTGGGGAATGTTTTAGATGATGTTCTTTTCACCTAAGAAACATTTTACAAGCAATGGATCACACAAACAAAGTGGTTTTTAAAGAATTTCAAAATTCATGCATACACATATACATGCTTTCATGAATTGATTTAGAAAAGTTTTTGTTAACCCTAAACTTTAGGATTAGTGTTTTGTTGATCTAAGTTTGATATTTTTGGGATGTTACATGCCAGAACGGAGTTTTTGGATCCGAATCTTGGTTTCTGATGGTGGCGGCGAAGCGGAACTCTTTCTGGAAAAACGTCGAACCCCCCTCGGTTTTTAGGTCAAGGGGTAACTTATAGGTGTAGAGGGAGCCCGAGGGGGTGCCTGGGGTGGCCGCACCCTCCCTTGGCATGGGGCAGGGACCACCCGCGCCTGGCAGGGGTGTGGGACCCCCAGGCCTCCACTCCGTTTCGTCTTCTGGCTCCGTGGATCTTCTGGTGAAATATAATTTTTGGCATATTTTCCGGAAATTTTCCTGATAGTTGATTTTCTGCACAAAAACTAGACACCAAGGTAATTCTGCTAAAAACAGCATCAGTTCGTGTTAGTTGTAACCAAATCACACAAGGTTAGAGGAGAAACAACAGAAAAAGTGTTCGGGAAAGTAGATACGTTTTGGACGTATCAACTCCCCCCAAGCTTAGCTTATTGCTTGTCCTCAAGCAATTCAGTTGAAAACTGAGTGCGATAAAAGAACTTTCGCGAACACATTTGCTTCATATGATGTATATATTCTCAGCACAGGAGTAGATACTTAAACCATTCATAATAAGAAGTATGCAACCAAGTCTACTCAATAGTCATTGCAAGCTATGAAGAGAAACCAACTCAATAATAATAAGTAGCATGAAACATAAACATAAGCAACATTGCAATGCTCATAGTAAGGTATGATAGAGTGGTATCTTGCTTGCCTTTGTTTGTAGAGCACAATAAAAATGCCAAGGAACCTCTGAAGTTCAAGTGAAGACTAGAAGTAAAAATGTTTGAGATACAAGTATCAAAGTCATGACATAATTAACCAAGTTTTGGAACAAACACAAGAATGACAACTATGCTCTCAAGAAGGTTCTCATAGAATAAGTGGTGACTCAACAAAGGAGTTAAAAGGTTTTGAAAAGTTCGAAAGGCTTCCTAATTGTTATCGCCATATTTTGGCCAACGAAGGAGATGGGCCGTGATCAAGATGGGCTTGGAAGATGCGTATATTCAACGTGTTGTTGGATCGGCCTAGTGCGTAGAATTGGGCTAAATTGCCCGTGTATCTTGTATCATAGTAGGTTTCGTTTCAGTTTAGATAAAGATAGAGTTGTAGAGTTATTCCAAAAGTAGAGAGTCTCCGGACTATAAATATGTACCTAAGGTTATCGAGAAAAGGAGGACAATCACGTTCACAACAAACACAATCTCGGCGCATCGCCACCCTTTGTTTCTAGGGTTTTTCTCGGGTAAGTGCCATGCTGCCTAGATCGCATCTTGCAATCTAGGCAGTATTTACTTATGCGATTGTTTGGTGTTACTCGTACTGAAGCCTTGTTGATGGCGAGTAATACTTTTATCATAGATTTGTGTAGGCTAGCAACAATACTTTTCGCTATGATTGTTTAGTTTTGCTGCCTCTAGCTATCTCGCCGCCTTTGCACCTCTTCCCGGGTGTAAGGGTGGCATCTTGCTTGATCTTTATTTAAGTCGATTTGATCTGTTATAGTTGTGCCTTGTTCTCCAAGGTTTAGTTTGATATCTACATGATCAGGCCTTGCAAACGGGTTGAACGATCCAGTAATATGTAAGATATGGTTTGCCAATCCAAGAGGAGTTGTTCCGGGAATTGACTTTATGTTGGTTTTTAGGCCTTCTCTAGGGTTAGTTTTCCATCATCTTTTATATCTACCAGGCTCAATTACGTGTAGGACGTTCCAATTATGTAGTGAAAACATTAAACTATCGTAGATCGATTTAACTTGTATCGATGAAGCAAAACCCCATGTTATCATAGATCTAATGCAGAACCATGGGTTAATCGGCTCTAGGAGCCGATTCACAGGGAAACCTGGGAGCCGGTCACGGCTCGAATTTTACGTATACTTGTTTACCATGCAGGAAACCAATCGGAGCAATCCATCACCTTCCTGATCAGGTATAGATCAGGTGGCACGCCCTCGAACCAAGCCAGGACGTGTGCCGGAGTTTTGCGGGCCGTTGCCCGAGGGACCAGGGCCCACCAGCAGTTCTGGGAGCCTCCCGGCTCTTCGTGTTGCTCGTCGCTGCTCGCCGGTGAGTTTTGGCAGGCAACACTAATGCTAAAAGGAAGGTACTCATTATCTTTGATCTCTCGTTGCCCCTATCATAGGCATCTTCATATGGTTAAAGTGAAAGTAAGGTCCAATCTGAGTTATATGCTTGACAGATCATAAACTGGAAATCCCAAGTCCCTTGAGTACGAGGGTCGCTCCGCATGCTACTCAACTTTGGTTACCTGTAAGTTCTTGTCATTGTACATACATGCATATCATAGAGAACCGCCAACGGGGTACCCCCTTGCACATGATACATGAGCTATCCCGTGATCAAAATGACAAGGCAAACAGACAATGAGCATCTCAGTGATCTTTTTATTTACTATGTGCATAGCTTTTTATTAAGGATGCTTCATAGAATGCTCATTATGGTGATGCTGCAAGTTTCCACCATGATTAGGCATGGCTTAGGATAGTGGCCCAGGCGTTTCTCTAACACATATATATACTCCATGAACTCACAAGCTCCTCTTTTATTTCACACCGTCGACATCCGCAAACAAAAGAGTAAGGTATCAACTGGATATGTATCCATAAGTGTTGAAAGCATTCCCCGTGACAGCACGGTTTTGCTAACTCCCAGCATATAATTTGCAACCATATAACTTTCATAAACAGGTCGCAATGGTTCAGGATTATTAAGTGCAAGGAATAAAGTGTTCCATCAAATTCGTGAGAGCTTTACTAACTAACTTTCTCAAAACAGACAAACATTTCATTTGGAAGAAAACAAGGCATATAGAATATGCACTGAAATAGCAAATGATGCTAATAGGTAGGTATGGTGGACACGGTTGGCAATATTGGTTTTGGGGAGTTGGATGCACAAGTGAAGCTCATACTCAGTGCAAGTGAAGGCTAGCAATAGAGAGGGAGCGACAAACGAGAGAGCAATAACTGTTATAATCATGCTTGCAACAAAACAGGACTAATTATCGTATGAAAGTGATACTAGAACTCTGAGGCAAAATAGACCATCGAGGCTTACTGACTATTGTTTAGTCATATGCATGCGTGAGCATGTTCCAAGTCGATTCACATGAAACTTTCAGAGGAGGATACCACAATATCATACCAAAATATAAATAAAACAATGCAAGCAGGCATTCATATGACATGCTACAAACTATTAGCAAGCTGGAGCTAATCATAGACACGCAAGAACTACTAAGAATCCATCAGTAACATACGCCTTACAATGAACAGACTAAGCATGCTCACAATAATGAGTATATGTACAAAAATGAAAACAAATAGAGTTCGTTGCCAGCCTCTTACCACTTCTCAAGTTGTCTTAATCTTCATTATTGTCATTCACTCGTGTGACTTGAATAATAACATGAAACCAAAATCCACTGAAGACGGCTGAACCCTGCAAAGAACTCACAAAACCAAAGAAGAACAACAAATATTTTTGGTATTTTTGATTTTTAAAGCAAACCAAACAAAGCAAAAATCTTTTTGGATTTTTCTTTTAAGGCAAACCAAAACCAAAAAGCAAAGAAACAAACCAAGAGAAACAACGAAAATATTTTTGGTATTTTTGTGTTTTTAGAAAGCAGCAACAAAAACCAAAAATAAACCGAAACAATGGATATACAAAGAATCGACCGAACATGATATATATATGAGTGTGATGTCGGTATACCTCCCCCCAAGCTTAGGCTTTTGGCCTAAGTGGGGATCAATAGCGCGGGTAGTAACCCCAAGCTGGTGGGTCATCGTAGGAATGATCATAGTCGGGCGCTTGCGATGAAGAAGAAGACGCGCCCCAATCAAATGAGGGCTACTGGTATGAAGACTCTCCCAAGTTGGAGGGCTAAACCGAATCATCTTTGACATCCTCTCTAGCATTCTCCTCTTGCTGGGAGAGCTCCGCCACATATGTGTCAACCTCCTCCTCCGTAAGCAACCATCCTTGCCTGTTATCAAAGTTAAACAAATCAGGTGCAGGCAAACAAACTATTTTCTCAGTCCTACCCTTTCTCCAACCTTGTTGGACAAAAGATAATTCATACGGTAAACTTCTCACATTAGCCCCAAGGAAACAAAACCATGCTGAATCATGGATTCAAGATCAAGCCTCTCTATGGGGAACCGATAATCTGAATGGTGAGGCTCTAAACCATGGAGAGCTAGCAACCTAGAAGCAATGAGACCTCCACAAATTCCACCCTTCTCGTGGTTGGTGGTGAGACGGTGAGCTATCAAAGCACCCAGGTTAAAAGATCTATTCCTATTCAAAGCAGATGCGATAAAATCTAGATCAAAAGAAGATAACTTCCTAGCAATCTTTCTCGCAAGAACACACTTGGTAATGAAATAGGCATAGTATCTAATGGCTGGGAACTGAATGTTCCGAATTTTACCACTTTCCTTTGAGAAGTCGAAACCTTGGCAAATCTCAGCATATAAATCCATAAGCGACTTGGGTCTCTCCTTGATCTTCTCACAAGATCCCCACTGAGGTACTCTAATTGCTGCACAGAAATCAGCAAAAGACAGGTCGACATGTATATTGTATATTTTGTAATGGACCATGGGGTTAGATGTACACCAAGTAAACCGGAAGTCCTGCACAAAAGCCATGGTTATCTTAACAAATTGAAATGGTTCACCTTCAACAAAGTGTTCCAACCCTGCATTGGCAATCAAAGTTTGGAAATCCTGGAAGATTCCCGTAGTTCTCATAAATTCATGGCATGGATAAATGAAAGGGAAAACTCCTTCCTCATGATGAACTTTCATTGTCTTAGGCACCATCAAGTCATACTGATTCAGTGGATAAGCACTCATCTTCCTTGCTGAAATTTTTAGACAATTATCAAACCAAATGATTTCCAAGTTGATAAATAAAGAGAAACTACTATAGAAACTTGCTAGAGGGATACACATGCATCAAAATGAAATCTCTAAGCATAGAACAAGCATGCAAGCTCACACAACCTGACACCTATAGCAGCAAAATACTCAAGATACAATCTACCAATCACAAATCTAATTGGACAAGTGAAAGAGGCACATACCAAGGAGCAATCCCTCAAAAAATCAGCAGCAAAGATGGGCTGAGGGAGGAGATCAAAAATCACGATCAAGAACAGCAAGAACTCGAGCTTGAGAAAATTTTCTGGTGTTTTTAGGGAGAGAGAAAGAAGATGGCTATGAGGGGGCACCTTGGAGGGGCCCAAGTGGGCCAGACCCCCTAGGCGCCACCCATGGGCAGGTCGCGCCTACCTGGGGTGTGGGCGCCTAGGGTGGTCCGCTGGGTTACTCTAGGTACCCCCTCTGCCCCTTTTTTCGAGGAAAAAATTATTTTGAATTTTCTGGGATTTTTCAGGAAACTTTATTTTTGGCCAATTTTCAGGGTATGAAAATTGATTTTCCCGCAGAAACAGTTTTTTCAGAAGAAGCAAAAGCAAACAAAATCCAAACTACAGAAGTTCTAAGACACTCTAACAAAACAACTAACAAAACCAAAGCTAGCAAAAGAAAGGCAAAGAAAATGAAGGAGAAGAGTAAATGAAAGCAAGTATAATCACAGTGAAAACATTATTTTGTTTATTAAAATCCTTTTGTTAACAAGGTTGATCAAGTCTTTTTACCAAAACTATATGAAACAAAACTTTGTATTCCACAAAGTGATTATATTACCTCAAACTTGATAGCAATGGTCCCAATCATAATAGTTTCAAAATTTTCTTGTGGAATGGGACAATATATTTCTCCAACCTTGATGCTCTCAATATTTTCAATGGAATTCAGGCAATAGCTTTTAGCAACCATCTTGGGGAAATAGACAGTATGCTCTTTGTCATTAATATTGAATGTTACTTTTCCTTGATTACAATTAATAACAGCACCTACAGTATTAAGAAAAGGTCTCCCAAGAATAATAGACATATTATCATCTTCAGGCATTTCAAGCACAACAAAATCAGTTAAAACCAAGCAATTATGAGCCACTTGAACAGTAACATTCTCACATATACCAACAGGAATAGTAGTTAACATATCAGCCATTTGCAAAGTTATATCAGTTGGTATCAACTTTTCTAGCTGAAGTCTCTTGTAGAGAGAAAAAGGCATAACACTAACTCCAGCTCCCAAATCACATAAAGCAGTTCTAACATAATTGTTCTTAATAGAGCAAGGAATAGTTGGTATACCTAGGTCACCAACTTTTTTTGGAATCTTACCATTGAAGGAATAATTAGCAAGCAAAGTAGAAATCTCCTCATTGGGAATCTTCCTTTTATTAGAGACAATATCCTTCATATACTTTGAATAAGGAGGCAACTTAAAAGCATCAGTCAAAAGAATTTGCAAAAATAAAGGCTTCTTCCACTCACAAAACTTGTTGTAGTGTTCCTCCTCCTTTGACTTGTTTTTCTTACCTAGAAAAGGCATAGGTTTATGTACCCAAGGTTCTCTCTCACTACCATGTTTCTTAGCAATAAAATCTTCCTTTGTGTACCTAGTGTTCTTAGTGTGCTTCTTAGGTTCTTCCTCAACTTCCTCCTTATCAGGAGCATCATTTTTATCATTACCACTCTCAGTTTTAGCATCAGAGACATATATACTATTAGGATCTACAACAGGTTCAAGGGGTTCCTCAACTATCTTATGTTTTTTTCTTTCTCTTACGAGGACTACCACTACTTTCACCTTGCTGAGAGTCCTGCTCAATTCTTTTAGGGTGTCCTTCAGGATATAAAGGATCTTGAGTGGCTATACCACTCCTAGTTCTAATTCCATAAGCATGTTTATCTCCTGAGACATTGACTAGCATATCCTTTTGTACCTTAGCAAGTTGATCAAGTTGGGTTTGAACCATTTTAAAGTGTTTGCAAAGCATTTTAATATCATTAGAAGTTCTTTCCACAATATCTTTCAACTCTTTAATAGCACTAGAGTTTTCCAATAAATGATTCTAAACTTGTTTATTAAAATTACCTTGTTTAACAATAAAAATGTCAAGTTCCTCTAAACATTGATCAGGAGGCTTACCATAAGGAATATCACCTTCATCAAAGTGTTGGAGAGAATGTACCTCAATAGTAGATGAGTGGGGAATTGGCTTACATAATTCTTCTATAGGAGGTAGATTCTTCACATTTTCAGCTCTAATACCTTTCTCCTTTAGGAACTTCTTAGCTTCCTTCATCACTTCATCATTTAATGCAATAACTCCCCTCTTCTTTGGTGTTAGTATTGGAACTGGTTCAGGAATAATAGTCCCAGGTGTATTTAATTCAGTTGAAGTCCAATCATCATAATTCTTGCTTATCTTAGCCATTAATTCTTCAACATCTGTAGGAGTTCTTTTCCTGAAAACACAATCAGCAAAGCTATCTAGATATGTCCTAGAATCATCAGTTAGTTAATCATAATAAATATCAAGAAGCTCATTCTTAGGTAATGGACATCCAGGATGTGCATGAATCAAGACACAAAATCTTGTCCATGACTCAGGCAATTTCTCTTCTTCTCCCTGTTTAAAATCAAAAAGTCTCTGCAAAGCAGCATGTCTAGCACTAGGAGGAAAATATTTCTGAAAGAAAGAAGCAATCAAGCAATTAGGGCTATTAATGGAACCAAGAGGTAATTTATTAAACCAAGCCCTAGCTTCTCCTTTTAGTGAAAAAGGGAAGATCTTAGTAACAAAGTACTTACGCATCTTAAAATCATCAGAGAACAAAGCACTCATAGTGGAAAGCTATTCATATGAGCCACAACACTCTCATTTTCAGTCCCACGGAAAGGTTCTTTCTCAACAATATCTAAATAGGATAAATCAAGAGAGAAATCATAATCTTTATATTTAATATCTATGGGAGAGGTGGCAAACTTTGGATCAAAGGACAACTTAGGAATAATAGTACGTCTAGCAAGGAGACTCTTAATAGCACTAGTACCATGTGTGTTTCAGCACTCTTCAACAAATTCATCAGTGAACTCAATGTAACCATCATTAATATCATAATTCTTTCTAGACTCAGGTGAGATAACAGGTGTAACAATGTCTTCACTAGGAGTTTCGGTATTTCCTAGACTAGCCATAGTAGCATCTAGGAAAGGACCTAATAAACCACTCACATCAAGCACAGTATAAGTAACATCATGAGTATCAAAAGCAGTTTCAGATTCAGTAGTAGTAGCAGTGTGTGTAGTATGAGTATGTGGTGGTCGTGTGACAAGCTTACTTATAGCAGACGGTGAATCAAGAACAATAGAGGTGTTTAGGATTGTACCTCTTCTTGTAGTGGATGGTAAAATAGGGAACTTTCCATCACAAGACTTACCCGTGACGAACGGAGTAACAGTGAACAATAATAGATCCAAGTGAACTTACAAATAAAGCTATGCTCCCCGGCAACAGCGCTAGAAAATAGTCTTGATGACCCACAAGTATAGGGGATCGCAACAGTCTTCGCGGGTAGTATTACCCAATTTATTGATTCGATACAAAGGGAGCCAAAGAATACTTGCAAGCCTTAACAACTGAGTTGTCAATTCAGCTGCACCTGGAAATAGTTCTTGCTCACAGAATTTTATCAGTAGCAACAGTTTGTAGTAGCAACAGCAAAGCAATAGCAATAGTGAAACATGAGCAATAGTAACAATAATGGTAACAGTAGGATACGAGCGCGGTAGGCATAGGGATGGATGGACGGGCGTTGCATGAACGAGTCTAAACATGTAACTTCAAGATCTAAGGCATTGCATATAAATAATAACAAGCATCCAAGTACTAAACAATCCTAGGCGTGTGCTCCATATATAGTCATACGTGCTCGCAATGAGAACTTGCACAACATCTTCTGTCCAGCCAGCCCATGGCAGCAGGGCCTCTAGGGAACTACTAGCAATTGAGGTGCTCCTTTTAATAGAGCATGGGAGCAAAGCATTAACACTTCGTGAACACATGTGATCCTCACACCACAGCCATCCCCTCCGGTTGTCCCAATTATTATCACTTTGGGGCCTTAACAATCTTATTCGATTACATGATAGAAACTCATCCAATCCCTACCATCCCCATAGCCTACAGCGGGTACCATCCCCATAGCCTACAGCGGGGGATTACTCACTCATGGATGAGGGAAACATCGATGGTTGATGGAGAGGCGTTGGTGATGGCGATGATCCTCTCCAAATTCCCTGTCCCGGCAGGGTGCCAGAACGGAGTTTCCGGATCCAAATCTTGGTTTCTGATGGTGGCGGTGGAGCGGAACTCTTTCTGAAAAAACATCGAACCCCCTCGGTTTTTAGGTCAAGGGGTAACTTATAGGTGCAGAGGGAGCCCGAGAGGGTGCCTGGGGTGGCCACACCCCCTAGGCGCGGGGCAGGGGCCACCCGCACCTGACAGGGGTGTGCCCCCAGGCCTCCACTCCGTTTCGTCTTCTGGCTCCGTGGATCTTCTCGTGAAATATAATTTTTGGCATATTTTCCAGGATTTTTCCTGATAGTTGATTTTCTGCAAAAAAAACTAGACACCAAGGTATTTTTACTGAAAACAACGTCAGTTCGTGTTAGTTGTATCCAAATCACACAAGTTTAGAGGAGAAACAATAGCAAACGTGTTCGGAAAAGTAGATACGTTTTGGACGTATCAACGAGCGCCCACCGTTGCCGCCATGCGGCTCTACCACACGCCGCCCAACACCCCACACGCTGCCAGGAGGAGGCCAATCCCCTCCGCTCCTTGTGCGGGTGAGGCCAAGCTCCTCCTCGCATGCCTTGCTGCTGGCCGTCGTGCGCCTTGTTGCTGGTCGCCGCGCTGGTGAGGCAAGTTGAGGCGGCGCGGACAGACGCTGCTCCATGGCCGGTGGCGAGCTCGGGTGAGGCAAGAGCGCAAGGGGAGAAGGAGGCATGGGGGGATGAGGGAGACCCCTAGCGGTCTGGACCGATTTTCAGGATGGACTCAACACATCGTCGAGTGGTGAAGATCGATTTGAGCTTCTCAACTGGGCAGGGCTAAGGGGCTGTTTTTTACATGAGGTGAACACTATAGAGGTGGCCGATCTACCAAACAATAAAACGTGGGTTGGGTGAGGTTTTCTGGGTTGCCACGGGCTACCAAACACACCCCAACTTTCTTCGAATCGAGATGACACCATGCAAGTGGTGTGTACGGATTAATTCATGGGGTACAAAACAAGCAAATTAGCCCCATATAGGAAACAATAGTTTCAGCAATTATTTTTCATTTTAATTAACCCTCTTGTCTGTTAACTTGATTAATCCATAATCCAAGTGGGCAGACAGCCAGAGATACATATATATAGACTGCGGAGGGATCGCCTCACGTTTTGCGCGCGCACACACAGGTATGCTGGTATAGCAATATTTAATTTCCCTGCGAGATCCAAATTGAATCCTCCGATCCTCACCTCACTTCTAGTGCTGATGCATGTGCCATGCCCAGGGATGCACAAATACACGGCCCAGCCCAGGCCGTCGCTAGCGAGAGAGATGAGTCACACAGGCTAGGGAGCTGACTTTTGAATCGGACCAATAAATTCCCGTACGGGTAGAAGAAGAAGAAGAAGGCCGCCGGCGACGGCGACGGCGAGCGAGGATGGACGACGACAGGTGCGAGTGGCGCGGTGGGCGGGATGATAACGCCCGCGAAGGCGGCCGCGAGTGGAGGCGGTGGTCGGCGCTGGTGGCGACGGTGTGGATCCAGGCGGTGACGGGGACCAACTTCGACTTCTCGGCCTACTCGTCGGCGCTCAAGTCCTCGCTGGGGGTCTCCCAGCAGTCCCTCAACTACCTCGCCACCGCCTCCGACCTCGGCAAGGCCTTCGGCTGGTCCTCCGGCCTCGCCGTCCTCCACGTGCCCCTGCCCGCCGTGCTGCTCCTCTCCGCGGCCATGGGGCTCGCCGCCTACGCCGTCCAGTACTCCGTCCTCCTCTCCTCCCCGTCGGCGCCGCCCATCCCCTACCCCGCCGTACGTGTCTGTTTTTCTCTCTTCTTCCTATATAGCTAATCAATTGAGCATCATCTCAAATCAACCTCCAACGACAGTATCCGTCGTGCGTACGTGTTCATCATCCTGCCATCATTCATGCATATGCATTCATTCATCATTTATGGACGGAAAGGGACTGCGATTGCTAGCCAGATCATGATCATGGAAGATGTAGTAGTACAATCTTGTTTGTAGGAATCAAAGGCCATGATTCATTTGCCAGATTAGGTGGAAAAATGGGCACGAGATCGCCGGAGGAATCAAAGGTCGACCATCCATGTTTACCGCCCGTCCGCCTGCTTTGTGGCCTCAGGTTTTTTAGTACCTCTCCTCCTAGCCATCTTTATCTTCTCCGTCGACTGGCTGCGCCTGCAGGCATGGGGAATGGCCATGGCGAGCTAGATCCAGTATACACTAGTACCATGACAGTCCTCACTGAATGGTCCAGTCCAGATCGGCCCATTACCATCCTGAATTTAATGACAGTGGTGCCATGCCTTGACTTTTCACCGACTGGCAGCATCTAACTAGTTATAGAAAAATCATGCACGTGTAGGATATTAGAATGGATACAAGTGTGTGTGTGCATGCACAACATAAAACTTACCCTCTAAAATAGACTTTCGCCCCGTTTTATAAATAAAACCAAACCGATACAAAGTGACGAGTAATTTCTCTTACAAGCAGATCAAAAGATAAGCAACAAAAAACTAGGAGGCATCAAGCTTGCCACTGAAGACGCCGAGCGACAAAAGAGAACAAAGCTCCACGACAACGCCTCCAAGGAGGTGACGACACAACAAGCGCCACCGTCGCCGAGACCACAAAAGTCTAGGGTTTTCACCCGGAGCCCTAATGCGGAGATGATAGCCACAACGACGCCCTTAAGAGGGTCACGACGCCCGCAAACGTCACCGTCGTTGGCGCCGAAGCGCGGGGATTTCTTCCAAAAAAACCTCACCACATCTGGTACCTCTAACGACAGCCATCTCCGAACCGAGCTTCCACACGATCTGGGCACCGACCACGCCGAGAAGCCGCCAACACCAGGAACCCCCGACGCCCTTTACTTGCCACCCTCATGGCCCCATGAGACGGCCATCACCACCGCCACGTCGCCCGCCGACGGGCCGTACGCGCAATCCACCTTCCGAGGCCACCGCCCCGCCATCTGAGATCTCGCCCTCTGGCGCAGCACATGCCACAACAACACCCCCCACAAAGCGGGCAAGAAAGACCAAGACAACTAGGTAACGCTCGTACACTGGGGGTTCAACTAGCAGGACACACCCGACGATTAAGCTCGCAGCACCCGAGGGGCGAGGCTACTAGGCGGTCACCGGAACCAGGCCTTCTAACCCGGATCCGGCACCCCAACCACTACGTGGCCAGAGGATGGGCTCCCAGACGCGCTGGATGCCCCTGAAACCTACATAGGGCATAGGACCGCCAACCCAGATCGGGCCCGAATGGGCCTAGATCTGGGCCAAGGGAGGCCCAACGCTAGCTCTGCCTGCCCGCAGTCACGTGGTTGCCGGCCGACCCAGCCGTCGTCCCCGACTCCGGTGAAGGTCGCCGCCGCGAGCCCTGCCTCTCTACCGGCGAGGATCTCAGGAAGACGCCCCAGCCACCGCTGTCTTCATCCATGGGAGATGCTGCAGCGCCGCGGAGCCCCGCCGCCTCCACCACGAGAACCCACCGCAGCCGCAGCTCGCCGTCCCGCTGCGCCGGGGACCATAGAGTCATCACTTTAGGTTGTTGCCGCCTTTCAATTCTGCCCTCCATGTGAGCATCCAACCAAGAGAAATCGACGCCGCCGGCACCACACGGGCTTTGCCCGGTGGCATGCGCTGACGGCAGCGGGGATGGGGGAGAAGGAGGGACCAGGGACGGTTAGGGTTGGGGGCTCCTGGTCGCCCCGGGGAGCAACGCAGGAGCTGGTCATTTCCTCCCACAACATAAAACTTTAACAAGACCATATGCAACCCGTGCAAAAATCACAAAAATGATCAAGCTACAGCTTAACATATACACAACTTAAACCGTAGAATTTCAATTTTCCCATTTTCGTGGAGGTTGCATAGATGTTTGATTTTATGAAAAATTTGCATGAATAAGCTTCAACTCAAGATATACTAGTCACGTAGATGTTTGATTTTGCCTCATAATTTTTAAAACTTAAAAATACGAATCTTGCTAACCTTTCAAATGTAGGATCATATATCCACAGTAGTATTCTCCACATGATGAGCACGAGACATATGCATAAAAGCCGAGTGGATTTTTGGCTCCCCATCTCAGGCGGTTCTTTTTTTAAAAAGAAAATATCACATTTATAAGTTTCAAAAAAAATGAAAGAAATGTAGCCAATAATGTATTCCACAAACGTACAAAATATCAATTTCAAATACTTTGTACTCTAAGCTAAAACAAAATGACAAAAAGTGAGGATCCGAGCAAACTTTTATTAAATCTCCAGATTTTATCAGAATTTGTTATTTTCGTGTAGCCTAAAATATAAAGAATTCTGGATTGAGATTTTGGATGATTGTAAGAAACATCACTGACAATGTCCGAAACTATATTCAGATTTTTTTGAAACTTGCAAATATGATTTTTGAATTTTTAACATGAAGAGATCGCTGGAACTTGAGCCGGAACACTTTTCGATAAAAATCACCTTACAAAATAGCAGTAATCATCACACTATCCGTTTTTAACACTTCTATAAGTTTTTTCCTTTGGTGGACCGCGCAGGAAAGAAAGGCCCTCTCTCAAAATAATACTGTAATAGAAAAGACGTAAATACAGTAATAGAAAAGAAATTCTATGTACAAGATCTAGGAATTTTATGTGACTTTTGTAGGATTTCAATTCCTATTATGTTTCTGTAAATGTTTTTTTGTTTTTTCTCTGAATGACCGTGCTTACTAAATTCCTATGGTTTCTTTTCGACTACTCAAACATCCACTTTAAGCTCATTTTAACATGCACTTGCGTGGGATCAAGACATTTTGTGTGTGTGTTTTCTATGTTCTATCTAAACTTGTGATTCTCTATTTTGCGCTTGAATTCCTGGCAAATTCCCGAGTTTTTACTTTGTTGCACTTCACATTTCCACAGGATCCATATAGACCATGAAACAACAAATACAAGAACAAAACTAGCTATATACTCACTCGTCCATGAATAGAAAACGTTTTGAACTTTGAGATGTTCTTGAAACAAGTGTATTTGACCACTATATTTTGTAATATATGTTTAGTAAATAATTTTGTTCGAAATATTCTCCTATGAGTTTAGTGATACTATTTTCATCTTACCAATCTAAATATTGTGTGATGTTAGTACAATTTGACTGCATTCTTTGTAAGAAGTGGTGCTACCTACGAAGAACCTAAGTAGCAGTTTCTCTTACAAAAGGTAACGAAAGCTGTATATAAGAGAAGCGATTTGGTGCACATGAGCACCAATGCTCCCTTCACTTTCAAATTTTTGAAAATTTTAAAACCTCACACTTCTATGTCTTCAAAAATTATGGCGTTAAATATATAGATGGATATATACAGGAGGAGTATACGCAAAAAAAAATCCAACAAAAAGATGTATAAAATTTACTACTCCTAAAATACTATTTACTTTCAGAAAATTGTCATTTTTATATTACCTAAAATACAACGTATTTTCTAGCAAAACATTTTTGCGTACACTACTCATATATATTTCTATTTATATATTTAACGCCATAAATTTTAGAGATACAGGAATGTGAGATTTTGAAATTTTCAAAAATCTGAAAGCGGAGAGAGCACCGGTGCCCATGTGACAGACACTTTCCGCTGTATATAAGAACAACAAAAGATATATCATGAAAAGAAATGAACTCTAATACACAAATTCATCAAGTTTCAACAAAAGAAAAACACAAATTCACCGCAAGCACGCCAGATGCACACGCCTCCTAGTTAACTGTTGCACTGCATCCTCAAAACTAGCAGCGGCGGCATCCACGCCACAGTCCCTTCATGTCTTCTCCATTCCTTCAACAACAACAACAAGAGTGATAACATTTCATATAACTAAATGAGTGAATTTCACTTTTTACCTCTAGTTATGCATTTGTGACGCTAATTACCTCGTTGAGTGAACAATTGTCTAAATTATCCCTTTTAGAAGCTTTGGACACTTGTTTTTTGATGTGTGTCTATTAGGCAATGTGTGAGGTGACTACCGGCATTCAAAAATATCAGAACAACGGCAAGAAATGGAACAAATGGATAGATCTCTTTGGACACGATCATCGATGGCAACATCCTCTTTACATATTTTGCCACGTCACGTCGACATAACATGTCAGTCTTATCCGAGGAAAACAAGCAAAATACTAAAATGGGGTAAAACCATGTTCAAAGTCCCATAGATAATGTGATATATTGGTAAAAGTTCCACTAAATGGAGGCAAAATTACAAGTTAAAAAGTGCAATTCACTCTAACTAAAAGCCAATAGCATCACACAAGTTGCACCAAGATCGACAGCACCATTAGGATTTACTATTACGCAAATACTTTGCTGGGCCATAGCACACCCACTTCCACACATATGTTACAACAAGCCCATGATCAGGATTATCACTCTCTAATATAGATCCATTGCATATATTACAGCATACAAAAATATTTAACTTGCACTACATTATGGATAGTTTATTCCTACAAAATCGCCCTAAACAGATAACTATTTGTGCACTCTCTGAAATTTCAGTAACTATACTGGAAGTGCACAAATAATCTGTTTTATTAATATATGCTCCTTTCCAAAAAAATAATAATACTGGAAGTGCACAAACTGAAACGAATATATGTGTAATTAGCAAATTGAGTATGATTAACTGATGGGTTGATCCTAATAATCTGATTCATTTGTTGCACTTGAATAACAGGTGTTCTTGGTCTGCCTGGTAGCAGGGTGCAGCATCTGCTGGTTCAACACTGTCTGCTTTGTCGTCTGTACCCGCAGCTTCTCCGCCAGCAGCCGCCCCCTGGCCCTCTCCCTCTCCACAAGCTTCAACGGCCTCAGCGCTGCCTTCTACACCCTCTTCGCCAATGCCCTCGCCCCTTCCACCCCTTCCATGTACCTCCTCCTCAACGCCACTCTCCCTCTCGCTGTCTCCCTCCTCGCACTCCCAGCGATCCTCCTATGCCGGCAACAGGACCGCCACAACATCTATAGCGTCCCTGAGCACGATGAGCGCGTCTTTCTCGGCTTTTACATCCTCGCCGTCGTCACCGGCATATATCTAGTGATCCTCGGGTCTTTCACCTCGACTGGCTCCACTGCGTGGATCGTTCTCTCGGGTGCCATGGCCCTCCTTGCCCTTCCTCTCATCATCCCTGCCACCTCGTGTTGCTCTGATGTGGACGTCCATGGTCCTGAAGAGCCTGCAATACCACTCAACCATGACGACCCACAAAAGCCACTCCTAATCAGCAATGCCCAGTACGAGAGTGAGTACCAGCCGCAAGGCTGTTGCTCTGGGACGATACTGGAGAAGGGCCGGGTGCTGGTTCTCGGCGAGGAGCATAGCGCGAAGAGGCTCCTGCAGTGTGTTGATTTCTGGCTCTACTACACAGCCTACTTTTGTGGCGCCACTGTTGGGCTGGTGTACAGCAACAACTTGGGGCAGATTGCGCAATCATTGCACCGGCAATCGGAGCTCGGCATGCTTCTCGCCATCTACTCCTCCTGCTCCTTCTTCGGTCGCCTTCTCTCTGCGGTCCCTGAATTCCTTCACAGGTCTCTCCTCTATTTCTTACTCTATATATATGCATACAGGTATCTTAACTTCTCATTCAAATAGCCTCCTAACTGACTATAATAACATGTATGCAATCTGCATGCAGGAAGGTGTCATTTGCTCGGACAGGGTGGCTTGCGGCCGCATTGGTGCCTATGCCAGTGGCCTTCTTCCTAATGTGGAAATCACAGGACAAGAACACTCTGGTAGCAGGAACATCACTGATTGGCCTAAGCTCAGGGTTCATCTTCGCCGCGGCAGTGTCGGTGACATCCGAGCTGTTTGGACCGAATAGCATTGGCATGAACCACAACATCCTCATCACAAATATCCCTCTCGGGTCGCTCCTCTACGGACAGATCGCCGCCCTGGTCTACGACGCCAACGGGCTTAGGACGACGGTACTGAACAACGACACCGGCACGGTTGAGACAATGATAGTGTGCATGGGCGCAAGTTGCTACTCGACCACGTTCCTCGTGTGGGGTTTCATCACAATGCTGGGGCTGGCATCGAGCATAGTCCTTTTCCTCAGAACAAGACAAGCTTACGCTGCCGGTCGGTCAGTCTAGTTTTAAGCACCGTAGCCAGGTTTCCAGCTGACAGAGGAAGTCCGTTGATCTGCTACTTACCGGTCTCGGATCATGGCTAGCTTGTATATGTTTCGGTTCTGTTCTAGGTGGACCGTGTTAGATGCAGGATATGTTGTGAATACCATGAAAAGATTCACCAAGAGGGTAGAATGAATTACCAGCCTAGCACCAGCTTGTATATAAAAGATAGACCTGACTGTTTACAAAGACATTGATTCAATTAGGGGGACAAGGAAGGCTGAATGAACCTACTTCTGATTTGTTTTTGTAACGCAAACTTAGTTTTTGATTTTTTGCTGCTGGCCATATGGAGTCTTGCACGGACTTTTTCTACTCTACGAAGGGCAGTTCTGAAATTGAAAGTTTGAAATTTCCTAAACATGTCAGGTTTGATCCTAAAAATGGTGCTGATGTGCAACTGCAGCAATCCTCAGTTGCAAAAATCCATACTTCACTTCTACAGTACCAAACAATCCATGGAAGCGTAGTCACACACAAACCAATACGGAGTACACCGGTTTGACCTCTAAAATCCTACACCTTAATTGCTACAGATATGCTTTGTTATGAGAAATGACACACAGGTTCCAGTATGAACATTCTTTGAAACAAAACATTGTGTTCAGAGAGACACTAGAAATGTTTCAAAGATTTGCACAGATGCCGCATCCATATTACTACTACTACCTCACTATCATACAACTGGAGGATGAGATTGCAATTACTTGACAGGAGTACCCATGAGCCTATGAGTGACTATCTTCTCTCATGTTCTTCATTCTTGTGCCATGGATTCAAGGCTTCTCTCATGGCCTGGGCCTCTGGGCTGCTCTCCCAAGCTCTTTTCTCTGACTCCAGCATAGTTACCTTCTCATCTGTAGCATACAACGAAACAGAAAGTAGCACTGGCGTTGTTAATTCGGTAGGCACCATAGAAAAATGACAAGATGATTGGCACAAAGCAATCCAAATGTGAAGAAAAGGGGTTGGATGTTGAATTGGGTGAGGGACGCACAGAAGCCGGTGTGGATCATCAAGAGCTCCATGGCGGCGCCTATGGCCGCACCGCCCGCGACGATCTTGAGGTACCACCCCATAAACCTCATGAGATGAAAACTCTCGCGCTGGATTACAAACTGCAAGCGATGGATTCCACAAAGGTCAACCAATCTCCTAGGTCGAATGACTGAGACGGAGTAACCCGGCACCTTCCAGCGGTGGCCGGAGAGATCGAGGCGCGGCGGCGGAGGGGATGGTGGCACAAGCAGAGCCGAGGGGAAGAAGAGAAGACAGTGTGGGTTGTTACGGCCCAACCTGAAGGCCCAGCAAACTCGGCACCTCTTTCCCACTGAACACTCTGCACGTGCACCGACCGTATCCATCCACACGCTCCCGCCCGCCCACACACATGGCGGCGACCTCGCCGGCGCCGATGAGGGCTGTCGGCGTCGCCGCCGCCGCCGCTTTTTCCTTAGCCACGTCATCTTCGAGGCTCGGCCGCGTATCCACCATCGTGCCTTCGGGCCGCCTTCGTCGGCGCCGCGTCGATCACCGGTGGCGCCCTCCTCGATGCCGCGGGAAGCCGGTCGTCGGTGGCGTGGTCGAGGACGAGCAGGAGCAGGAGGAGGAGGCTTCACGGGAGGATTTGAAGCCCGAGACCGAGAGGACGAAGGAGGAGGCTGGGGACGCAGTGCGTGAGGTCCTGGGGTGGTTCAGGCTTGACGAGGTTGGGATGGACATCCTGGGCATCGCCTTGCCCGCCGTGCTCGCCCTCGCCGCCGATCCCATCACTGCGCTCGTTGACACTGCCTTCGTCGGCCATATCGGTAACCAAATCACCTTGCACAGCGAGCTCTCATGGTCATGGTAGTAGAATAGCAGACTACTAGAACTTGACAAGTTTCAGTGCAAATTTCACAAGAGCAGCATACAGTTCACACTCTTATTGTTTCTTATTATATGTTGAGGAGAAGTTATATGTTCAGTTCATCTCACGGTCTTCAATTCTGTCGCCAGGCTCGGTCGAACTTGCTGCTGTTGGTGTATCCATATCTGTCTTCAACCTCGTCTCCAAATTGTTTAATGTGCCACTGCTTAATGTCACCACATCCTTTGTTGCTGAGCAGCAAGCAGTGGATGCAGATTATAGCAGCGTAGATGAAAGTAAGCAAGTTGGGAGTTCTATTTGTCTTGTTAAAAGCAGCAATCATGTTTGTGTTTCACTGATTACTGTTTAGTTCTCACCTAGGAGATGAAGTGTCGAGCACCCGAGAGCAGGCGAGCCAAAAAAGGAAGTTTCTCCCAGCGGTGTCAACATCCTTGGCTCTGGCTGCTGGCATTGGGTTGATGGAAATGGTGGGACTGATTGTTGGATCTGGGACACTGATGGACATCATTGGTATACCTATCGTACGTAAGACTAAATTTTTTATACTTAAATTGCTTGGATCTGAAGTTGTTTAGGCGGTGTCTCGGTGATTCGGTGCCAATTTAGTACTTTTGCTCTTTACAACGTACACAGGATTCGCGGATGCGAACTCCGGCTGAGCAATTTCTTACTTTAAGGGCATATGGTGCGCCACCAGTCGTGGTAGCACTTGCAGCACAAGGTGCATTTCGTGGATTCATGGATACAAAGACACCTCTGTATGCCGTGGGTAAGATTATGTGAACATGTTTTGTTGTTACGTTTGGCTTCCTGTTTAAGATATCAAAAGCTGTTGACTTGAAATGTTGAAGTTTGAAACTAATTATAGTATGTAATGCATACAGTTGCTGGCAACCTAGTAAATGCAATACTGGATGCCATTTTTATTTTCCCACTTGGTCTAGGAGTAAGTGGCGCTGCATTGGCAACTGTGACTTCTGAGTATGTTGAAGCTACTACGAGATCTCTTACCCTTTTTGCTTTACTCATGTTTTCTATATTTACAAACGTCCTAAGCTCTTTGCATTATCACCTGCATGTATTCAGGTACTTGGCAGCGTTCATCCTCTTATGGAAGCTGAATAACGAACTGGTCCTGTTCTCATGGAATATCATGGGTGGTGACATCATCCGCTACCTAAAATCTGGTTGGCCTATATCCCTATGTTCATTTTGTAGGACTCCTTACACATGGTGATTTTGATTACTAGTAGGGATTTTTTTATCTAACAGAAATGGACAGAAAAAATGTCAATTATCCGACTCCACTTATCACTGTATTAAGCATCTACAATTACATGTTGCTGAAACATACCTATATGGTAGCCAATTTAACTTGAGCAATTCTCCAGGTGCACTGCTAATTGGCCGAACCATCGCAGTAATCCTGCCATTGTGGCTGTCGACATCACTGGCTGCAAGGCAAGGGCCTGTTCCAATGGCTGGCTATGAAATCAGCTTGCAAGTCTGGTTAACTATTTCTCTGCTCAATGATGCACTAGCTCTTGCTGGTCAGGTCTGCATTTACAGGAACTGACCTTTAATGTCTAGCCTGATATCTTGATTGTGTATTTGAAGTATCTGTCATTCAATGCAGGCTCTACTTGCAAGTGAATATGCGAAAGGGAACTACAAGCAGGCCCGCACAGTTTTGTACAGAGTTCTGCAGGTTATGACATTATTCACAATCGGTAGTGATGAAGTTTCCGTCTTCCTTAGCTCTAATTATAAGCTGATGGTGCATCTTCTTTCCTGCAGATTGGAGGCATGACTGGTGTTGTACTTGCTGCAACCTTGTTCCTTGGGTTTGGATCTTTGACCTTGCTGTTTACGGATGACCCTGCAGTTCTAGATATTGCGCGGTCTGGAGTCTGGGTAATGATAATTCTGAGAAGTCGACACTTTGTTTCCCGAGTAACTAAAGTATGATGATTTTAGATTCAGATAACAAATGTTACTTTTTGCAGTTTGTCACTATTTCTCAGCCGATAAATGCCATTGCTTTTGTGTTCGATGGGCTCTACTACGGTGTTTCTGACTTTGCCTACGCCGCATACTCCACGGTTCAGTTTCTATCGCCACTAAATTGTTATAGCCTACCGGTTATAGCTGCAACTTTGTGATCATAACCATATCGGTATATTTGCCGTTTCAGCTTTTCGCGGGGGTTGTCTCGTCAGCATTCCTCCTTGCCGTTGCTCCCAAGTTTGGTCTCGGTGGCGTCTGGGCTGGTCTTGTTCTGTTTATGGGGCTGCGAGCAATCACCGGGTTCTGGAGGTAGGAATTGTTTTTATGAACATCGCACTTGCCTGGATTTGTTCGAAATCAAGTTGTAGACTAATAAAAAATGAAAGGAATGGTTCTTGTTTGGATAAGAATACATGCCTGTGGCTTGAATGAAATCTGTTTTTTTTTTCAGGTTAGGGAGCAAAGGAGGACCTTGGGAAATAGTTTGGTCAGAGACTGATTGATAGAGCAAGGAGATGCATGACCATGCATATTCAGTTATTTGACCTCTAACAGTGGAACATTTTAACCAACGGGACAAGGATCAGCAGCAACATACTCCCTCCGTTTGAAAATATAAGATGTTTTAGGTTTGTGAATGAGATGTATCTAGACACCTTTTAGTGTCTAGGTTAAATGAACCTAGACACTAAAAGGTGTCTAGATACATCTCATTCACAAACCTAAAACATCTTATATTTCCAAACGGAGGGAGTAACTTGGATGGTGAGTGAGATCATAGTCTTGTGTAACACAACATGAGCAGAGGGACTGTATCGCAGATGAGGGTCTTCCATCGTGCTTTGCCTGCTGCAGAATTCTTGTTTCAGCATTGGACCGCACACAAGAATGCTGGAGAATCCAAACAATTGTACAATCAAGCTTTATTATACAAATACAAAGCTCCCATGTAGTATTTTTTTTCTTGGTCAGAGATGCCACGGGTTGAGGCGAAAATGACATGTTTTCTGGCGAGCTTTTACAAGTGCTCGTGTAATGCCATGCTGTACACTCATGATGTGATTATGTACAGATTTTTGTGAATTCCGAAGGAAAAATCTATTGTAGCTTGTGGATATGATGATGCTACTAGTGATGATTATGAGCAAAACCTAAGAGTTTGAGGTAGCTCCTTTACTTTCTAACCCCGGATAGAATGCTCATTGCGATAGCATGCTGGTTGGTATGAACAACCTTACTCTGCTTCTAATCTAGTAGCACACTAACATATGAATATGACACTGATTGTTGTTTGGGTGTACAGAGAAGGAATAGTAAATTTACAAGAAGAATCATTGACGGTCTACGCTTGCTGTTGATTATTTGGTTTGCTTCCATTTTAATTCTCTTTTCTCTCTCTGGAATTTTATTCATAATCTACAATATGCTTGATATTAGACAGAGGCGGCAGGAGGCGATCACAAAACCCATGTAGGGTCCCCCACCCCCGCTGTCAACGCCGGCGGACCTCTCTGTCTCCTGTGGCCTTAGGGCCTTGGAGGCGTGGCGGACCACCGTCTCTTGTCGGTTGGAGGTTTTCGTTCTTTTTAGTATGTTTTTAGTGTCTTCTTCGAGATGGTGAGACGACGGCTTTATCCTAAAGTCAGAATAACCCAGTTTTCAAACCTCAAGAAAAGCTTGGATCTGATCCGGGTACCTGCAAGGTTTCACAAGGCTATCAATATTGCAATACTCGAAGGCAAAACCCCTCTCTTTCGAGCACAACCTCGAACGGTAGCAATCTTGCAACACGCCAAATTAAAAGCTCAGTCAATGTCCTTCTAGCAAGCTTCTTGACAAGAGGCGAACTGCGTTTGCTTCTTACCTTAAGGATTCGTGATTGTCTTCATAAATATAGACCGTGAAGGATAGATGCCATCGGTAAATGCATGTATGCACGTTAGAATCTCTTTTCTCACTCTAAGCCGTCCTCAACAGGAGTTTGAATACATATGGGCGGCTTTCCTATGAAGGCAAAGTTCATTCGTTAGTTACTGCGCCCATACTATAGTATTACTGTCGTGTCAATGTCCTTGGATTGGATCGGATCGACGATGATGAGATGACAAAGATATGTGATGGGTGATAGACACACGTGAAGCAAGGCGACATGGATCCCAAACCAAACGGGGGAGTCCGTCGTCCGTGAAAGAAGCGCACCGAGTTCGATCGTTCCAACAAGAAACAGACCGACCATCATGCATGCGTGTCTGATCCGGGAGTACGTACGCGCGAGTATATATATGTGCGAGCAGCCCGCGGCAGATTCAGGCAGCAATGGCGTCGACCGTACTAACACCCCTGCTAGCGCTGCTACTCTTCTCCGCCGGCGCCGTCGTCTGCGCCGCAGGCACAGCACCGACAGCCACGGCGGCGCCAACGACGATTCGAGCCCAGCGCGGGAAGCCCAACACGTCGCCACCGGCGCCGCTGGTGCGCGCGCTGGTGCAGTCGACCTGCAACGCCACCGCCTACTACGACCTGTGCGTGGCCGCGCTGGCCGCCGACCCGTCCAGCGCCACCGCCGACCTCGGCGGCCTCTGCGCCATCGCGCTCTCCGCCGCCGCAGCCAACGCCTCCGCCACCCAGGCGGCTCTCGCCAACACCTCCTCCGATGGTGGGCACGCGCGGGCTCGCGCGCTGTTCCGGGCGTGCGCGGGCAAGTACGGCGAGGCGCGGGAGGCGCTTCTGGAGGCCCGGGAGTCGGTGGGCGAGGAGGCGTACGACGACGCGTTCGTGCAGGTCAGCGCGGCGGCGGAGTACCCGGCGGTGTGCCGGACGCTTTTCAGGAGGAGGCGGGCGGTGGCGTACCCGTACCCGGCGGAGCTGGCCACGAGGGAGGAGGCGCTCCAGCGCCTCTGCACCGTCGCCATCGACATCATCACGCTCCTCTATTCTAGCTAGCTAGCTTCCTGCGTCATTGATCCATAGAGCTGCTGCTGCTAAATCATCGTGCCATTGCTTCCTGTGTCATCATGTGTGTAATGGATCAAACCCGTTAGTAATCAATCGCGCGCGGCCATGCAGTTCGGCATGTAATGCCTTTTTTCAGAACACCGTTGCAGAACTTCGGTTAGAAAGTCCGAATCGAGAGACACGAGGGGACAAAAAAACCAAAAGGCAAAGGGCAGTTAGTTAATGAAAAATCTGGTCACGGACACTTCCTCCTTCCCTGTTTGTTTGGATGCCATCTGCATAATCTTGTCTACACTCCTTGGACACGAATCTGTCGGGACCAGACTCTCTCTCAGATTCTTTTTGCCAAATCTGTCATTTTTGCAAAACTTCAACCGAATTTAACCCTTTTCAGAAACTAATTCAAAAATCTGACCCTGGGGTCGGCGCCATTTTAAATGGCAATTTGGACAAATTTGGTAAAAAACTATGAAAAATGCATTGGGGATCTAGTTGCCGCCGCACACCATCATCGGATTTCGTACTTCCGAGTTTTCCAAAAAAAAAGTGAAATAATTATGGTCATAGGTTATCTTGTATCTCGTGCATCTCTGGATTTTTTACCAAAAATATGACAATGTGTGGCTTGCTAAACAAAGGTTTTGCTAGAAATCAGGCGTCTGATTTTTAGTTAAGTATCAGTCGCCTCTGACCATTAGATATACTTAGCAATTCGTGCAGCGTGGGAATTACTCATGAGTTGCAACTAGGTTGTAACTGAAAATTTGATAAGTTATAACTAGGTTGCAACAGGAAAATTAGTATAAATTTTATAAGTTGCAAGTAGATTGCAATTGAGAATTAGCATAAAATAGTAGGATGATGTCAGCGACTGAGACATAACTAAAAATCAGACGCCTGAGATTTAGACGCTCCCTAAAAAAATGATGTATGGATATCACGAAGATACTATTCTCGTTTAGATCATTTTTCTTTTTTACACGAGTCACATATGAACATATCTTGGGACAAATTTGAGTTGATAAAGACCTAGAGCTGCAAAACAAACATACACGTGACCGTAGCGTTCGAACTGATGGCTCTCATGCCTCGCTTTTGCCTCACTACTAGTGGCTAGGTTAGCCCCTTCATCTTTTTCACTACGATAGACCCACAAAGTCAACAGTTTATTTACTCCTAAGACCAGAAATTGAAAGCTCAACTCGTTAAGTTCCAGTTAAAACGTCCAATTCAATCTCACATCTATACCACTATATAGTGTATCAATATAGAAGAATATGAGCCGTTGGATCTTTCTCAATCGGACGGCTTGCATTGGATGGAATAAAATCAGTAGTAACGTGACAATACCGGCAGCATTGGATCTATTAATCTAATGGCCCGTGTTTCAGGGATTCGCGCGGTGGGCTTCAGGCTTGCTCCTGTCCTCCTCGGCTGTCACGTGACAGGCTAGGAAAGGAAAGCATTAAAAAAACTACTTGGAGCCTCGGGAGTCTTCTAGTCTGTTCATAGCCTGAGACCATGGCGGGCAGACTCCGAAACTGCAACATTGGCCTGCGTACGGGCAAGAGAGAGGAGGCGGTTAAAAAGAGCGTGCAAGCATGCTTATGAGAGAAAATGGTCCAGTAATTTAACAAGTCGGGTAACATATCCTTTTGCAAACTTGAAATACGAGTTAGGTAAACTTATTGCGAGTAGGAAGTTAATAGGAAACATATCTTTTAAACGAGTTTCTATTTCTCACTTGACCGGTTTGCACATCGCGAAGCGCTAAATTTGTTGTGTGCATCTATCGAATTTTGCATATGCTGCATATTATCATATTTATTTATATACTCCATGCATCTCAAAATTGATGTAATTTTTTTATCTAAATGTGGATATATCTAGACACTATTTAGTACGGGATGCATCGAAATTTAGAAAAATTTGCGACATCTATTTTGATATGGATGGAGTATTGTATTAGTTGAAGAAATTCCTATATGAACAATCTATCTCTCTTCATATAAACCGGTCCAAACACATTGCGTTGATTTCCCAAATTTTATATTAAATTTGAATTGTTTTTTTTTTGTGAACTGAATTTGAATTGTTGCTTGTAAACTAAAAATCCGAAGAAAATGAAAATGAATAATTCTACATAATTGACAGAAGATGAAAGTACAATATTGAACGTGCTTTATCTTTCTTGTTGGATACACTGTATATTGTGGGAACATGATTATTCATGAAAGTCACACAAAGTAAATGACAAAAGAATCATACTTTATCTTTCATCGTATAACCTTAAGTGAGTAATTGTAGTGAAATTTTGAAAATATTTGTAGCATAATTGTTCTATACAAATACCGGCAATCTAAATTCATCCAACATGCAAAGCATGTGCCATTTGCTAGTAACACGTAGTATGTTTCATAAACAACATGAATCATGGTAAATAAAAATTAAGAGAAAGATGTTTTAAAAGAGAGATACGCCAAATAGAGGGGACAATATGCAATTAATGAAAAGGCTGGTCATGGACTCTTCCTATTTGGAGGCTATGTGAGACTTGTCTCTGCTGCTTGGATTCGAATCAGTCACGGTGGAAACATTTGTTGTTTTTTATTAGAGGATTGATTCCATGGGCCGGCTCGTATCGCTTTGAGAGTCCATGGAATCATCGAATGGACCCTCGCAACCACTTCCAGTCTCTGATGCAAATGCAGGCCCATCTTCACTGTATGAACCAGTATATTAAAAAAAACTGCTAAATAGTGCTCGGTGGCCGGTTTGTCAAAATGAGCCATCGTTTTGTGTCCGTCTGATTTCATCCGTCACGCGATCTGTTCCGACAGCGTGTCGGTGGCCCCACACGACGCATGTGGCGAGGAGAGGCCCTGTGAGCACAGGCAGCCGTACACCCGCACCGCTCTCCATCTCTCTAATTCCCCATTCCCCATTTGTGGCTAAGATTTGTGAAGCTACAACGAGAAGAGTAGCGACTGGAGGTCGACGTTGCTGAGTGACTCACGTGCGAGGGCTCAGAGCTCGTCAGCGGCGAGCGACCTGCACGGGAGTGGAGGCTGCTCGGCGGCAGAGGGCTATCCACGCGAGATTGCGGGTGTCACATCCCAAGATTTTGGAAATTAGACTAGAAAAAAAATTGCATTTGCATGACATTCATGAGCATTGCATTGCATATTTGCATCAATAAAAAACCCTAAATAGAAATAAAGGACTAAAACCCTAAATAGTATATACCACTTTGTTCCTAAAGGGAATTAAATTGGCTTTATAAAAACCCACTGTTGCTAAGGCAGCTATTATTGCTAAATTATAGCCTAAAAAGATTCAATGAATATTACAAAATTTTAGAAACAAAATTGAGCTCATTTGGAGTTATTATGAAAAAGTTATGGAATAAATACAAACAAATAAAGATATAAATAAAATAAAATATATAAGAATTTATAAATCCACTATTTGCAAGATAGTAAAAATATTATAAATATGATCCTACAATGATTTATTCGATTTTAAAAAATTTTAGAAACAAGAATCGTATCATTTAAAGTTCGTATGCAAAAGATATAAGAGAAATAAATAAATAGAAAATAAAAAAAGAAAAAGAATAAAAAAACTAATGGGACGGCCCACTGTAGCCGACCGGACCAGCCAGCCTACGTGAAGAAGGGATCGATCCCAGATCCCATGGGTGCTTTAAAAGGCGTGCAAAACAATTTTTTTTAAACCTATCTCTATTCAAACTCTTATAACTTTTAATCTATAACTCCAAATTGACTTCCGTTTATTTCTACTTATTTTCTACTCCAAGACCTATCTCTCCATCATCCTAAACCTCCATATAAACCCATGGAGCCACAGGTATATGAGTTCCCTTTCTCGAAATCCCGAATCTACACATGCACGAATCTTATTTCATTTATTAACTCATCTAGACTTCGTCGTTTGCCTTCGGCCAAAAAACAAAAGTTGTAGATCTCGTCAAAATCTTTCAATCCCTACAAACCTCACCTCTTTTCATCCACCACAGCCGGAGAATTTCGCATCGCAATATTTCAGATATGACTGTGTAAATCCAAGATGTACTCACGCTCGTTTCTTCAAATCCAAATTCCTTTGGTGAGAAGGTAGGACTAATGACTCCCCATAACTTTTATGTTGTAAGTTTTTCAATTTGACCTATGGATTTGTCTCTCTAACACATATCTATTTTTTGTCTATTCTGAGCCAAAATCAGGTCAATCTCCTCTCCTAGCCACTAGATCTTATTCCAACGACCAGGATTAGATCAATTCCGCGAAGGGGTACGAGCCAACCGAATCTTGCCCTTCCTAGGGAATATTCCCTCTAGATTTGAAATTGAATTTAATTTGCAGAAAATTGTGTAAACTTGAAAAAATCATATAAAAAATTCGTAGATCCAAAAATAGCAAATAATATATCAATGGATTCATAAAAACGTGTAGAATATTAATATCGATTAGATTCAACCTTTACAGTATGCATTTACTGCAGTAACTTAATTAGTTTTGATGGTCTTTTAGGTTAATAAATTCATAGGAAATTATCTGTAACTCCGAAAAATATTAAAAATATATCAAATTAAAGCTACTATAATGTAGATTAATAATATCTGGTTGGATCCAGACTTTGCGGATTATTTACCCCGTAGTGATTTAATTAGTTTTAATGGCTTTAGATATCATTAAATTCATAGTAAATTATTTGCATATCAAAAAAATATAAATGATATACTGATGGAAAGCTGGTTCCATGTAGATCATCAATATGCAAATGGTTCAGGAAAATACTGTAAGGCTTTGCAGCAATTAAATAAATAAATTAATGGCTTATTTAGAGTATTAAAATCATAGTAATTCGAATACTCCTCATAAAATTACAAATAATATGTCTCTGGAATAAAAATTCCGTGGAGATTATAGATATAATTTTATTTTGATTTTTAGGCAACAGAAACTATATGAATCATTTAAAACCCATTAAACACTATTTAAATCATACAAAAAGATCTATAACTCCGATTAGGGTGAATCCAACGCCTACCAGTTCGTATTAACATCCTTTGTCCAGTAAACCCAAGAAACAAATTTAATTCGACAGTTAGAACATGCGTTACAATAGAACTATTAAAAACCCTATATTGGCAAGTAATTATTAATAACAAGTACTCCATTGCATTAATTGGTCTCTTGCATGCATCATATACTTCAGTATTGTTTAGAGAACTAAAATAACTACCATTATGACTTATTGAATTGTAATGCATGCATTTGTTGTATTTGTTTGATCTCTATGTGTTATTGTTTATGTTGTATGCAATTGTTTGATTGATAGATTGCGAGAAGTGCAACGTGTGTGATTGCAACGAGTGTTTGAACGACTTCACCAACTATCAAGGCAAGTAGATGCTACTTTGTTCATGATGTTGTCCTACTATTTTCAATGCATTGTCGTGTATTTTGTAGATGCATGTGTAGGAAAGTACTATCGTTATGTTATGTACTATTATGTGGTACGGATTTCCTGTAGATGAGCCACCGTTGGTAGATGTGCTTAGCCATGCTATGATGAATGAGGGTTGGGTTACATCACTAAAGGTTGTTTCTAAATGTGGTGGTTTGAGAAAACTAAAAATAACTTAATCAATGAATCTCCTGGGTGTGATGAGATTGAAAATTTTGGTGGTATCATTGCGGAAAGGCACACATGTATCAAGAGGAAATGATTGGCTTCTTTATTTTGTAGCTTACGTGTACAACCATGTGCCAATAATGAAATGGGCAGTTGGTTGGACTCAATAGGCTGTGGTAACTCGAACCCACGTATTCAGAGATGTAGAATTTTGGTAGGTTGGACCGGTACGTGTCGGGTTTGGGGAGCTACTTTCCGAACGGTCCCTTCTTGGACTTCTCCCTATAATCACCCAATATAAGAGTGGTGGTACAAGCTGGGCTGGCCAAGTCACATGGGTAAAGTGTACTAACCCCTGCAGGGTGTATAAACTAATCGATTAGCCGTGTCCCCGGTTATGGACATCTGAGTTGCTTGATATTGAGTTCATGACATGTTTCTCGCTCATTCTAATTTCATAATTTCTTTAATGATGATGGGTTAACTTAATTGGGATCTTTTCAAAGAAAATCAAAAATTGTTTATGAAAGTAGGACAAAGATATTTGCAAATGCAAGCTAGCCACAACTCCACTTGCCAAATAAGCATGTAGATGTTAGGTTTATTGTCTCCTTACTTAGCTCTACTTTCCATACATTCCAAGTATTGATCCTTCGGGGCTGCTACATTTTATGTTGCAGGTTATGTTTCCGATTCTGAGTGATCAAATAGGTCACGATACTCCACTCAACAGTTGTTCGCATGTGGCACAATTTAAGATAGAGCCTATCAATTGTTTATGCTTCCGTATGCTACTTGATATTGAGCTAGTCTTGAGCTAAGCATTATTGTAATAATTGCAAATTCTAGATCAATTCGGTATTTATGATGCACTGTTAAATTCTTTGGTATTCATCTGTACTGTGTTTGTGCCAGTGAACCGATCCAGGGATTGGCACTATACACATGAACTCAGCCTTATCAGGCGAGGGTGTTACAGCGGGGTGCTCAGCAGCGGCCAGCGACGTGCGTGCGAGGGCGACGGAGGTCAGCGGTGGAGAGCGTCTCCGTGCGAGGGCGAGGAGTTCGGGAGGCATAGAGGCAACCCGTGCGTGAGGGCGGCAAGATCGAGCGACAAGGAGTGGCCGCATGAGGGAGTTCCTATGACGAGCAACGAGCAACAAGGAGTATTCAAGGGGCCGCAGATGCCAATACGCGGTGCTGGCAGGAGCTGCAACCGCATCCCCAAGCAGTTCCGGGAGGAGAACCTCAAGGATGACTATAAGCAACTAACTCATCCTTCGTTCACTGATTTATCTGAACATCTTGCTAGTTTATCTAGTTTATCATGTAATTAGGCTTTCTACCTGTTCCTTGCCTTGAGCTCAGCAACAGCAGATCATTGCTTGTCAGATGTTGAAATACAGTATTATGTTGTGAGTGAGTAAACGGTGAGCGTCACAGTCATAAGAAGTTTCTTGCTTGAGTTTATCCCAGGGGCACTGAAATTAACGGCCTATGGATGATCTATGGTACCAAATGTTTGTAAAATTTAGTAATTCACTAAATGTGTGTTGTATTATCTCCAATTTCTAGTCCTCTCCCACTGATATTGCTAGCTTATTTGTGCAGTAGACTTCCTATGTCATCTTGCCATAGCTCCAAGCAGCAGCAGAAGCTCGTTCCCGTCGAAATACATTATTTTAGTTGAGTGAATAAATGAAGCAACCATGGAAACAAAACAAAGTTACTTTTTTGGATTGATTGAAGTTAAGTTCCTGGATTATAGGTTCAGATAGTATAGTACTACAATTTACTGCTCAATTTCAACCTTCCTCCTTTAATATGATCCGGTATGTACAGTCATACAAAATTCATGCGAAAAGTATTTTCAAGTATTTCCAAGTTGTTTACATCTGGTTTTGTTTCTTATACAATACACACTGATTAAGTTTTGCTATTCTGCTTATTTTTTATTAAGTTGATTAACCGACATAATTAAGTTTCTTATGCCACTTAATTAAGTTGATTATACATATTAGTCTAAGTTGCATATTGATCCTATTTTAAGTTTTGTTTTTGAATGTGGTGTAGTTTTTCTGATTCATCTCTCTTTTTCCTCAATTAAGTTCTTTTCCTAACATTCTAAAGTTGTTTTTAACACTTAATTAAGTTGATTATACATCTTATCTGAAGTTGTGTACTGATCCATTGTGTAAGTTTTGGGAGCAATGAAGGGAGTTGCATCCATTTCTCAATTAGATCTATGAAGTTTGTTTTTCAGGAATATTTATGTATGTAGGATGCTCTTTTGTTTGTTTTTCACTGTTCTGAATATGTGAGTTTTTATGTCGCTCCCAAGTTGCTTATCACGTCAATCAAGCTATTTTAGACACCCTATGTTAGTTGCAGCAGCCAATGATCTTAGTTGTATCCATTTCCGAACTAAGTTGTAGCTGGAACAAGTAAAGTTGTATGATGTCCATACCGAGTTTGTTTCTAGGAATACCCATGGATGTAGGATGGTCTTTTTGACTATGCATTTTATGGATAAGTTGCTTATAACCTTAATTAAGTTGATTTACTTCTCATTTTTATCAAGCTTTGTTTTGCTTCAATTTTCATGTTTTTTGCTTGACTTAATAAGTTGCATGTCCCATTTTTATTAAGTTGTTTTCTTACTATCCTTAGTTGTTTTCATGCCTATCCATGGACCAGGTTTTTTTCCTGGTTCACCAAGCAATCATCTGACTTTATAAGTTACTTATCTCTTTTCATTCAGTTGCTTACTCTCCCCTCTTAAGTTGTTTTCATGCTTATCCATGGAGTAAGGATTATCTTTGTCATGTTTCACCAGTCAAACCATCTAAATTGATTAGTTGCTTACACAATTTTATTAAGTTGCTTATTGTCCCCTCTTAATTTTCTTTTTCATACCTATCCCTGTACTTAAATAAGTTGTGTGTACCATATCATTAAGTTGGTTATTGTCCCTCTTAAGTTGTTTTTCATGCCAATCCATGGTGTAGGGATTATTTTTGTCCTGTTTCACTAGGAAAATCATCTGGATTGATTAATTGGTTCTTTCATTTTATTAGGTTGCTGCTTAGGTGCTACATAGTTGCTGCTCAAAACGCGTGGGGGTTTACTAGGGGATTTTTTGTTCACTCTTTAGGGATTACTAGGTTGCGGATTAAGTGCTACATAGTTGCTTCTCAAAATATGTAGGTTTACTTAGGATTTTTCACATCCTAGTTGCCGCTTAGGGATTCCTAGGTTGCTAATCGGGTCCTCTACATAGTTGCTGATCAGATTTATACTTTTTCATTTGAAACCTTTACAAATAGTTTCTTTTGAATATACAACTTAGCAGTATCATGGATCATACTATAACCGATGTTTTCTTTGATGCAATTTTTTCAGATGGACCTTTTCAAGATATGCACACATGTACATAGTGAAGGGAGGGAAACATCCAGATACGATGTACCAGGTACAGATAGGAAAATGACCTCTTGCCTGTCCTGTGTGGAATGAAATGGAACTCCTCTTAATGGAGACACATTTAAGTGTTACTTTTGTTGCTACTTGAAACCTTTTTATTGAACATGCTGACATATTATCATGAAATATCTCTTTATCTTATTACGTTTGAATGGACATGAATGGACATACGTATATATTTCTCAGTAGTATATTTATTTCCTGACCTAAAGTATGCTGATGTGTTTTCTCAAAATTTGAAGCACTACCTTCTTTTTTAGGAGGATGCATTATGTATGAAATACGCAATAGGGGTTGTTCAACATGTAATTTTAACTGCTCTTTACTCGAACTGTCGAAATGATAATACATCCTAACATTTGAGGTGTTGTGTTTCTAGGAATGCACATAAGTTGAAACTAGTGTTTCTAGATCCAACTTCACTTGTAATGCTACATCATAGGTGGTATTTTTTCTGGGTACAACAATGGTAAAATCTATGTTGCTGCTCGGAGGTGTTTTTTATTTAAAGCATGTACTTAAGTTGCTGCTCGGTTCCCCCTAGGTTACTGCTATGACCCTTTGTTGTCTAGTTTTACTTTTGGGAGGGGAATATGTCCCATGATATAGGATTTTATATGTTCCTGTTCCTTATCATATTTTTTGTTCTCTTTTGCATCATCTGGGCTATACTAATGTGAAATGAGGTGCTGCTTAGCTGCTACGAAGTTGTTTCTCAAAACCCCTATAGGTTTACTGGGTGATTTTTTGTTCTCTTGAATGATCTGGGTGGGGAATTTTTTTACATCTAAGTTGATTCTTGGGGATTACTAGGTTACTCCTTAAATGCTAAATAGTTGCTGCTGAAGCCCTTATAGATTTTATTAGGGTATTTTTATGTTCTCTCTCGTATGGTCTAGGTTATACTATCGGGTGAATTTTTACTAGGTTGCTGTTGAGGGATTACTAGGTTGCTGCGTAGTTGCTGCTCAAACCCCTACAGGTTTACTAGGAGTTTTTCATGCAATTCGGGGTGAAGTCAGGGTTGTATGAATTGATTACTTTTCACTTCAAAATTGCAGGATTTAATGGTGATCTGAAGGGAGACGAAGAAGAGTATCTCTCTTGTAGAAGAAGAAGAAGAAGAAGGAGAGAGGGGGCGTTGGAGGTGTGGTTGGCGCACGAACGGCCGGTAAAGCACGTGCCTGGGAGGGATCTGGTCGGGGGTGGCACGTAGTTCGATAGGTGATTTCCGTTTCGGGTTTAGTGAATCTTGGAAAAATATTTCCTAATCCGACGATGGCCGGTTCGAACTAACGGGCCAGCGATTACTGCCTAGATGCAACCTTAAAAAAAGAACCGGTATATAAAAGCTCAAATGCTGCTCCATTGGTAGAAAAGTAACCAGTCGCATTTGCAATACATACAAGTTGGCATCCTATGGTGCCAACAGAGATCTTTTTTAACCAAAAATATGACGATGTGTGGCTTGCTATGAAAATGATGTATGAATATCATGAAGATACAATTCTCATTTAGGTTCCTTTTCTTTTTTGCACAAGTCACGTATGGACATATATATCTTGGGACAAATTCTGTAGATGTAGAAGATATACAACATACATGGTAACCGTTAAGTCCATGATTTAGTTCATATTTGTTGAAAACTTGGATGTGCGTCATCTGAAAAATGGACGTGGGCACGACTAGTTGCAGAATATTCGCTTTTTGCGGTTTTATCGACTTGACACGACTATTTAAGTTGATAAAAGACCTAGAGATGCAAAATGCATACACCCGACCGTAGCTCCAAAGGGATTTTCTAAAGTTAACTTCATGTGAAGTATTGCTGACGTCAACCACGTGCCACCAAAACTGAAATATTATTAAAAAAATAAAACAGTTTTCTACTGTTCACACACTGTTTTAATATTTCAATAATGTTTTAGTCTATTTTAATAAGTGACATCAGCAGACGTCATCCATGTGCGGGTTAAAAAAACTAGACAAAATCATCAATCTCAAAGCGAAAAAGAACAAATGGGACTATTTCATGTAAAGTTAACTTTAAAAATAATTTTTCATTATTAGTGTTCAATATTGATGGCTCATACCTTGCTTTTGCCTCACTAATGGCTAGGTTAGCCCGTTCATCTTTTTCATCGACTCCCTCTACGATAGACCTACGAACCCAATGATTTACTCCTAAGACAAGAAATTGAAAGTTCAACTTCTTAAATTCCAGTTAAAACGTCAAATTCCATCTGGCATAACACGTAGTATGTTTCATAAACAATATGAATCGTAGTAAATAAAAATCAAGACAAAGATGTTTTAAAAAGAGAGACGTCAAATAGAGGGGACAATATGCAATTAATGAAAAGGCTGGTCATGGACTCTTCCTCTTTGGAGGCTATGCGAGGCTTGTCTCTGCTGCTTGGACTCGAACCGGTCACGGTGGAATCTTTGGAATTTTTATTTTTTTTATTTACATGATTGATGCCATGGGCCGGCTCGTCTCGCTTTGGGAGAGTCCATGGAATCATGGAATGGACCCTCGCAACCACTTCCAGTCTCTGATACAAATGCAGGCCCACCTAACACACACACCACACACGTACCAAAGACAAGTCTGTATCCTGACCGTGAAAAAAAATAGCATGTTATTTCTTCGCTATAGCAGCGCCATGATGCTAATTATGCTTTAGCGGTCCTAAATACGCTATAACATCACAACACAATAGTGTCGCTAAGAAAATCTATGAATAGCGTCACCCCATAAGCCCATTGAGCCCACGACTCCATCAGGTCCAACACTCTACATCTAAATCTATGTCAACTCAACCCTATTTCCCAGTTCTCCCTTCCCACATGATGGTGGAGGCTGCTGACAGACTGCAACGCTCGTCTCCTCTAGGTCCAGCCGGTCTGTCACCTCTCTGCTTGGCACGTCCACTAGACACACTGCAGCACCAGGAGGACGCGCATCTCAAGTTCTTGACTAATGCTAACCTAACGCAAGTCTTGTCCTCTAACTTGTATTGCACCGGATGTCAAGCAAACTTTGTCATTTGGCCACTACTAGTTAATTAGTTATGCATGTGCTGAAATCCCTAGTAATACATGCTACCCACGCTATTTTGAAAAATAACATGCTATTAGCACGCTATAACTTGCATAGCGTTTGGAGAAGGATCACGCTAAAAGAAATAGCGCGCTATTTTTTTCCTTGATCTTGAGACGGTCACATAAAAAAAAGACAAGGTTTGAATTCCTTTTGATACTCACCTAAGGTTAGTCGGAGTATGAAAAATACATAAAAAATAAATTTAAAAATAAGAATATTTTGCGTGACATTCTACGTCCACACACAAGTTTTTGATATAAAATAATGTTTTACGTGGCTTGTGTTAAGAAAACAAAAAAAAAATGTCTGTGAATAATTATAATGGGATATCAAAATTTGACTTTTTTACATGGGACAAAAAATGATCTTGTTTTCTGGAAACTCGTCGAGCCGGGTCGATCAAGAACAGAGATCTGGTGGAGTTCCACTTGCGGAGAACACCAGTTCCGTTACCATGAGTCCACGACACACTCTACTTGCATATTGGATTGGACGGTCGATTTTCATGTTGTTCTGTGTGCATTATATTCGACAAGCTGATCCATGGTAGTAGATGATTCGTACTTTCGAGAGAGGTGGCTGAGTAATTGTATTCATTTATTTATTCTATATATCGCCCGGAGGATTGATGTCGTTTATGCTAGTTGAGAAGTCGGTTCCATTTGCCTAACCATTTTTTCTAGCCAAATTCATGAATCTAGCAAGCACACATGCAGCCATGGAACGATTAAAGTTCAGGAAATGGTTGACAATAATCTTTTGTGTTGATTGAATAAAGCTCTCGTTAAAGTTAAATTTTTTTATCTCACTTAGAAACAACAGTCCCGCAGGACATTTGTCCCTCTCTGCTCTAATGGTAAGGTTAAGAAAGAAACATACACAATTGCCCATCAACTTCGGTTAATACATCACGCAAAGCCATGCTATTTACAAAATTAAGATTCAAAAAACCACAGATTATATAGTATTTCTTTTGTTCATACCAGAGAAACTCCTGGCTATTATCCTACATTGCCCTATAAGTGTGGAGAATCGATCCTCGGGGCGAAAAGCTGGATATCCTACATCGCCCTACATATTGGATCCCTCAAGGATTGGTGGATGGAGATCCACAAGCGTGGAGAATCGAGAAAATCCTTTGACCTCTCTAGCAATGTTGGTTGCATGAAAGGTTTGGAAAGAAAGAAATGCCCATGTTTTTCGCAATCAACCTTCTATCATGCATGGCCATGGTCATTGCTAAAATTAAAGAGGAGATGAAGTTTTGGTGCATCGTCGGGACAAAGGCCCTTTGTAATATAATGTCACGAGAGCAGTCGCTTACTTTTTGTAGGCCAAGAGGTGGTTTGTAAGACCTCTTAAACCTCCTCCTTATTAAATGAAAACGGCAAATTTTTTGTCTTGTTTTTTTTAAATACATTGACCTATAATATCACAAAACACCTAGAACGGTAGGGTGAGCATTCTGAGAACTGCTTGGACGTACAGTGGAAATGACTTGATAATAATGTAACTTGGCCTGTGGCTTCCTTACATGCTGGTGTGACCTTATGAATATATCGTTATTTCTTTAGCGAGAGTAGAGTAGTACATCGAATGGACTTTTCTTGAACCAAAAAGGAGGTTTAAAGGCTTAAAGCTCTTCTCCGGAAGCAAAAAGTGTGAATCTAATTATGTGACAAGTGGAAGCAACCTGTAAAGGTGATGAAGGATTGCAATCTTAGCAAAGCTAAAATGTGACTATTCTGTAGAGAGGGGATCCTATTATGTATGAAGTCATGCCCATCACGTTGGCAATTTTGGAGGTGCCCCGGGGCCTCATGAATTATAGCTGTAGAAATGCTACATGAATTATTTGTTTTCGAGAGAGAACAAAATGCTGGTGAAGTGTTTGTTTCTGTCTACCTAATTGAGTAATTGTGGCTATAAATAAAAGGAAAATTGGGTGCATCGGAGCTATCCATCTTGTAGCTGGTTCAACAAGGAAAGGTCGGTCAGATGTCCGAAAGGAAGGAAAGGGGAAACGTCGGTCTGCTCGGCAGCTCCTTCTTCTCCTAGTACACACCACAACAACATTTGTGTCTTCGTCCATGCCTAACTATTGTACACATGAAGACAACAATGTGTCTTCATCTATAGTACGTAACAGTCGTGTGGGACTGGAGTTGCTCTAGGCTCCGGTTATTTTTGTGCTTGCAATATGTCCACACCCGTGTGTTTTTACTAGTCCACCGGTTATTAATTGTAGAGGTAACTCAGGAAAAGTATATATATTGAAATAGATTGTTGATCATGTAAATCAAGAATGGGTCATAACGCTAAGCATCATTACCATCATCCCCTTTGTTCGAGAGATACACACGAGCGAAAGGTTTCCCTGCCCCTCGTCGACGTCGACGCCAATCTGCCTCGCCTTGTGTGGCCTTAGGGACATGGATATGTCAAGCTTCATGCACTAGTCAACGTAACCAAAAGTCCGAACTGATGAAAAGGGCTAGTGCAGTCCACTTATACACTTCAACAGGATACACGACGAATCCCGGTACTTATGGGTTGGAGGGATCACTAGTGCAGAGAGGCCCATTGGTCCCGGTTGGTAAGGGGCTTTAGTCCCGGTTACCCAACCGGGACGGGGCAATCGGGACTAAAGCCCCAACCTTTAGTCCCGGTTGCCCCACCAACCGGGACAAATGGGGGCACACGTGGCGGCGTCAGAGCGCGAGGGGGGTGAAACATTAGTCCCGGTTCGTAACAAATAACCTTCTGCCGCGGCAGAGATTTGGCCAATTTTTCTACCGCGGCAGAGAATTCATTTTGACACATTTTGTTGCCGCGGCAGCATTTTCGCCACTTTTTGTGCCGCGGCAAAGAATTCATTTAGGTTGATTTATTGTTTATTTAGTGTTTTGCACTCATCAATGAAGGAACCATTATATTACACAAGATCATCATGACAATATTACATTCAATACACGGATCGAGTTCATGCACTACATACAAAAGTTGCCCTTTGTACAATCCCTATTGTCTATATACAGTGATAGTATTCCCCTTTTGGGTTTAGGACTTCTGCATCCAAGAATCCTGCCAATTCCTCCTGAATTGCTCGTATGCGATCCTTTGGCAGAAGACCGTCCCGTAGACGTTCGATCTGATTTAAAAAGGGAGTCAGCCTATATGAATGAAACTAAACACAATTTGATTGTAATTAAAAACTATGAAAATTGTTTACGTACGTGGAGTTGCTCTAAATTTCTGCCCTTCTTATCGCACGTCTGCCGGATGAACTCGCAAACATAGTATCCACATAGATTGTTACCTGGTCCCTGCGTCAGGCACTTTACAAGAAAATAGTTCAATCAAAATAATAATCAAGCATGATAATAACTGTATCAAAACTAGAATCAAAGAGATGCGCGGATATAGCTAGTGGTGCTTACATCTAGTGCTTCAAATGTAAGCTCCTCTTTTCAAACACCCCTAGCCTTTTTGGTAAATCTTTTCCAAGCGCTGTCCGCGAAGAAAACGAATAAAATAAGTTATTAATTACTTGATATCATAAAATTCACGAACGTTGCCGATATAGTGTCGTAATGATTAGAATTACCGCTGGAGAAGTATCTGCATGTCCTTCCACGTCTTAAGGGGTTTATGTTTCGAGTCCATGACTAGTACACGCCCTTTGTCAAGTTGAATGATTAACAAAATATAGTGGTAGCTGTGAATGCATAACTAATCAATTATATACTTAACATCGAGTAAGCGAAATAGAAAGTGTATACAAGACAATAACACTCACTCGAAGTTGTAAGGAAATTGTATTTTCCTTCTGGTTTCTTGAAACCTTAAAGCGTGTACTATATTATCCTCCGTATCCTAGGGGTTTGTTTTGAGATTAGCTTGATGAACCCAATATGGGTCAATGAAGCCAATGTCATAGATTTGTCCTCTGCTGCATTCGAGAATCTTCATTCTGCATATTACAGTATGATTATATACATGCAATAAACAAGGTGAGATAGCTGGAGACTAAATTAATTATAGAATTAGTACTTACAGACAATAGGCACTGATGATCGATTTGTCCAAGGAGTCTTAATTGAATAATTGAAATAGTTCATCAAATTCAATGGATATCATGTCATCCATATCTTTCTCATAATGCTTTTTTGTAACCTTCAGCACTATCCAGTTAGCCCCGGCCTTTGTGGCATGCAAGTACCAGTTATGCAATCTTCGCATTTTTGTTGGAAGATTATTTACCTCCTCAGGTTTGATGAAAGTTTTGCCGTATTGGTATTTGTATGCTACTTCACTCGCGGAGAAGTACTCTAACTGGGATAAGTACTGGGCAATACTCATACCTTAAGCAGCGGCAACTTCTCCGTATTGTGCAACTACCTCTGTATCATACTGCTCTTCGGCCCCATATTTGCTCGACCCCACATTGGTTTGGGAAATCACCTTGAGAGGGACGCAAGACTGTTTTGCTTGTTCTCCGAGCTGGGCAACAGATTTCTCGCTTGCATCAGTACTGCTCTTCGAGGCTTTTTGTGCCGCATGTGACTTGAGAATAGAACGCGCATAGTCTGATGACAGCTTTGGCTCGGGTTGATGAAGGGGCTTTAGCATTTTCAACACTTTGGCCTTTTCTTCTTTGGTGCTGGGGAACTCTGGATCTTTCGGCCGCCTCAGCTTAGCGAAAAATGCTGTCGTTTCCGCATCAACGATCGCCGCAGTCTCCTCTTCAGTACAGTCATAAGCTCTCTTGGGAGGAACCTTTGGTACTTTTGGAAGAGGATCTTGTTTATGTTTCGGCGATCGCTTACCACGACGCAGAGTAGCGGTATGCTTACACTTTTTATCCTGAGGCGCCGGCGATGGCTCCCGCGGCGATGGCTGCACCGGAGATTGGTGAGGCGACGAAGACGGCTGCCGCGGCGGCGACGACCTCGCTGGAGACGGGTGAGGCGGCGGCGAAGATGGCCTTGGCGTGTGATTTTGAAGCACGATACATTCCTTTGGCCATAGAATGGTGACGTTTTTTGCGTCTCCCAGTACAGTCACATCCCCTTCACCTGCAGGGTAGTCAAGATCCAAAACTTCAAAGGTGGGCATGATTTCATCCACCCCGACAATAGTGTAGCCCTCTGGAACCGGACGACAGTGGTAAGTTGGTGTGGGTCCAATTGGTAAGGCATAGTCGACCGCCACCTTCATTGATATGTTCACAACTTTGACATGTATCTCGCAGTGTGTCATCTCTGTGATATCATCCACTGGGTAGCCAACAGGATCCATCGTCGGTGCACCATCGTCATCGCCATTGTCATCACCCGGGACCTCGGTGGAAGCCACACTACTTTTTCGATTATTCGATAGGCCGGTAGAATCGAATGCAGTGCGCTGCTGAGATGGGCCGGTAGTACTTTGCTCTTTAAGTGTGTTAATTTCATCTTGTTGTTGCTTTATTCGTTCTTCAATTAAACGCATTCGCTCTTTCTGACTATCTGCTTCAACTTCCGCCCTGTCCTTTCTCCTCTGACGGCTTCTATCAGGATATTTCTTCCTCTCTTCAGGAAACCCAGTCCTCCATGGTTGGGAGCCTCTTGTGCCTCGTGTTCGTCCATCATGTTCCTTATTTCCAAGGGCGAGTGTGAGCTCATCATTCTCTCTATCGGGAATGAAGTCCCCATCTTTAACAGCCTTTACTGCTTTTCTCATCCTCTCGATTGGCAAGGGGTATTCTTTATGTCGTATGTTATATATACACCTCCCTTCCCAGTCCAACGTGCCCCCATGCCCGTAAAACCAATTCCTTTCACGTTCTACCCAATCGTCTGTCTCTGGGGTGATCTTTTTAGCACGCAGTTCATTCTCAAGTTTCTCCCACTTAGGAATGCCAGCCCTGTAGCCACCTTGCCCCATAGTATGGTGATACTTCTTGTTAGCAGCATTCAGCTTATTCGTTGCAGACATTTTCTTAGCTTTTTCTGATGTCTTGTATTCCACAAACTCAGCCCAGAATGGTTTTATCTTCTCAAACTGAATATTCTTGAAATCGGGAGTCTTCTCTTTCACGACATAGTCAAGGTGCAATCTTTTCTTCCAGTTGGTGAAACACTGGGCCATCTTCTTCAAAGCCCACTCCCTAACCTTAGCCTCCATGGCTCTCCCATGTTCTAAGGCGTCCTCAACTAGATCCTCCGCATTTGGATCCAGCTCTATCTTCGGTAGTTTGAAATTAACCATGAGCCTCTTCCACAGTAAATCTTTGGCATGGTTAGGGACAAATAAACATGTTTCCTCTTCATCCGCATTAGCAGGCCTATTCAAATTTCTAATGGTGATCGGGATTAAGTCCCTAACGATTACTCCGCATTGTGCCACAAATTTGTTTGCGACAACTTCGGGAGCCGTCGGTTTGCCGTCTTCAGCGACATCTTCGATCCTGAATCTCTCATGGTCTTACAACTTTTTGTTGGGCCTCGTCTGCTCTTTTCAGTAGATTTGTTTGATCCGGAGGGCTAAAACAAGAAATATCCTCATTACTATTTCTATATAGATAGCAGATGATTAATTAATGAATTAATTATATTACATGCACCTCGCCGGAGCGGTCGTCTTCCCGATTACACAAGGCATCGCCTTCTCCCTCGCGGAAGGCAACACCTTCAACCTCAAACAAGTCGTCTATTCCGGTAAAAAGAGGATCACCCTCACCGGAGTTGTTCAGAAACGTTGATACATCTAAATTTTCTTCCCCGCGGATCACACCTTGGATCAACTCTTCCTTTTCTTCGTCTCTGACGTGTGGGTCCATATTTTCTGCATAGGTGGAAAAACGAATAAGTCAAAGCGGCTAAGGGAGAAAGTTAGGTACGGTGTTGAGAGATATAAACCCTAATTAAGAGAAACCCTAATATATACATACACAATAATAAAAATGAAGAGAAACCCTAAACCTGTAGGGCGTGCAGGGGCACCCAGTTATAACCAAAGGGCCTTTAGTCCCAGTTGGTGGCTCCATCGGGCTCGGATAAGTCAAAGAGGCTAAGGAGAAACCATCGGGCTCGGATCCTATCACGAAGAACCAATACCGAAAAGAAAGGCGACAATCAATCAACCCTCGGGTTCGGGATGCCTGACGAGGACACACCGGCTAACCCTAGGTGCAACATCGATTCAACTAGGGTCTATGACAACTAATATCATGGCTAAGCATCTACAATGCGATGGCTATCAAGAAATCTTCGATCTTCGATGGTGTTGACCTCAGTCTTTGATCTCGATCTCGTTTTAAACCGCGAAGAACCGAACGCCGGAAAGAGAGGGGAACAATCAACACATGGCATCGATGCAATGATCAAACAAGTATGATGATATGACAAGTTAATTTGTATTAAAAATTAACCCTAAGACATGCTCGGCAATTTAAACGGGGTTCCGAGGGGTGAAAACCCTAACTCGGCAAAACTCCGTAGTATATGAGAGGGGTTGATTTTGTTTTCTAATTAAACTTGTCTTGAAAGTTATTGAACAATGCATGATTATAGGTTAAATAGTTAGATCTCATTTTTCTGAACATTTTGATATATTATTTGTACTTTTATGAGTTATAAATAATTAATTATTGAATTTACAATATTATATCAATTTCTGGATTTAATTAAACCATTTCTGAATTTAAACAAAACAGAAAACATTTTTACACCGAGGCCACTTCTAGCCACAGTGGCTGACAGAGGGGCCCGTGGCCACCTCAGCCTCCACGCAGGGAGGTGGGACCTGGACCAGGCCACGGCTAACCTGCACCACAGAGGCACCTAGCCTCTGGGACTAGCAGGTGGGACCGGGGCCACACGGGTACCACGCGGTAGCCACGCGAGCACCACGTCACCACGACGGGCGACGCGACAGACGGTGGTCGACGGCGACCCTGGGGAGCGCGCGGGACTGCGGGGCTGTGCGCGTTCGAAAGAGCTCGTTGAGGCGAACCATATGGTGGCTGCGCCGCCCATTATTGGTCGCCGGAGCGACGAGCATAGCGGCGGACAGAGGCGGCGGCGACAGATGGTCGTCGCGGTAGAGCTAGAGAGCGAGAGGGAGCGTGTGAAGAGGTGCTAGAGCACCAGTGGCTCACCATGAACGCGATGTCGAGGTCGGGGAAGCAAGGGGTGGCCGGACGGAGGCGAATCGACGGCGGCTGGAGCTCGGGAAGATGGGTTGCAGAGGTTGATTAAGGCCGAGCGGGGACGATTCCTTTGGCGTAGAGACGCAGTCCAGCACGACGGAGCTCCTCGGCACCTTGGCTTGGCTCGGGGAGGCTCTGAACGGCGGCGACGACGACGAGTTAGGGTTTCTGCTTAAATGTGGAAGAACGCGAGAAGGAACGAGAGGGGATGAGGTTGGTATTGGGAGAGAGAGGGAAACGCGGCGGTTCCTATCCTTGCATCGAACAGCGGCGACGAGCTCGGCGGGCAGCCTGCCGGCATCGTGGGGGGGTTCCTGTGTGCGCGCGTCGATGGATGAGATGGGGAAGAAGAAGAAGAGGAGGCGATCCAGTTATAACCGAAGGGCCTTTAGTCCCGGTTGGTGGGTCATACGTCCCAGTTGGAGCCACCAACCGGGACGTATACTCCAATTTTTTCAGTAGATAAAGGGACGCGCGCGCAGGGGGACTTTAGTCCCGGTTGGTGGTTCCAACCAGGACATAAGACCTTGTTTTCAAATTTTTTCAGGAATTTTCTCTCTGTTCCCGCCTTATTTTTTATTTTGGGGTTTAAATTTGTAATGTTTTTTAAATGATAATTAATTTGGAATTTAGAAAAACTTTAAACATAAAAAGTGTTTGAATTTGAATAACTAATTCGAAACCATTTTCTGTTTTTAAAAATAATTAATGTAACCATTTAAACTATGAACCATTTAAAATTAAAAATGAATTAACTTGTATTTTTTGAATATTAATTTGGAATTTAGAAAAACTTTAAACACAAAAAGTGTTTGGATTTGAATAACTAATTCAAAACCATTTTCTATTTTTAAAATATAATTAATGTAACCATTTAAAATATGAACCATCTAAAATTAAAAAATAATTAACTTATACTTTTTGAATATTAATTTGGAATTTAGAAAAACTTTAAACATAAAAAGTGTTTGGATTTGAATAATAATTCAAAACCATTTTCTGTTTTTAAAAATAATTAATATAACCATTTAAACTATGAACCATTTAAAATTAAAAATGAATTAACTTATATTTTTTGAATATTAATTTGGAATTTAGAAAAACGTTAAACATAAAAAGTGTTTGGATTTGAATAAATAATTCAAAACCATTTTCTGTTTTAAAAAATAATTAATGTAACCATTTAAAATATGAACCATTTACAATTAAAAATGAATTAACTTATATTTTTTTAATATTAATTTGGAATTTAGAAAAATTTAAACATGAAAAGTGTTTGGATTTGAATAAGTAATTCAAAACCATTTTCTGTTTTTAATTTGGATTTTAATTATCTTATATTTTTTATATATTAATGGGCAGAAGAAAAAAGGACGGAAAATAATGGGCGGAAAGAAAATTTGATTAGGATAGAACTGGAATTAAAGTACATAACGCAACTAACACAAAGTTACATAGAAGAACTGAAAATTAAGATACATGGCCAGATTAAGATACATAGAAGAACCTTCTTGCATTTATGCAAATATGTACCTTCAGTCTTATCTAAACAGTGTGTGCATGCCTTATATCCCTTGTTTGTCTGTCCTGAAAGGTTACTAAGAGCAGGCCAATCATTGATGGTTACGAATAACAACCCTCGTAGATCAAATGGCTCCTATTTGTTCTCATCCCACGCACGTACACCTGGTTTGTCCCACAACTGTAAGAGTTCTTCAACTAATGGCCTAAGGTACACATCAATGTCGTTGCCCGATTGCTTCGGGCCTTGGATGAGCACTGGCATCATAATGAACTTACGCTTCATGCACAACCAAGGAGGCAGGTTGTAGATACATAGAGTCACGGGCCAGGTGTTGTGACTGCAACTCTGCTCCCCAAAAGGATTCATGCCATCCGTACTTAGACCAAACCATAAGTTCCTTGCGTCACCTGCAAAGTCTAGGAAGTCTCTCTCGATTTTTCTCCACTGTGACCCATCAGCAGGGTGTCTCAACTTCCCGTCTTTCTTACGGTCTTCTTTGTGCCATCGCAACAACTTGGCATGCTCTTTGTTTCTGAACATGCGTTTCAACCTTGGTATTATAGGAGCATACCACATAACCTTAGCAGGAACCCTCTTCCGGAGGGGCTCTCCCTCAACATCACCAGGGTCATCTCGTCTGATCTTATACCGCAACGCATTGCATACCGGGCATTTATCTAAATTCTCATACTCCTGCGCGCAGTCGGAGAGAGAGAGAGGAGGAGGGGCATCAGTTGGCGGCTAGGGTTGGAGGAGTGGGGGGGAGGCTGTGCCCCTGCCCTCCTTATATAGGGGGTTGGCCGACCCCCCTTGACCCCTCCTCCAAGCCCTAGGGCGGCGACCCAAGGGGTGGAGTGGGGGGCAAGTCATCCCCCTTCTAGAAGGTTTCCCTAGGGTTTCCCCTAGGACTGGCCGGCTGGGCCTTAGGGTCCTTGTGCCCCTGGCCCAAAGTGGCCAGTGCACTTCCCCTTAGGCCCACACAGGCCTCCGACAAGTGGGCCCACGTTGGTCCCACTCCGGAAGCTTCTAGAACCTTCCAGTACAATACCGATAAACTCCGAAACGATTCTAAAATCCAAAAACTACTTTCCTTTATATGAATCTTATTCTCCGGACCATTTCCGGAACCTCTCGTGATGTCCTTGATCTCATTCGAGACTCCGAACAAAAACTCATAAACCAATTATCCATTCTATCCTAGCGTCGATGCACGTTAAGTGTGTGACCCTACGGGCAGAATATGCAGACATGATCTTCTATCAATAATCAACAACGGGATCTGGAAACCCATATTGACTCCCACATATTCATCGATGATCATATCTGATGAACCACGATGCCATGATTCAATTAATCCCATATATGTATTCCCTTCGTCACGCGATATTTTACTTGCCCAGATTCGATCGTTGGTATCGGCATACCTAGTTCAATCTCGTTCACAGCAAGTACTTTACTCGTTTCGTAATCCGATATCACTTTGTGATTAACTCCATAACCACGTGCTTGCAAGCGGTGTTGATATCGATTACCGAGTGGGCCCGAAGTATATCTCTCCGACTCGGGAGGGACAAATTCCATCTCGATACATACAACCCAACAAGTACTTTCCGATCACCTGAGAGACACCTTTATGATCACCCTCACATAGGATGACGTTTGATGACCTCAAAGCTTTTTTCCGATACCAGGGAGTTGCATTATCTCATGGTCTAAGGAATACAATACTTGACATAGGAAAAAGCTTCGCAAAGATGAACACGATGATACGATCTAATTGCTCTGCTAAATTTGGGTCTGTCCATCATATCATTCTCCTAATGACATGATCTCATTATTAATCGACAACTCATGTCTATGGATAGAAAACCTTAACCATCATTCATCAATGAGCTAGTCCATAAAGGCATACTAGGGACACGATATTGTTCGTAAACCACACAAGTATCAAAGTTTCCGATAAATACAATTTTAGCATAAAATATAAACTTTATCATAAATAAGAATTATAATAATAACTTTTTTATTATTTGGCTCTAGGTCATAATTCCAACACTTCGTTCCACCGACACTGACGCTTTTCCTTTCACTGATCTAGCTTGTGCCCATTGTATAAACAGTAAAAAAAACAGGCAAAGGGAAAGAAAAATAGTGCACCTGTCCCTAACCGTTGACCCGTCGCGTCCCCCGGTGGTGCGTCGGCGTCGGTGCTAAGAAACCAACAAACCGCACCATTTTTTTTTTCCAATACAAAGCCATCCATTCCCAGCCCTCCTCAGATCCAAGTCGCGCGCCAGAACCACAACCAGAACCAGAAACAGAGAGATCTGGCCATGGCCTCGGCTGCACCTCCCCTCCTCCCCACCTCCGTCCCCGCCGCCGCTCCCGCGACCGTCCTCCCGGCCGCCCCCGACGCCATCGGCTCCGCTGACCCGGCCGCCACGCGCGCCTTCCTGGGCCGCGTCTACGACTCCACCAAGCGCTCCCTCTCGGGGGCCCGCCCCTGGCCGGAGCTCCTGGACCGCGCCGCGCTCAACCGCCCGGAGTCCCTCTCCGAGGCCACCTCCCGCCTCCGCAAGAACCTCGCCTACTTCCGCGTCAACTACGCCGCCCTCGTCGCCCTCTCCCTCGCCGTCGCCCTCCTCGCCCACCCCTTCTCCCTCGCCGCCCTCCTCGCGCTCCTCGCCGCCTGGTGCTTCCTCTACCTCCTCCGCCCCGCCGACGCCGCCCCGCTCAACGCCTTCGGACGCACCTTCTCCGACAGGGAGACGCTGGGGGGGCTCATCGCCGCATCCGCATTCATCGTCTTCCTCACCTCCGTCGGCGGGATCATCTTCTCCGCGCTCGCGCTCGGAGCCGCCGTCGTCTGCGCGCACGGGGCATTCCGCGTGCCCGAGGACCTCTTCCTCGACGAGGTGCCCGACCAGGGGATCGGAGGAGGCGGCGCAACCCTCAACCTCCTCTCCTTCATCAACAACGCCACCGCACCACGCGTCTGAGTTCATTCACCACATCTTCAGGTCTCTCGTCTCTGCTCTCCTCCTCAGAAAGAAGAGACAGGTCGACATTCGCTTGTTTCAGATCATATATGCAGGAGAGAGGAGAAGAAGATTTTAGAAGATGATGAACTCCAGTTAAGTTTTTATACAACAGATACACACACACAGACATAAGAAAGGAAAACCTTGTCGGATCTAGTTTTGTTTCATTTTTGCGTTTGATTATATCGATGTATGTTGACGAGATTGAGCTTATTACTACTAGTATTGATTGATATTCATATGATACCTATCTCATTGTCAGTTCTTTTCATATGATACTCCATGATGGATAATCGCGTCAGTTCTTCGTAAGAGATCCATCGATGTCGTTTCAAATATGGTTTGTATACTGGGTCTGGAAGGGTCAAGCTGTTGGATCTAGATGAATGATCTTGAGCATAGTAGAGTATGCTCTTTTATGCTGAAAAAACTGTAAAGATGCATCCTGATTAGTAGAAAGGAGTGCCCTGTTTCAGTGTTGAACTCATCATTCTGTGATTGGGAACTAGATATCCTTTCTGCAGAGGCCTCTGCTCCGCTCCTGCTCCTCGGAGGACACTAGTCTCATTGGCTTGTTTCAGACCATACGAGTATATGGCTTGCAACTGACCACAAGAAGGGGAAGAAATGAATTCCCAGTTATACACGGCAGATACTGTATACACATAAGAAAGGAACATTGTTGGATCTAGTTTTGTTTCACTTTGCATTTCATATTTCTGTATGATGACAAAGTTGAGACCTGATATGTTGCCTCATTGCCGGTAGCACACAAAACAAAATAAATTGCTGATCCTTCCTTCCGGAGGGGGGGTCATATGATGTTGGATCTTGGTGAATGGTTTTTATCATAGTAGAGTGTCCTCTTTTGTGCTAATGTCTATGATGATGCATCCTGGTTAGAAAGGAAATGCCCTGTTTCATTGCTACACTTGTCATTACATGATGTTAGAACTAGATATCCTTAAGTTTACCAATGGTTTTATTCAAAAAAATGGTTTTATCCAATGTCTATTGTGGCGTCTCCATAAGCACCAAAAAACAAGCGTGATCTACAAGTCATGCCGGTCTCTCTTGCTTGCGCCTTACTACTGGCCAACCATTGTAGCAACAAAGAGTTGGCCTCTGGCACGGGATTGTTTGGTTGCAGCGTTTCCCTGGGGGGTCTGTGACTCTTCCCGAGGCGAGGAAACCACAGGTTTGAATTTCCCCGGGCGAGCCCGTGTAACCATTTGGTTGTCGTCGGGCCAAATTGACCCGGGCCTTTCCACGCCCTTCCCCGGGAGAACGATCCGCTGGTCCGGACGTTGGGAAGGAAACCCTTGGGGTCCTCTCGTGACAGGCACCAACCTACGGTTCTTCTTCCACCGACGGCCGGACAGCTAGTCCTTCTCCTCCCAAGGTCTTGAGCAGGCGGTCGTCTTCTCCTCCCAAGATCTGCTCAACCGCAAATCTCCTGCCCCCTCCAGCGACGACGACAGCTGGCGGTCGCCATTGTCTCCTCTGTCGACGAAGGTGAGTCCCCTACTTCTTCTGATAAATAATATGCAAGTGAAAGCACTATATTGTCCTCGTGCATATAGTGTTCTCCTGCCATGGTTACAGTAAATTGTTTTCTAGGATCAGACCGCAGCATATTCATTCTTGCTAGGTACTGGAGCTGCGCGGTAATGCATCACCAGCTGTAGCTAATATAAATGTGGAGGTTGATGGCATAAAAATTGCTTGCACTGAACTGCATTGTGATTCAGTGCTAGCTAATGCTACAACTTCTATACTTGCTTGCACTGCTATTTTAAAGTGTGCAACAACAATCATTTCGTCCCTTTTTTCCGTCTAGTTCCAAAAAGGTTTGGGTTTTAGAGTAAACCTGAAGCCTACTGTATGTAGACGTGCAACTATGAGAGTTTGTTTTAGATACACATGTATGGCGAGCAGGAACTATTTGGTGATAATTTTTCTTGCAGTTAATAATTCAGTTTTGTTGTTCATGCACTTGTTTGAATACACATTGAGCAATTGTAATGATACCGCCACGCCTCTGTTGTTTCAGCATGCTGTGTCCAGTGCCTAGTTATGAACTGATTATACATTAATATGTTTTCTCTTCTATATTTACCTTTTTCGACACTTGTCTGCGAAGTCACTGCAACAAGTTTGCTTTAGCTGTCACTTTACTGTAAAATTAAAGTTTATCCATAGCTCCATATTTGGATTGATGATTATTTTAACAGAGTTATATACTGACTATTTCTTTATCCTGAAGACATGAATGGTCCACCAGGGGAGGAGTAGAAGGAGACCATGGAAAGCTCATGAAGATGTTTCCAACAAGGTGATTGTAGAAATTCTAGCAGCTGCAAGGGTGAACGAGCACGGATCATCATGCCCATGCAACCTTTTCTTGGATTTCATGTTAATAAACTATTTATATTTTGAACGGGAGTCATAGACCAAGCTATGTTGGCATCTGTCGTATGCATAAGCATGCAGACTTCTATACTAATCTAGTTCAATTTCTGCTATCCAGTTTGGTGAAATTTAGATACTAATTGACATGATTAAATTTTTGGTTCAAGTTGTGTTTCTTTTGGAAGAAAAGCTACAAGATGTTTCGTAATATTGTGGCGTCTTGCTGGATTTTCTAGCTTTTCAACTACTTATGATTGTTTGGAATTGATATTTGTTACAAATTTGTCAAAAGAAATCGATTATATGTGAGAAAGTAAAAACAGAACTGTGTCGTAGCCCAGGATTATTCCCCTCCCAGGCCCTCTTCTTTCTACCAAATGACAACAGAAAATGGACATGTTTTCCCCTAAGGGCCTGTTCGGTTTGAGTGGGATCAACATGGATCGAGAGGTGTTGACAGGGAATTGAACTGTATTCCCTGCCGTTTCATGCCAATCCCTCCCAACTCGGGTGTAACCGAACAAGGCCTAAGTGGGAGGGTATCCCGTGCGCAGGTTAAAATTCCCCGCGGGGAGCTGTTTCCCTGGGTTCTTGATGCCCTGCAACCAAATGAACCCTAATTCGGCTTCCTCTAGTAGGTCACTGCGCGTGTACAAACCTCGTGCGCTACCACACAAACCAGAAGGTGTTGAATTGACTTTGGTGGTTGATCATATAGTGGGCACACAAGTGGATGTGGAAAGCCCACGTCTCTGGAGCTAGGTTGAAAACAGAACGAAAACAGACGAAAACATGCATTATCATTTTCGTTTCCTCTTGTGTTGCTGGAATTGGAAACGAAACAGAAAACTCTGAAAACAAACACGAAATCAAAAATCATCAGAATCTTGTATGTTGTTTGTCGTTGAAGGTGTTATTAATTTAATGTTAGGCTATTTGGCCTTTTATCTAAAAAAAATACACACACACTTTTGTGTGATCACACTTTGGGGAAATGGTATAAACAGACCGTGACATCGGCGGTAATTCAAGCCAAACAACTGGGTACGTTCAACGTGAAATGGAATGAAATGATAATTACGGCATTCCGTGGCTCGAGATGGATGAGTTTGTTTAGATTTCTTTACAGAGAGGTTGTCAAGTTAAATGTAGATGATGACCGATGTGTATGTATAATGTACCGAGCTGTATAGAAGCAGCACACCGTGTGACTAGGTATGACAACGGGGCTCCGAAACTCGTAAACCCGACGGTTACTCTCGTCTTAAATTGTGAATAGTTTGGTAAAACTATAGATCCACCAAGTGTAACGGAGCAGGTCTAAAGATGATAAACCTGTACCCGTAGACATGCTTCAAGTCTTAGGACCCGGTCCGAACCCGGCGGATGCCATCCCATGCGACGGATGCTGCTGACTCAGAGCCAACAATATCGATGGGAATTCCATTGCTACCCACACGCACGAATGATGACGACGTGCCCATATGTTGCGACAGTTCTAGCATTCGATGTCCACCAGCAGCAGAGGTACCGATACTAATTGAGTGGGACGACACGTGCCGCTCGTGCCTCGTGTCCTTTGTGGGCCCGGGAGACCCAACACCTGGACCTTGTCCCTGTCTCGAGGCAGCAGAAGCACACGGGATTCCCGCGGGGTCGCTCGGCTGACCGAGTCCAACAGGACCGGCCCCACATCCCAGAGGGAGACCCGTTGCTCGCCTCGAAACAAAACGGAACTAGCCGTTGCGACTCGCGATCCCCAATCCATTTCGTTCACCGTTATAGCCTCCTTCTTTCTGGTCATCAAATCGGTCAACATGCCGCCGCCGCCGCCACCGCTGGCCGGAGCTGCTCGGCGCGGTTCACTCCTCCTCCTCCTCATCCTTCATTGCTGCTGCTGCTGCTGCACATTCCTCTCGACGGCCGACGCAGCCCGCCACGTGCGCGCGGCCGGCGACGGCGTCATCATAAGCCAGGCGGACTACCAGGGCCTGCAGGCGATCAAGCACGACCTCGCCGACCCCTACGGCTTCCTCCGCTCCTGGAACGGCACAGGCGTCGGGGCGTGCTCCGGCGGCTGGACCGGCATCAAGTGCGTCAACGGCAGCGTCGTCGCCATCACGCTCCCCTGGCGCGGCCTGGGCGGCCGGCTCTCCGACCGCGTCGGCCAGCTCGTCGCCCTCCGCCGCCTCAGCATCCACGACAACGCCATCGCCGGGGCCATCCCGCCCGCGCTCGGCTTCCTGCCGGACCTCCGCGGCCTCTACCTCTTCAACAACCGCTTCTCCGGCGCCGTCCCGCCCGAGATCGGCAGGTGCCTCGCGCTGCAATCCTTCGACGCGGGTAACAACCGCCTCACCGGCGCCGTCCCGGCCTCGCTCGCAAACTCCACCAACCTCATCCGCCTCAACCTCAGCCGCAACTCCCTCGCCGGCGAGATCCCACCCGAGGTAATCGCGGCCTCGCCCTCGCTACTCTTGCTCGACCTCTCCTATAACAGGCTCTCCGGCCGCATCCCCGACGCGTTCGCCGGGGGATCCGGTGAGGCGCACCCGTCCGCTGCCCAGCTCGTCTTCCTCAGCCTCGCGTACAACTCGCTCGACGGGCCGGTGCCGGGGTCTCTCGCGGGCCTCACCAAGCTGCAGGAGCTGCGCCTCGCTGGCAACAGCATCAACGGCTCCATCCCTGGCAGCCTCGGGTCGCTCACCGGCCTCAAGGCGCTCGACCTTGCCGGTAACAACCTCACCGGAGAGATCCCGGCGAGCCTCGCCAGCCTCACGGCCACGCTCCAGCACTTCAACGTCTCCTACAACAATCTCTCCGGCGCGGTGCCTGCCTCGCTCGCCCACAAGTTCGGGCCTCCTTCCTTCGCCGGAAACATCCTGCTCTGCGGCTACTCTGCTTCTTCGCCGCCCTGCCCGCTGTCGCCGTCTCCGGCGCCGGCGTCACCCGATCAAGAGCTCACTGGTCCCCGCGGCGGCCGCACGAAGAAGGAGCTCATTCTGATCATTGGAGGGATCGCGGTCGGTGCCCTTATCCTGCTGTCCCTCTGCTGCATCCTGCTCTGCTGCTGTATAAGGAAGATGAGCAGGTCGAGCGGTAGCAGCACTCGAGCACGCACCAGTAAGCAGTCGGCCAGCAAGGACGCCGCCGCCGGTGCCGCTGGTGCTGCGGCTGCCGGGCGAGGTGAGAAGCCGGGAACTTCGGAAGCGGAGTCCGGCGGCGGCGAAGTGGGAGGCAAGCTGGTGCACTTCGACGGGCCGCTGGCGTTCACTGCGGACGACTTGTTGTGCGCGACGGCGGAGATCATGGGGAAGAGCACGTACGGGACGGTGTACAAGGCGACGCTGGAGGACGGCAGCCTGGTGGCCGTGAAGCGGCTGAGGGAGAAGATCACCAAGGGCCACAAGGAGTTCGAGGCCGAGGCGGCGGCGCTCGGCAAGATCCGGCATCCCAACCTGCTGCCGCTCAGGGCATACTACCTCGGCCCCAAAGGGGAGAAGCTGCTCGTGTTCGACTACATGCCCAATGGCAGCCTCTCCGCCTTGTTGCACGGTGAGATTTTTTTCCATGTTTTCAGCTCAATTGAACTCTGCAATGAACTCTTGTGATTATTCTGACAACGATTTGATTGGGTTGGCATTTGCTTCAGCTCGCGCGCCGAACACGCCGGTGGAGTGGCCGGCACGGATGACGGTCGCCAAGGGCACGGCACGCGGTCTTGCCTACCTCCACGACGACGCGAGCATCGTCCACGGCAACCTCACCGCCAGCAATGTCCTCCTCGACGACGGTTCCAGCCCCAAGATCGCCGACATCGGCCTGTCCCGCCTCATGACGGCCACCGCCAACTCCAACGTGCTCGCCGCCGCGGGCGCCCTGGGTTACCGCGCGCCCGAGCTGTCCAAGCTCAAGAAGGCGAGCGCCAAGACCGACGTGTACAGCCTCGGCGTCATCATCCTCGAGCTCCTCACGGGCAGGTCGCCCGCCGACACCACCAACGGCATGGACCTGCCGCAGTGGGTGGGTTCCATCGTGAAGGAGGAGTGGACGAGCGAGGTGTTCGACGTCGAGCTGATGCGGGACGCGGCCACCGGGCCGGACGGGGACGAGCTCATGGATACGCTCAAGCTCGCTCTGCAGTGCGTCGACCCGTCGCCGTCTGCCCGGCCCGATGCACGGGAGGTGCTGCGGCAGCTTGAGCAGATCCGGCCTGGACCGGATGGACCCAGTGAGGAAGCTCACATGATGGCTCTTGGTCCTGCAAGCAGCGAGTAGGCCACAGCTAGGAGAAGTTCAGAAACGAAATGACGATGCGACTGTTAGCTTAGCTAGAGAGGCTAGAGATGAGAAAATGATGCAAGATTTAAGAGATTCTTTAATTCATTTGCAGAGAGTAGTAAAAACAGCAGTGCAATTATAATAGTAGTATGTCAGTGTTCTTTGCAGTTTGTTTGTTTGTATAGGCAAATATTATTTGCAACTAGAATATCAGCGTTTGAAAAGGAAACTAAGTTTGCCATAACAAGGTCGATTTAGAAATGGGGCTATTTCTTATCTCTCAATTCCCATTTGTATCTCTCAATTGGCAGTTTACGTTTGAATATATTTTTTGCAATACGCACTAATCAGTCGATTGACATGAATTGACGCTGGATCTGACAGATGGGGACCACCAGCTTGGAACGTCCGTCCGTTAACAGACGACATATAGCATAAAGCCACCACTCTTTTGCATCAATCGCGAAAAACCACCACCTTTCTCTGAAAACGCAATAAACATCAGTCTACGATATTTTTTTTTCATGCACTAAACACCGATTTCGCACGAATTGACGCTGGGTCCGACAAGATGACCCCGCCAACTTTGATGACGTGGCACCGCACGGGACAACGCGCCGTCTGCCAGTTCGCACGCAGGTCCTCAAGTTTTGAAAGCAAATTACGCAGGGTCCCTCGCATTCACACATTTTAGTAAACCTTGCCGTTCATTTTAAGAAGTCCATAACTTTTGAATTCAAATTCAAAAGGAAAAACTTTTAATACAAAACATGCTTAGAAATGTTTGAATAGTTTTAAAATTGGTTCACCATTTTATATAATTAAAATATGCAAACAATTAAAATTGCTTTTATTAGTAATACAAACTTTGAAAATTCATAACTTTAATTGTATAACTCCAAATAATATAAATAATATGTCCAGATTTATTAGAAAAATCTAAGGAATCCATTTCTAGCATCCATCATACGTGAATCACATGTGTTTCTCTCTGATATGTTTATTATGAAACTCTGACGGTGACAACTCACGTACGTTGTCGCCAGTGTCACGCTGCTCAACATGTTTGTGGTGAATCAGATGTGTTTCTCTCTGAGAAGCATGTGCAGCTCGCATAGCAAGGATATGTTCCTTCATTTTGATTCATTGTGCATGCATGCATGGGCCGAAAAGACATACATCCAATTTATGCGGCTCCAGTGATTATACAATACATCAAGCATGCATGAATAAATAAAATGGCACATATTTATTACTACGTTTGTTTGTATAATCAAAATATCTGAGAGGAACATAAGTTATTCATGCATGACGGTTGTTAGAAAGTGATTCCTTGTATTTTTCTAATAAATTTAGACATATTATTTATATTATTTGGAGTCATATAATAAAATTTATGAATTTCGAAAGTTTTCATTACTAAGAAAAGTAATTTTAGTTAGTTGCCTATTTTAATTATCCAAATTAGTGAACCAAGTTTGTATTTAAAATATTCAAATATTTCTGAGGATGTTTCATATTAAAAAATCTATTTAAATTTGTATTCAAAATTTATGGATATTCGCAAATAAACAGAAGGTTTTGTAAAAAATCGTACGTGCCATGGGCCCCTACATAATTTTCTATCAAAACTAGAGGACCTGCATGAAAAAGGCCGACGACGCGCCGTCTGGCGGTGCCACGTCGTTGGTGCGGTCTTCTTGTCAGACCCAGCGTCAATTCATGTGAAATTGATGTTTAGTGCATATTGCAAAAAAATTGCCGTAGAGTGGTGTTTTTTTACGATTTCAATAAAAGGTAGTGATTTTTTGTAATTGAAGCAGAAGAGTGGTGATTTTATGCTATATGTTGATAACGTATGTTAGCGGCCGTTCTAAGCTAGTGGGCTCCATATGCCAGATCCAGCGTTAATTCATGTCAATCGACTGGTTAGGGTGCATTACAAAAAATCAACAGTAGAGTGGTGACTTTTTGCGATTTAAACGTAAACTGGTGTTTTTTTAAAATTTAGATAGAAAAGTGATGGTTTTATGCTATAAACTCTACTAGCCGCCGCTAGATGAACAGGCTATTTAGAAACGAGGCTGTTACAATAGTTCACAGATAATCGACGAGGAAAGCATATTCCTATATGTTCCAGTTCAAAAGCTCTTTCCCTAGCAATTTTGAAGTCATTTGTATAAACTACTAGTCTTTTTTTTCGTAAACCAAGAGGTACATATACCCAAAAATAAAAATACACTAAATGGTTTGCTCTGCTCCACAAACTGAATACTTGAGCATTGTGTGATATAGTTTGTACTAAGACTAAGGTCTGTAGATGAAACCGTGTGGAGTTACAAAATTTTAAAAATGGATGAAGAAAGGACCTCGGACGGGTAGTTTTATTAGGCGAAATTTGTTCATTCCTCTGTTAGCGAGTTAGGTATCGTGTCAATGTAACACGTTGTGTATGCGTGCGTGTTGAGTTTTCTTGTATGCCAAGAGTCCGAATTGATAAGGACTTGGGCTGTTCTATCTAGAGTTTGTTGTACTGTACAACAACTTCAATGTAAATCCTTTTAAGTTGGTTGGTTAAACCTCCTATATTAACATGTACGGTGCACTCCCAACGGAGTACGACACCTTTCACCAATTCCATATGATATCGGAGCATACTTTCTTCTAAAAACACATCTAGCGATAACCCAAATCCTGTAGATCGATCACCCGGCAATAGTGTTGATGGCGACCTCTTCTTCCTCCTCTCCCAATCCATCCGGTGCCTCCTTTGGCTCTGGTGTCACCGAGAAACTCGGGAAAGGGAATTTTGTCCTCTAGCAGGCCCAGGTGCTGCCGACCGTCAGAGGTGCTCACCTCTCCGGCTTCCTCGATGGAACGGCCAAGGTACCCAAGGAGGAGATCGACGTCAAGCATGGAGAAGAAACCATCGTCGAGCCAAACCCATCCTACGAGGACTGTGAGGCATGGGACCAAAAGGTCTTGAGCTTCCTCATCTCCTCCCTCTCACGGGAGGTTCTGCCCCAAGCTGTTGCTGCCAAGATGGCGACCGAGCTCTGGAAAACTCTCCAGGAGATGTACACGGCAAGATCCCATGCACACCACCAACACCCGCATCGTCCTCGCCACCGCGGAGAAGGGAAATAAAACCATGGGTGAGTACGTGGCATCCTTCACTGTTCGAATGGCATCATGACCATGTGGAAATCTATTAGCATTGTTGGTCTGTGTGAAGCAGCCAAGCGGTATTACCAAATCTAGCTCGAGCGACGTCTCCGACCACACCTACCGACTCGATATGATGCACACCACTCGTATGGTGCAACATATCCTTCTTCGCATGCCGATCCGAGATGCTTGAGGTAGTGCATGCCCGAAAGCAGCATACTACCACTGATGTACACCTAATTACTCACATTAGTGTTCGACATGGAGATGCGGATGACAAACTACTGATGCAGCCAATGCAGGCGGCCTTGTGCGGCATCTTCCCAGCGTCATCGGTGACCTTGTGCCGAACGTTGTTGAAGATGACGGCGAAGCCCATGCATAGTATCGGGTCGAACAAGTCCCAAGCGCCACTCGTTCTACCCCAGATTGCACTTATTAGCCTTGATGTATTGTGGTAACAGAACCACAAATACTATTTTTAAATGCCGCCGACGTGAATATGCCGAGGCCACACCTCATATAATAGGTAAAAGTTTAGAATGGATAGAAAACATCACAAGTTTCACTAAGTGGGTAAATGGAAGTATTTTCTATTATCTAGGCTAAATATATAGTCATAAATGTCAAATTAGGGCTAAAAATGGAATTAACTCTAAAGAGAAAGGGGTAGGAAACCTGAAATGGAGAAGTGATTATAGACTAGCGGTGAAAATATGACGAAACCGTAAAATTGAGGAGTGTTATACTAGAGTAGTGGAAAATTGAAGTTTCGATCAGTCAAATGGCAAAATCGAGTTTTGGGTTTGTCATAACGGTAGAAATGATAAAAAAAACCTAAAAATCAACGCGCTAAATTGTCAAATAAACATAACATCAGAATACTAATCTGAACCCTCTTTATTAGTAGACCATAACTGATAAATCTTCATAACTAGACCACACCGAAGAGGTCATAATAATTGTAAACAAGTAATGACAATGATATCTTGGTACACGGGTTACAATGAGACATGCAATATTTTTCTCTCTAATATCAGGATTTTGCGAGAGGGTAAACTAGATGAGAGTTCTACAACTGAGTTGAGGTCCCTAACCTACTAGCACAATTATAGTCGAATGAAAGATATAGATTGAGTGGTGAAAGAAGGAGAACCTCGGCGATACATAATTAATATCAATGCAAACATGTTTGTTGATAGAAAACATCGCCAATTATACCTTTGATCAATATGGTTGGAGTCTTTGAAAATGTTTTACATAAAACCCAATTTGAAACAAATATTAACATCTTGAATTAGGAATTTATAGCTATATAACTTGGTGTATGTGTACATGAGCGAGTATTTAACTACAAATACATCTATATTTCTAATGGAAGTGCAAACCATAAAAATAGATACACAAGTTTTGATTAAAACACTTTAAATTTCCATCATTTGAAAATAATATCACTGAATACATGGTTGTTGATAGAAAATTTCACCTATAAGATAGACTATTTGATCAATAAACTTAGCATATTAGAATTTTTTATTTCATACATCTAATCTGAAACAAAAAGCTACCTCACGTCTGTGAAACCTGGTGCATGGCTTAATAGAATTGATAGGATACCCATACAAACAAGTTGTGACTTGTTTTTCGAAAGCTCATCTAAAACTTTGAAGTTAAGCGTGCTTGTTCTAGAGCAGTTTGAGGATGGGTGACCGACCAAAAAGTGGGTCCCAGGTACGCACGAGTAAGGACAAAGTGCGCAGAAAAGACTAGTGCTGGTCCGTACGGCCAGTCTAGAGATCCTAGTAAGCTGTTAGGAGTGACAGCCCGGGCACGAAGAGTCCAGGGTGTCACAAAGTGATATCAGAGTCGATCCTCACGGTTAGACGAGTGTATGCGGGTTAGTGGCAGACATGTGGAGCATGACGTGTGTGATCAAGAGTGGGCATGACATGACACATGTGTCGACACTGGACGCACACATGTGTGCCAAGTGAGGATGTTCCTGGCTTGTGGTTGATCGACCGGGCACCAATCTTCTAAATATGGGTGTTTGTAAGACCCTGGCGTATGGCTTAATAGGATTGATATGATAAAATGGGCTAGCTAGCTAAGTGTAATTCCATGTGGAAAGAAAATATCGCACACAAACAAGAAATATGATAATTAGAGTTATAAATGTAAATAGCATAATTTTATTTTTTTATAGAAAATATTAGTAAATATGTTATCAGCATAATATCTTTGTTGATTATAAAAAAATCAACATATATATAGGAATACATATGATCAACAACAAATAAAGAGAAAAGAGACCAAATAATCAAACAATAAATTCGATGCGAGGGCCACCTTGCTAGTTATTCTTGATTGTAATAGTAACATAGAGGGTTAAAGCATATCCACTAGCATTCCTAGGATGGACTTTCCATGTCATTTTTTTTCATATGGATGGTGAATTTTCGCCCAATCGCGTGTTCTCAGGATGCCTTTTTTGTTGGATTTGGCCCAACTTTCATCCGGCGTTTCCAGGCCGAACCCGACCCACCGGGTGTCGTATGGGAACGCTGGATGAATGAAAAACTGGTAGGCCAACCTTGTCGGCGAGACATCCCATTTTCCTACCATGATTCGGCTCTCCCGTGGCAAAGAGCATTCTCCCCACCTACCCCTTGCCGCTATGTTATAGATGGTGATGCCCCATTCAGCTGAATCCATGCTGATAGAAAGGTCCACCGCCTCCGCCGCATCCTCTCCCCTCGCTGTTGGCCTTGTTTCGCCTTGTAACTGTGTCGCCGGCAGCTTGACTCCGTTCCGATCTACTGCCCACCATGCTCGCGAAGTGTTTGGCATTTTGTCTGTTTGGCCATGGACTCCGACGACGAGGAGATGTTCACCATGCTGTTGGAGGAAGAGAACTCTGCAACTGCTAGAGATGAAGAGCATATACGGATGCTCGGCTCTATGGATAGACTGTACATGCAGACTGCAATGCCTAAGCATTTAGGCTCGGGAAGGTTTGCTGGAAGTGCAAAGCAAGGCAACAGATAGATGGTTACTGCATGTTGTACGTCGAGTACTTTGCCGACAACCCGCTGCACAAAGAGGCCTTGTTTCTGTGCCGTTTTAGGATGAGCCAGAAACTCTTCCTCGAGATCGTGTATGCCATCCGAGAGTACGAATCATACTTCATATGCAAGAATGACTGCACCGGCATGGTAGGGTTTTCCTCATTGTAGAAGTGCATGGTGGCGATGAGGTTGCTTGCATACGGAGCTCCGGGTGACAATGCAGATGACTGTCTCCGCATGGCCGAGTCCATCGCCATTGATTGTTTATACAGATTCTGCAGGGCAGTGATTGCAGTGTTTGGCCACTATACTTGAGATCACCCACTGCTTAAGAAACTGCTCGGATCCTCTCAGTCAATGGAAGTAGAGGATTTCTTATGATGCTTGGAAGCATCGACTGCATGCATTAACCTATCCATTTGCTTGACAGGGAAGGTATAAATGCCACAAAAGAGGTTGCACTGCGATACTCGAGGAAGTTTTTACACATGATCTCTGAACTTGGCGCTCCTTCTTTGGCAAGGCAGGATCGAACAATGACATTAATGTCCTCCAATCCTCTACTGTCTTCGTCAAGCTTGTTGAGGGTCATACTTCCCCGATGGGCTTTGAGATCAACGAGCACCAGTACAACAAGGGATACTATCTTGCAGGTGACATCTATCCAAGATGGTCAACATTTGTGAAAATTATCTCAAGCCCATGCTCACCAAGCATGCCCAGTTTGCTAAGGAACAAGAATCTTGTAGGAAGGACGTGGAGCCAGCATTTGGTGTGCTCCAACAGAAATTTGTAGTTGTCCGGTTCCTTGCTATGATCTGATCAAAATATCAGATGTGGGAAGTAATGAACTGTTGTGTGATCTTGCACAACATGATCATTGAGAACGATCGGAAGCATCCATTTGATTTGGTCAAGCAGGAGGAGCCATAATACAGATAGGGGCCTCTTGTAGAGCCTGATCACCAGGTGCCGACATCATGGGCTGACTTCATCGCCACGCGTCAGGAGATCCGAGACCCTACGGTGCATAAATAGCCGCAGGATGATCTGGTGGAGCACATATGGATACACAGAGGCAACCCATAGTTGCTACGCCAAACATGATCTGGTCGAACTATGCTGAATTATGTTGTGTTTCATTCTATGACGAGCTATGCTGAACTATGTTGTGTTTAACTTTATGCAGAACTATGCCAACCAATTCTTCGTATTGATATTATGCTGAACTGTGTGAATTTACGAATTGATGAAATGTCGCCAAATTTGCAAAAATACGTCTGACTAGGAAGCCTACCTGGAAATGCGAGTGGGAATTCGGCCATTCCCACACTGAAAAGTTCTATCCATCTGGTGCTATTAGCGCCGTCCCGAGAACATCGAACGAGTGGGGTGCTCTTAGGGCAAGCAGTTCCCTAAAATATGTCCTCTATATCTTAAAATCTTGGACTCCTCTACAATTATTTTCCCCTAAAAATTGTTCAACTCCAGGAGTTCCCCTAAAACATCTTCCCTATTCTATATTTTAAGAATTTTCTATAACTATCATTTTGAAAAAAAATAAAAAATCTCTGAATTTCTAAAACAATAGCAGCATAGCAAGCCCACACAACAAGTTTTTGAAACAGCAAGCAGCACATCGACTACAACTACAGTGACCAGCGATCCCATCGCCCCGTGTCGCCCATCGCTATGCCTAGCCCCTCACCCGCCCATCGCAGCATGCAGCCCCGCTCCGCCCATCGTACTGCCAGCGTCGTGCGGCCGCGGGCGCAGTGCCACGCAGACGCCCATCGCCCGCCCCGTCCATCCCATTGCCCCGCCCAGCGCTCAGCGCCTGCGTACACCTCCCATCCCCTCTCCTCTTCCCCTCGCTGGAAATCAACCTGGGGCTCAATTTCGACCTCAATTCGGTGCTCGATTTGGGGTTCGAGCTTGATTTGGTCCTCGATTTGGAGGAAAAAAATGAAGAAACAGAGAAGAGGAGAGGTACCCGTGGTGGAGTTCATGGCGGGAGAAGTGTTCGCGAGCGGTTGCTCGCGTCGACGGATAGGGGAGGCCTTCACCGTCTGTAGGGGAGAAGGAGGTGTTGGATTGGGGACGCCGATTTTTCAACGAGTCTATCGGGAACTGCTGGACCCTTGTTTTTGCCTTTTCTCCCCCTAAAAACGCTACCGGGGAGGTGGACTTGCTCTTAGATATTATATTTGTTTACAATGCCCTAAATGGGTGTGTATGTTGCACAAATTTATCGTGTGTGCTGAACTGCAGTCGTGGATTTGAAGTCGTTTTGTTCTCGTTTGTAATGCTTCTTTGTCGAGGCTAAAAATAGGGAGAGGTGGAAACAAATGTGCAACCCCGCGTGTTGCTCCTTGCCACTCACCACCAACAATTATGGATGAGGATCGACAATGGCACCGGCATGCAGCGTGTATTAGCTAGGCTAGGTGCCGGCGGCGTGTCGCATCCGAATGGGGCTGGACGACGACGCCGGCGGCGGCGGCGGCAAGAGCTCCGGCTGCGGCCTTGGCAACCTCTTCCGTCGTCGGGTCAGCCACTCTCTCCGCTCCTGTTCCGCCCCAGCCATCGCCACCAACGACGTTGTGCCCCTCAAGCCCAACAAGGCAGCCGTCGTCGCTCCTCTTCATCATAACCAACACGAACACCGCCAGCATCGGCAGAGCAATCATTCCATCCACAACAGCAACAATGGTGGTGCGTCATCTCCGTCGCTGGTGCGCGCGTCGTCGGGGAACGTCATGCTCTACGGCAGCCTAGGCAACCTGCGCGTGGCGGGAGCGGTCGCTCCCAACCGCAACGACGTGCTCGATTTCCTGCCCATGACCGCCGACGAGCTCAAGCAGCAAAGCACGTCCAAAAGCAACAACGCCGGCACCAAACCAAAGCCGAAGCCGAGGCAGGGAGAGGCGGTGCTGTGCCGCGCGCTGTCGGCGCGCGAGGACCCCGAGGAGCTCAAGAAGAAGGGCAACGACGAGTACATGGCCGGGAACTACGTGGACGCCGTGGACTACTACGAGAGGGCCATCGCCGTCGACCCCCGCAAGCCGGCGTACTGGAGCAACAAGGCGGCGGCGCTGATGGCGCAGGGCCGCATCCTGGACGCCATCTCCGACTGCAGGGAGGCACTCAGGGTGGACCCCTCCTTCGGGCGCGCGCACCACCGGCTCGGCACCCTCTACCTCCGGACGGGCCTCGGCGACCGCGCGGCGAAGCAGTACAAGCTGGCGGCACACGACGCGAGCCCGGAGGACATGTCGCGGGCGCACGCCGTGCAGGCGCTCGTCGCCAAGTGCGAGGAGTCGCGCCGGCGCGGCAGCTGGAAGAGCCTCCTCAGGGACGTCCAGGCGGCCGTCTCCGCCGGCGCTGACGCGTCCCCTACGCTGGCGTGCTACCAGGCCGAGGCACTTCTGTGTCTGCAAAGGCCAGAGGAGGCGTATGCCGTCCTCGGTGTCTGCACGGAGGAAGAGACGGACCAGCACGTCGAGATATTCGGTGCCGGAAGCTGCGGCTACCTGCTGGCCACGCGCGCGCTCGTAGACATGGCCATGGGAAGGCTGGAGGCGGCGGTGTCGGCGTCCGAGGAGGCGGTGCGGGTCAGCCCGGGAAGCAGGGAGGCCGCCGGCGCGGCGCGGCAGGCGCGGGCGGTGGCGTCGGCGCGGAGCAGGGGCAACGCGCTGTTCAGGGCCGGGAAGCTCCGCGAGGCGTGCGCGGCGTACGAGGAAGGGCTGCGCGAGCAGCCCGGCAACGCGACGCTGCTGTGCAACCGCGCGGCGTGCCGGTGCAAGCTCGGGGAGTGGGAGGCCGCGCTCCGCGACTGCGACGCCGCGCTGGGCGCGCGCCCCTCGTACGGCAAGGCTCGCCTGCGCAGGGCGGCGTGCAACGACCGGCTGGGACGGTGGGAGGCGTCGGTGCCGGACTACGAGGCGTTGTTGCGGGACGCGCCGGGTGACGAGGAGGTCGCCACGGCGCTCGCCCACGCGCGGACACAGCTCACGCGGCGACATGTGGCCGTCTGATTCGTCGTAGTACTACGTAGGATTAAACTGTACAGAATGACACGCCACTATTAGAAGATTAGCTGATGGGATATCGTCTCCTCGTTGTTCCACCCAGTATTAAATTATTAGACACATTTCACGTCAAAAAGAATCACATTTGTACTAGTAGTATCAGTTTTATTATTCTTGATTAGTACCATGACAACGGGATCCTTAGCAAAGGAGAGCCAGATAATACACGTTGAGGCGCTCGCTAAAATGAAGGAATTGCTATGTTTCGTGAACTCGTGGTGCCAACAAAATGCACAGCACATGTTTTCGGACGAATTTTAATATAGATTTACTCATTTTGCGTCGAATATACGCATTAAAAAGTGTCTATATATATGTGTTTTAGAAAAAATCTTTGTTGGGCACACGATTCGGTAATGCTTGTGTCGGGCAGATCAACAAATTGCTCCATCTGTGGCACGACCGAGACGTCGACCACACACTTTGCCGATGCAAGCTTTGCACGCTTTGCATAGAGCCGGGTACAATCTTGATTGAATCTTTTCACTTTTTAGTGGAATCCTTCTACTAGCTTGTCCGTTTTCCGTCTATTACATCTAAGGGTTTCGAATCAGTATAGCAGGTTGGTTTGGGTGTCTCTCATCCTCATAAAGCCCCAATCTTTACTCCACTAGGTAGGGATAGTATGGGAGATATTAGGAAAAATAAGAGTAGAATTTGGGGGAAAGTGAGGAAATGGGGGAGGAGGTGGTGGGGATTGAACTAGCCAATACTTTAGAACCACATATACTTTTAGCAACAAGTGGAGATCTAGTGTGTGATGAGGATTATCCTCACTAATCCCCACAAATACTCTAATATTCCAAATAAGACATGATTGTTTTCTTATCGTTAATTTAGAATGATTGTCTTCCTTTATCAATGGAAGTCACTATAGTTAAAGAAAGGGAAACCGTCGGTGCTATGGCGTCAAAGATTCGCTGCAACCATGTGGACACTCGAATTGTGTCAACGCCTCCGTACGTCCTTTGTGTTTTCTCCTATTGGATGGTTGATGTATCCTATTTTTTTTTTCAATTTATCTACCTTAAGTGCGTCCACCTGTTGCTCGTTGCATGATTGAGATCATGTAGCTTTCTTTATAAATAAATTTCGGTGTATTTTTCTCTAAAAATGAGAAATTCTTAAGTAATTCCACATGAAATAAATTAAGGACAGGTCAATCTTGAAATTCTTAAGCAAAAGGGATAAATTAATGACGATGGAGAAAGCCACACATGGGTCACATTGGCCTGTGATCGTGTCGGTTACGGGTGCTCGTTTGAAATTTTCTGGAGGTACCAGTGACTGCATCGTAGTATCAGGATTATCAAATGGTGGTAGCACGCATCACGTGGGATGGTCGTACGCCATCGTCGCCACCCTCTCCCAGACCCCTCTTCTCTCCCAAACCCCTTGAGAGTCGTCTCTCTCCTCCCGTCGCCGCCCCTCTCCTCCCCTCTCTCCGGTAGCTCCGGCCGCCGGCGAAAGGATGGTGTAGGAGGTTGGCCCCCTCTGTACATAGTAGGTCTAGGATTAGAGGTTGTTTTCGCATCTTGCGTGTTTTCCTATATGGAGTCTGAGGGTAGGGGGAGGAATCTTGGCGGCCAGATTCTTCACGCCTCAAGCTTCCTCTGCTTCGCTGCTCACTGCTGGTGGCAGGTGGTGACGCTAGGGAGGACGAGGGGTTTGAGCATCCCTCTAAATAAGGTACGCACCAAGGAGCGGAGTAGGTCTCTTGGCCAGACGCTACTCTATGCGGTGAGCTCCTTCTCTGCGGTGGAACTTCCATGGTGGAAGTCAATGGAGAGGATGAGCTTTTCTGCAGCTCCTCTGTTCATGGCCTCTGGTGATTTCTCGAGCAGCCATCGCTGTAGTTTTTTTCCCCGCTCTCTCTGTCTGTGTGGTGTAGAGGGAGAGGACAGAGATGCTGCTGTCCATGGTATGCTTCGAAAGTCGCTGGGAAGTTGGGAACTGGCATGGACGACCACATATTATCTTCCTCCGCCGCATCGACCTCATCTTGCTGCTGGAGCTTCGGTACCAAAGATCAGTTCTCTCCAGTATGCTCTTGGGTGGCTAGGGTGGTTCTCCGGCCTCAGTATGCTCTGCTGGAATTTTTTCGATGACCCCTCCTTCAACCTCTGGCGAGAGGCCCTTTCAACCTTGCCCGACGGCGAGGACGCTGCTGGCGATGGTGGCAATTGCATCACCGGCGAGGTCGAAGATTGCACGAGGACCCGATTGCTTTTCTGTGTTTTATTCTGGGGTTCTTTCTGTAATCTGGAGGGACACATTTGTATTTTCTTTTATCCTTTAGGTCCTTTCTGCAGTGTACTGTCACTTTTGCTATATTAATGCCAGTTCTGGGACCTTCCGGTCCCTTCCCTTGTTCAAAAAAAAAATGGTGGTAGCACGTTGAGTTGCTAGGTGGGAGACCGGCGAACTAGGCTCAACTTCCGATGTTGGACTTATATTTTTATATCTCTTCTATGAAAAATATTCACGGAAACAGAAAATTGTTGGTTAAGCAAATGGTAAAGGTGAAAATCAAAGAGTATTATAATTACTATCAATAATGACAAACACAAGGTGAAAATTAAAGGCGCCCTTGTGCAAGGGATTAGACATTCGATATTTTCAGCAGTCCGGTGACCTATGATCCAAGGTGGCTTGGATCACATAGGCTGATAATCGGGACTAGACGGAACGCTTCGCGTCGCTCCCCCGTGGGCGACCGAAGCGGCGACGGCCCTGACCTACCGCGCCCTCCCCCGCCCCTCCCTCCCTCCCGTCGCCGTCGGGCAAAGCCCGCGCGGCGCCGGCGGCGGCGGCCGTTCTCCACCCGGCGCTAGGGGATCCCGTACGGGGCGGCGTGAGCTTGGCGCGCGGTGTCTTTCGGTGGGAGGCAGCGAGGCCTGGCGCAGCAGTGGCCGGCGAGCGGCATCGGGGAGGCCTCCCGGCAGCTAGAGGAGGCGGCGGAGGTGGGTGCTTGCAGCCCTGCAGCCGGCGGCGGACGGAGCTCGAGCTCCTTTGGGGCTTTGGGCAGCGTCGGCGGTTGACTACAGCGGCGGCTGGGCGACCTGGGGGCTGCAGCTCTCGCGGATCCGGGGCACGACGGGGTCAGGGGTCCGGGGCGGCGGATCGAGGCAGCAGCGGACGGCGGGATGGCTGGTGGCGGCCGGCCCTGTTGGCCAGATCTGGGCCAGGCGGGCCCGATCTGGGCCTGAAGGGCTGTGGTCGGCGGCCATGCTTTGGCTCTCTCAGGGAGGCCAGGCCCACCCCTGGCCCGTGTGTGGCTGGGGCCAGTACTGGGCTAGGTGGGCCTAGCGCTGGTTGTCGTCGGTCAGACCCTATCGGGGTCTATAGGGTGCGACTCGCCGGCGGCACGGAGGTGTCATGCTTGCTGTGGGGTCCGCCTTCTGCTCCTCTTTGCTTACGTGTACCGGCCCCTTCTGTCTGTGTCGTGCTCGGCGAAGGGGGAACTAGGGTTGGTGGCCTGGTGGCGTTTCTCGGACCAATGGCGGTCCGGCTAACCCGGGTGAACACGGTGTCAACGGCGCTGCCCCTTGGCGGCGGGGATCTGAGGGGGCGGCGGATCCATTGGTGGACGGAGGAGTAAAGACTAGTGCTTGGGTTGGCGGCGTCAGTGACACCCTTGCTGCAATGTGGCGACGGAGCTTTATGGGTCCACTTGGACTCGGCTGGGCCAGGAAGGGTCTGGTTTGCCCTCATTGCTGCATCCGGTCGGCTATCGCCCTCTAGCGGTGGAGGTAGTTCCCTCCCGCATGTTACTGTACTGCTGACCCTGCCGAAGTTTCTCCTTCTCGGTCGCACCAACCTCGCAACGTGGTTCACAGTGAGACGGCGGGGGTGACGGCAAGACCGTGGTGGCGTGTGCAAGTGGGCGGTGAGCTGGGTGGAGCCATCCGGAGTGTCCGGGAGCGTGGTTTTTTGAGAGACCGGGAGAAATCCTTGTCGTCCAGACACCGACGCGGTGACGCCCGCGGGTGTCGCCGACCTTCCTGAAGGGCGTAGGGAGTATCTCTTTCCCAACTCCCCGTAGCATACCAGGAGAAACCCTTGGTCCGTCCGGGTAGCAGCGTCGTTGTCGTCGCTTCCCTTCTTGGAGGTGCTGCTTGGTACGCGACGCTTCGGAGCACTTGGAGCATGGTGGGTCTCTCCGGAGGGCGCAGCGGTTGCGGGTCATCCTTGTTTTAGTCGAGCCACTGTTATCGGCCTTGTTTTCTCTTATTTTTTCTTTTTCGTTTTCTTTTGTCTTTGTCTTTTGGGCGTTGTGCTGTCTGGCCCTGCAGCGGTCTCAAACGGTTGCTATATTAATATAGCTGGGCGAAAGCCTGTTTCGAGGAGGATCACATAGGCTTGAAACTATTAACATCTGCCCAAGATGCCAATAGCACGATGCCATATCTTGAGTGACATTTAACATCACCCTACACGAAAATTGTATGTACCATTTTACCCACTACGATCGACTAAATCTTGAGACGGCAAAGCCAAAACAAGATGCTAGTCAACAAAATCTGAAATCTTGCAATAGACAGCATTCCTCATAACAGAACGTCACAATGCGAACCCCCGCGTCGCCCTCCCTAGGCGACACAGGGGAAACCCTAGCCGACGTCGCTTGAGGTGGACCCCCACGCCCTCCCCCGTGTCATCGCCATCGGAGGAGCCGCCGGCGAAAGCCGCGTGTGCGCCTTAGGGATGGAGGCGGCAGGGCGTCTCTCTTCGTCGTGCGCGAGGATGCTCTGCTCGCGTCGGGTTTTGGCGGTGGTGCGGCCGGCGGCCGTGGCAGTGGGGGCCTGCGGGAGGTGTGTCGCGCCCTGGAGGTCGTGGCAACGCTGTGGGCGGTGGTGGTGCGTCGGGTTGGGGGGTCCAGTGGCTTGCTCCGGGCGGGCTCGATCTGGGCCTAGGTCGGGCAGTGCGGGCTGCGGCCATAGGGGATGTGTGGCATCCCGCAAAACCACTACTAGAAAATCGCGTTAAATTCGTGCATCGCATCGTCATAATCGCATGTCTTGTCTCGGTGCATCAGCATAACATCAGCATGCATCTATCTGTTTGAAACCATTTTGCTAAAAACCCTATTTTTGTTTTCTATATTGAACGCCCCGTCTTTATTCAAAACCCAAAACCCGGGCTTGTCCGGAATTATTTTATTTTGTCTTGCATTGGATTGCAAAGGCCATGTTTTAATCAAATAAAAATATTAAATTATTTTAAGCGGGGCAGTCGAACGGGCCAAATGACCCGAATGACCACCCCAGAAAATACAAAACGGACCACCCATAATTCCTAAACTTACCCAGCTATCCTACCCACACCCCTGGCCACCTCACCCCACCCAATCGGATTCCGCCACCTCACCTCCCCAACTCCCTCAACCAACCACACCCTGCCATGTCACCCATCACCCCTCTCTCTCACCCCTCAGCCAGCACACAAGCACACATGCGCGTACCTGCAGCCCCGCGCCCCTGGCCCACTGCCGCGCGGGCCCCAACCGCCAGCCCCGCTCCCCCTGGACCCGGTCCGCCCCCGCGGGACCCACCCTAGGCGCGCCCCACGCCCCACACCCCACGCCACCTGTCCACCCCCAACCCCCGCTGCCACCTGGGCCCGCCCCAGGGCCCCACCACGATCCCCAGGCCACCCCTGCCCCGCGTCCTTCTCCCTCCTCGCCTCTTTCTCCTTCTCTCTCTCCGCTCGCGCTCCCCCTCGCCTCCCCGCATGGCCGCCCCTCTCGCCTCGCCGGAGGCCGCTCACCCGCCGGCCCCGCCCCCCTCCAGTTCCTCTCCTCCGCCCGACGAGCTCGCCTCTCCACCCCCGGCCGCTCCCGCAGCAGCGCGCGCCTCCGCCCCTCGCGCCGCCTCCCGCAGTCCCCGTCGCCGGCGCGCGACCTCGCTCCGGCCTCCACCGCTTCGCCGCCGGCCTTCCTCTCACCTCCGACCGCGACGCCCTCCCCCCAGCGACCACCACCACCGACCGCGTCAGCCCGCCTCGTCCTCTGTGCGCCGTCGCCCCTGCCCGCGTCCAGGCCGCCGCCCCCGACGCCGGCCTCACGCCTCCACCCCGCCGCCGTTTCGCTCCGCCAGCCGCCGCTCCGGCCAGGCCCGCCGGCCCGCCTGCTCCGCCCCCGAGCAACCGCCGCCCGCGGCCCTCCACCGCATCCCCGCGAGCAGTTCTGGCCCCGACCTGGCCCGCCTCGCCGCCCAGACGTCCGCCGTCCGCCGCTCGCCAAGGTCGCCCGCGCCTCGACGCCCGGCCTCCTCCGTCAAGCATCCTCCGCCGACGTCGTCCGCCGCAAAACCGCAGGAACCATCGCCGCGCCCTCCACTTGGTTGCCCAACCTCCGTCGCGGGCATCGCCTCCCTGACGCTCGGGAGCGTCTCGACGCCTCCTGTACGCCTTGTGCCGCCCGTGCGGAGCTCCTACGCGCCAGTGACGAGTGTTTTTCCACACGCAAGCCAGGAGCAAAGCTCGGCAAGGCTTTGTCGTCAAGAACAACAACTTGGACAAGTACACCGACTAGATCGACATCGAGCTGGAACCCTCATGATCGCCTTCTCGGAACACCAAGTTGTCCTCCCTGGAACCGCCATGACATCCGTCAAGGATCCGGTACCCGAGAACACGGAACAACAAGATCAACCACGCGGACTCGAGTACCCCGATGCCACGAAGCTCCGAAGACCCCTTACCCGAAGCCAAGGTCTTCAATTGGTTCCGAAGACCAAAACCGAGACTGATCCCGGCGCCGGACCCGGAAACCGAACCCTCGGACGCCAAGTTCTCCCTCTCGGACCCGAAGGCGCCAAGACCCCGGACCCCAAGATCTCCGCCGCGAGACGACAAGACCGTCGGCACGAACCGACGACCGCGGATGCCACAAGATCGTCCCCGGAACGCCAAGTACTTCATCCCGGACACCGAGACCCCGATGCGACAAGTGCCTCGTCCCGAACGCCACGACCGACAACATGCCCTGAGAACCCGGATGCGACAAGATCTACCCCAGTAACCGAGAACGAGCCCGCCGAGACCGTTCCGTCGAACCCTGGACCCCGAACCCTGAACCCCGGAACCCTAACAAGATCGCCGAACCCTAAATGTGTGACCCTTTTCCTCGAACCCTACTTTATAACATAACAACTTGTTGCATATCTAATTGTCATCTCGCATGCATACCATGTGGTTTGGGGCCTTATGCCGATTCACCTAATGCTTAAATATGGGGCCCATATGCGGGCAAATTTAGCCTTATATTGGCCTCATTTAAATTTGTGTAGCGCACCCGATGCTATCTTTTGCCATGCTAAAACAACATTTAATATACGGGGGTTTAAACAACTTGAACCATATATTAATTGTCGGGACCCCGGTTCCGCTTAATCTTGACCTAATTGCATCGCACCTTGCCATGCCATACATCATACATGCATCATGCCGATCTTCTGCCGAGTATTAAATATTGCATCCGGTGTTCCTTCTAGTGTTTTGCTTCTTCGCGGATAAGGCCGTTGAGTTGATGTGAGCTTCGCCCCGATCTTCGGATGAACCTTTCGACAATGTTTTCAGGCGAGCATCTCCCCCTTTCTACCTATCTTACTTTTATAGTATTTACTTCCCTCTTGTTGATCTATTGCTATCTGTGTTGCGATGCTCTAGTTTTCCGTACCCGTGATATCCCTTGCAGCCCTCTATTGCCTCGGACACATCCTATTACCTGTTGTTTGGTAGATAGTTGGACTTGCGCGTCGTAGTCGCTTGCTCAAGTGATGTTGCATGTTGTCAAATGCCACAGTTGTTGATGTATTGCCGCATGTTGATGTTGGAGATGATCATAGTTTTACTTATTGTTCACTTTAATTTCTGTTTAACAACTAAAATTGAAATAAGCAGAGGCATCGGTGGGTGATAGATAATATTTGGTTTCCGAACGCCCACTTGTGTCCCGTAAGACCCCGAGTACTTGATTCCTGTTCCTTGATTTATCGCGCTATCCACATCCGGGAGGTATATGGGACCCCCCTGAGCCAGAGCTTGATTCCGTCTTATTTCTTGGGGCCACAAACTAGTTTGAGGTTTTATTACGATCCTGTACTTATGCCATGTTTTACTGCTTTATTTACGATTGTGCGAGGAGCACACTGTACTGTTTAGGAGCGGGACACGATTCCGCGGTGTCGACAAGCCCAGCCACACTTTCGGGTTCCCAGTCGTTCACAGCCGTCCACCCAAACCTTGAGGCCGTCTCGGAGCTTGCTTACTCCGTTGCGGATTCTACTTAAGGGGTGGCCCCCTGAAATATTTCTGAATCTTGTGATTGCTTTGTCGTGAAGGCCTCGTTGGGTTTTGATTTGGTTTTTCCGAGGTTGATCGAGTGTGTGTTGCTATTGGTGCACCCCGGCCGGGTAAAACTTTCTGAAAGCCGTGTCCGCGGATATGGACGACTTGGAGCACAGTTTCTCGATCATAGACATGCATAACTAAAGTTTACTGCTATAAATTTGACTTATAATGACTAGTAATCAGCTTCACTATAATGGAATGGCTAATTAATACTGCCCACAATTGCTTGTTTGGTTGTCGCTTGCGACAAATGTATCTGACTAGTAAGTATTGCAACTACAACGGAATGGCTGAATAAAAGTACCAACAACTGCTGGGTTTTGGGACTATATCATGCTATTGGTATCTGATTAGTAAGTGTTGCAACTATAACGGAATGATTAACTAAAAGTGCCCACTGCCTACTTTATCAGGATGATTATCTACATCTGACTAGTAATCGCTACAACGATAACTGAATAAATAAAACTGCCAACTGTGTGAGTTCCTCGGTTGACTTCCTCGTTTGGTCTCGATGGGGAAACACCAGGATGGGTTTGTTTGGTGATAGCTTCAGGTTGGATCCGGTTAGGTCATTCTTATCCCTCTCTGATATCCGCCAGTTGTATCGAGTCTCTATAGGTTGTTTAGTGCATGCTGCCGCTGCCGCTCAGTCCACCATACCTATGTAGGCGAGGACCGCCGAATTCTAGCCTCGCCGTGTACTGGCCTCAGTACTGACGCTCCTTCTGTTTTCCTTTGCCCTTTGTCGGCACCCCTTTTGTTCAAGCAGGTTTTGAGATCGACGCCGTTAGCAGGGTTACCCTTCCGGCTTGGCCTGGGCAGGGTTATGGACGCCATTGGTTATTCTTCAGGGCTCTTAGCCCCATTTGCATCTTGTCCGTAGCTGGACGCTATCTCGTTTCAAGGTGATTTGGATCTTGTATCTTATAGCTGTATTCTTGACTCTTGGAGTCGCTCTTATATATATCTGTTCTGTGGGTCCCATCGAGGACTGTTGTGTAATGTTATTACTTTGCTTTCCACCCGCACGAAAGTGCCTGGTGGGCACCTTTGAATCGTTTCTATGCGGGTTTGGCGAATTTTGCTAAAACTTGCATAGGTCCGATTCTGAGGGTGTTACAGAGTGGTATCAGAGCTCAGCAGTTGCGATACCCCACAAGTCCAGCCTGTAGGATAACCTAGCTAACGGCCGAAGTAGAGAGTCAAAACTATTTTGCAGAATCGGTTGGATAGTTCTGGTTAGGTCTGATTTTACTCCTTACCCCTCTGCTACTCTCCTCTTATCTCGACGTGTTTTGAACCTACCCTCTTATCTTTTCTTCGAGTCCAGGATTTCTCGTGGTTGGGTTTCCGTCGTACCTTCAGGGTTTTGCTTTCTTCCTTTTTGTAACGGAGGTGCTACGATCATCAATCTGCAACTTGTCTGTTGTGCCCTACATCTGATCTTTTGTTCTGGAGCTCTTTCTCCTTATGTGTTCCTTGCTGGGTATCAGTGTCGTCGAAAAACATATGAGAAGGACGAGCTTTGGTGAAGTTGGGGTTAACCTTGAGCATGTGTTGTTCATGCCAATGGAACCATCGCGAAACCTAATCATTGTGTCTTTCATACGATTTCTGTTGCATCTTCCGGTGTTTTCCGACGCGACGACATCATCTACGCCAGATCCGATGCATAGTCTGCATCACTCCCTTGTTTCCGAACCTCGCTTGCCGAGATCTTCAGTCTAGTTCCGAGAGTCGGTTGCATAATCCGTCTATTCGCGTGCAGAGAAATGATTTGAGTGCGGGATGGAGTAGCTACCCTACCACTGCTTTTATCATTCGCTCTTGTACGCCGAATCAGTGGATCCAGCAGTTTTACTATATCCATGGAAGTTAGAGGTGGCCTTACCTTCAACTTCGTCCTTTGTTTCCCCGGAGTGTTCTCTCGACGATCAGGAGCAACGACCCTTTGTTGGTGGTGTCGCCGATTTCCAGATGAAGAAGGAACCCTCGTTAGTGGTGTCGCGAGGACCTACACGAAGCGCGAAGACGCAGTTCGCCGACCTTCCTTACGGTACCATGAGGCGGATCTCGAGGGCGAGATCCATTGTTAGTGGTGTCGAATTGTGGCATCCCGCAAAACCACTACTAGAAAATCGCGTTAAATTCGTGCATCGCATCGTCATAATCGCATGTCTTGTCTCGGTGCATCAGCATAACATCAGCATGCATCTATCTGTTTGAAACCATTTTGCTAAAAACCCTATTTTTGTTTTCTATATTGAACGCCCCGTCTTTATTCAAAACCCAAAACCCGGGCTTGTCCGGAATTATTTTATTTTGTCTTGCATTGGATTGCAAAGGCCATGTTTTAATCAAATAAAAATATTAAATTATTTTAAGCGGGGCAGTCGAACGGGCCAAATGACCCGAACGACCACCCCAGAAAATACAAAACGGACCACCCATAATTCCTAAACTTACCCAGCTATCCTACCCACACCCCTGGCCACCTCACCCCACCCAATCGGATTCCGCCACCTCACCTCCCCAACTCCCTCAACCAACCACACCCTGCCATGTCACCCATCACCCCTCTCTCTCACCCCTCAGCCAGCACACAAGCACACATGCGCGTACCTGCAGCCCCGCGCCCCTGGCCCACTGCCGCGCGGGCCCCAACCGCCAGCCCCGCTCCCCCTGGACCCGGTCCGCCCCCGCGGGACCCACCCTAGGCGCGCCCCACGCCCCACACCCCACGCCACCTGTCCACCCCCAACCCCCGCTGCCACCTGGGCCCGCCCCAGGGCCCCACCACGATCCCCAGGCCACCCCTGCCCCGCGTCCTTCTCCCTCCTCGCCTCTTTCTCCTTCTCTCTCTCCGCTCGCGCTCCCCCTCGCCTCCCCGCATGGCCGCCCCTCTCGCCTCGCCGGAGGCCGCTCACCCGCCGGCCCGCCCCCCTCCAGTTCCTCTCCTCCGCCCGACGAGCTCGCCTCTCCACCCCCGGCCGCTCCCGCAGCAGCGCGCGCCTCCGCCCCTCGCGCCGCCTCCCGCAGTCCCCGTCGCCGGCGCGCGACCTCGCTCCGGCCTCCACCGCTTCGCCGCCGGCCTTCCTCTCACCTCCGACCGCGACGCCCTCCCCCCAGCGACCACCACCACCGACCGCGTCAGCCCGCCTCGTCCTCTGTGCGCCGTCGCCCCTGCCCGCGTCCAGGCCGCCGCCCCCGACGCCGGCCTCACGCCTCCACCCCGCCGCCGTTTCGCTCCGCCAGCCGCCGCTCCGGCCAGGCCCGCCGGCCCGCCTGCTCCGCCCCCGAGCAACCGCCGCCCGCGGCCCTCCACCGCATCCCCGCGAGCAGTTCTGGCCCCGACCTGGCCCGCCTCGCCGCCCAGACGTCCGCCGTCCGCCGCTCGCCAAGGTCGCCCGCGCCTCGACGCCCGGCCTCCTCCGTCAAGCATCCTCCGCCGACGTCGTCCGCCGCAAAACCGCAGGAACCATCGCCGCGCCCTCCACTTGGTTGCCCAACCTCCGTCGCGGGCATCGCCTCCCTGACGCTCGGGAGCGTCTCGACGCCTCCTGTACGCCTTGTGCCGCCCGTGCGGAGCTCCTACGCGCCAGTGACGAGTGTTTTTCCACACGCAAGCCAGGAGCAAAGCTCGGCAAGGCTTTGTCGTCAAGAACAACAACTTGGACAAGTACACCGACTAGATCGACATCGAGCTGGAACCCTCATGATCGCCTTCTCGGAACACCAAGTTGTCCTCCCTGGAACCGCCATGACATCCGTCAAGGATCCGGTACCCGAGAACACGGAACAACAAGATCAACCACGCGGACTCGAGTACCCCGATGCCACGAAGCTCCGAAGACCCCTTACCCGAAGCCAAGGTCTTCAATTGGTTCCGAAGACCAAAACCGAGACTGATCCCGGCGCCGGACCCGGAAACCGAACCCTCGGACGCCAAGTTCTCCCTCTCGGACCCGAAGGCGCCAAGACCCCGGACCCCAAGATCTCCGCCGCGAGACGACAAGACCGTCGGCACGAACCGACGACCGCGGATGCCACAAGATCGTCCCCGGAACGCCAAGTACTTCATCCCGGACACCGAGACCCCGATGCGACAAGTGCCTCGTCCCGAACGCCACGACCGACAACATGCCCTGAGAACCCGGATGCGACAAGATCTACCCCAGTAACCGAGAACGAGCCCGCCGAGACCGTTCCGTCGAACCCTGGACCCCGAACCCTGAACCCCGGAACCCTAACAAGATCGCCGAACCCTAAATGTGTGACCCTTTTCCTCGAACCCTACTTTATAACATAACAACTTGTTGCATATCTAATTGTCATCTCGCATGCATACCATGTGGTTTGGGGCCTTATGCCGATTCACCTAATGCTTAAATATGGGGCCCATATGCGGGCAAATTTAGCCTTATATTGGCCTCATTTAAATTTGTGTAGCGCACCCGATGCTATCTTTTGCCATGCTAAAACAACATTTAATATACGGGGGTTTAAACAACTTGAACCATATATTAATTGTCGGGACCCCGGTTCCGCTTAATCTTGACCTAATTGCATCGCACCTTGCCATGCCATACATCATACATGCATCATGCCGATCTTCTGCCGAGTATTAAATATTGCATCCGGTGTTCCTTCTAGTGTTTTGCTTCTTCGCGGATAAGGCCGTTGAGTTGATGTGAGCTTCGCCCCGATCTTCGGATGAACCTTTCGACAATGTTTTCAGGCGAGCATCTCCCCCTTTCTACCTATCTTACTTTTATAGTATTTACTTCCCTCTTGTTGATCTATTGCTATCTGTGTTGCGATGCTCTAGTTTTCCGTACCCGTGATATCCCTTGCAGCCCTCTATTGCCTCGGACACATCCTATTACCTGTTGTTTGGTAGATAGTTGGACTTGCGCGTCGTAGTCGCTTGCTCAAGTGATGTTGCATGTTGTCAAATGCCACAGTTGTTGATGTATTGCCGCATGTTGATGTTGGAGATGATCATAGTTTTACTTATTGTTCACTTTAATTTCTGTTTAACAACTAAAATTGAAATAAGCAGAGGCATCGGTGGGTGATAGATAATATTTGGTTTCCGAACGCCCACTTGTGTCCCGTAAGACCCCGAGTACTTGATTCCTGTTCCTTGATTTATCGCGCTATCCACATCCGGGAGGTATATGGGACCCCCCTGAGCCAGAGCTTGATTCCGTCTTATTTCTTGGGGCCACAAACTAGTTTGAGGTTTTATTACGATCCTGTACTTATGCCATGTTTTACTGCTTTATTTACGATTGTGCGAGGAGCACACTGTACTGTTTAGGAGCGGGACACGATTCCGCGGTGTCGACAAGCCCAGCCACACTTTCGGGTTCCCAGTCGTTCACAGCCGTCCACCCAAACCTTGAGGCCGTCTCGGAGCTTGCTTACTCCGTTGCGGATTCTACTTAAGGGGTGGCCCCCTGAAATATTTCTGAATCTTGTGATTGCTTTGTCGTGAAGGCCTCGTTGGGTTTTGATTTGGTTTTTCCGAGGTTGATCGAGTGTGTGTTGCTATTGGTGCACCCCGGCCGGGTAAAACTTTCTGAAAGCCGTGTCCGCGGATATGGACGACTTGGAGCACAGTTTCTCGATCATAGACATGCATAACTAAAGTTTACTGCTATAAATTTGACTTATAATGACTAGTAATCAGCTTCACTATAATGGAATGGCTAATTAATACTGCCCACAATTGCTTGTTTGGTTGTCGCTTGCGACAAATGTATCTGACTAGTAAGTATTGCAACTACAACGGAATGGCTGAATAAAAGTACCAACAACTGCTGGGTTTTGGGACTATATCATGCTATTGGTATCTGATTAGTAAGTGTTGCAACTATAACGGAATGATTAACTAAAAGTGCCCACTGCCTACTTTATCAGGATGATTATCTACATCTGACTAGTAATCGCTACAACGATAACTGAATAAATAAAACTGCCAACTGTGTGAGTTCCTCGGTTGACTTCCTCGTTTGGTCTCGATGGGGAAACACCAGGATGGGTTTGTTTGGTGATAGCTTCAGGTTGGATCCGGTTAGGTCATTCTTATCCCTCTCTGATATCCGCCAGTTGTATCGAGTCTCTATAGGTTGTTTAGTGCATGCTGCCGCTGCCGCTCAGTCCACCATACCTATGTAGGCGAGGACCGCCGAATTCTAGCCTCGCCGTGTACTGGCCTCAGTACTGACGCTCCTTCTGTTTTCCTTTGCCCTTTGTCGGCACCCCTTTTGTTCAAGCAGGTTTTGAGATCGACGCCGTTAGCAGGGTTACCCTTCCGGCTTGGCCTGGGCAGGGTTATGGACGCCATTGGTTATTCTTCAGGGCTCTTAGCCCCATTTGCATCTTGTCCGTAGCTGGACGCTATCTCGTTTCAAGGTGATTTGGATCTTGTATCTTATAGCTGTATTCTTGACTCTTGGAGTCGCTCTTATATATATCTGTTCTGTGGGTCCCATCGAGGACTGTTGTGTAATGTTATTACTTTGCTTTCCACCCGCACGAAAGTGCCTGGTGGGCACCTTTGAATCGTTTCTATGCGGGTTTGGCGAATTTTGCTAAAACTTGCATAGGTCCGATTCTGAGGGTGTTACAGAGTGGTATCAGAGCTCAGCAGTTGCGATACCCCACAAGTCCAGCCTGTAGGATAACCTAGCTAACGGCCGAAGTAGAGAGTCAAAACTATTTTGCAGAATCGGTTGGATAGTTCTGGTTAGGTCTGATTTTACTCCTTACCCCTCTGCTACTCTCCTCTTATCTCGACGTGTTTTGAACCTACCCTCTTATCTTTTCTTCGAGTCCAGGATTTCTCGTGGTTGGGTTTCCGTCGTACCTTCAGGGTTTTGCTTTCTTCCTTTTTGTAACGGAGGTGCTACGATCATCAATCTGCAACTTGTCTGTTGTGCCCTACATCTGATCTTTTGTTCTGGAGCTCTTTCTCCTTATGTGTTCCTTGCTGGGTATCAGTGTCGTCGAAAAACATATGAGAAGGACGAGCTTTGGTGAAGTTGGGGTTAACCTTGAGCATGTGTTGTTCATGCCAATGGAACCATCGCGAAACCTAATCATTGTGTCTTTCATACGATTTCTGTTGCATCTTCCGGTGTTTTCCGACGCGACGACATCATCTACGCCAGATCCGATGCATAGTCTGCATCACTCCCTTGTTTCCGAACCTCGCTTGCCGAGATCTTCAGTCTAGTTCCGAGAGTCGGTTGCATAATCCGTCTATTCGCGTGCAGAGAAATGATTTGAGTGCGGGATGGAGTAGCTACCCTACCACTGCTTTTATCATTCGCTCTTGTACGCCGAATCAGTGGATCCAGCAGTTTTACTATATCCATGGAAGTTAGAGGTGGCCTTACCTTCAACTTCGTCCTTTGTTTCCCCGGAGTGTTCTCTCGACGATCAGGAGCAACGACCCTTTGTTGGTGGTGTCGCCGATTTCCAGATGAAGAAGGAACCCTCGTTAGTGGTGTCGCGAGGACCTACACGAAGCGCGAAGACGCAGTTCGCCGACCTTCCTTACGGTACCATGAGGCGGATCTCGAGGGCGAGATCCATTGTTAGTGGTGTCGAATTGTGGCATCCCGCAAAACCACTACTAGAAAATCGCGTTAAATTCGTGCATCGCATCGTCATAATCGCATGTCTTGTCTCGGTGCATCAGCATAACATCAGCATGCATCTATCTGTTTGAAACCATTTTGCTAAAAACCCTATTTTTGTTTTCTATATTGAACGCCCCGTCTTTATTCAAAACCCAAAACCCGGGCTTGTCCGGAATTATTTTATTTTGTCTTGCATTGGATTGCAAAGGCCATGTTTTAATCAAATAAAAATATTAAATTATTTTAAGCGGGGCAGTCGAACGGGCCAAATGACCCGAACGACCACCCCAGAAAATACAAAACGGACCACCCATAATTCCTAAACTTACCCAGCTATCCTACCCACACCCCTGGCCACCTCACCCCACCCAATCGGATTCCGCCACCTCACCTCCCCAACTCCCTCAACCAACCACACCCTGCCATGTCACCCATCACCCCTCTCTCTCACCCCTCAGCCAGCACACAAGCACACATGCGCGTACCTGCAGCCCCGCGCCCCTGGCCCACTGCCGCGCGGGCCCCAACCGCCAGCCCCGCTCCCCCTGGACCCGGTCCGCCCCCGCGGGACCCACCCTGGGCGCGCCCCACGCCCCACACCCCACGCCACCTGTCCACCCTGTCCACCCCCAACCCCCGCTGCCACCTGGGCCCGCCCCAGGGCCCCACCACGATCCCCAGGCCACCCCTGCCCCGCGTCCTTCTCCCTCCTCCCCTCTTTCTCCTTCTCTCTCTCCGCTCGCGCTCCCCCTCGCCTCCCCGCATGGCCGCCCCTCTCGCCTCGCCGGAGGCCGCTCACCCGCCGGCCCCGCCCCCCTCCAGTTCCTCTCCTCCGCCCGACGAGCTCGCCTCTCCACCCCCGGCCGCTCCCGCAGCAGCGCGCGCCTCCGCCCCTCGCGCCGCCTCCCGCAGTCCCCGTCGCCGGCGCGCGACCTCGCTCCGGCCTCCACCGCTTCGCCGCCGGCCTTCCTCTCACCTCCGACCGCGACGCCCTCCCCCCAGCGACCACCACCACCGACCGCGTCAGCCCGCCTCGTCCTCTGTGCGCCGTCGCCCCTGCCCGCGTCCAGGCCGCCGCCCCCGACGCCGGCCTCACGCCTCCACCCCGCCGCCGTTTCGCTCCGCCAGCCGCCGCTCCGGCCAGGCCCGCCGGCCCGCCTGCTCCGCCCCCGAGCAACCGCCGCCCGCGGCCCTCCACCGCATCCCCGCGAGCAGTTCTGGCCCCGACCTGGCCCGCCTCGCCGCCCAGACGTCCGCCGTCCGCCGCTCGCCAAGGTCGCCCGCGCCTCGACGCCCGGCCTCCTCCGTCAAGCATCCTCCGCCGACGTCGTCCGCCGCAAAACCGCAGGAACCATCGCCGCGCCCTCCACTTGGTTGCCCAACCTCCATCGCGGGCATCGCCTCCCTGACGCTCGGGAGCGTCTCGACGCCTCCTGTACGCCTTGTGCCGCCCGTGCGGAGCTCCTACGCGCCAGTGACGAGTGTTTTTCCACACGCAAGCCAGGAGCAAAGCTCGGCAAGGCTTTGTCGTCAAGAACAACAACTTGGACAAGTACACCGACTAGATCGACATCGAGCTGGAACCCTCATGATCGCCTTCTCGGAACACCAAGTTGTCCTCCCTGGAACCGCCATGACATCCGTCAAGGATCCGGTACCCGAGAACACGGAACAACAAGATCAACCACGCGGACTCGAGTACCCCGATGCCACGAAGCTCCGAAGACCCCTTACCCGAAGCCAAGGTCTTCAATTGGTTCCGAAGACCAAAACCGAGACTGATCCCGGCGCCGGACCCGGAAACCGAACCCTCGGACGCCAAGTTCTCCCTCTCGGACCCGAAGGCGCCAAGACCCCGGACCCCAAGATCTCCGCCGCGAGACGACAAGACCGTCGGCACGAACCGACGACCGCGGATGCCACAAGATCGTCCCCGGAACGCCAAGTACTTCATCCCGGACACCGAGACCCCGATGCGACAAGTGCCTCGTCCCGAACGCCACGACCGACAACATGCCCTGAGAACCCGGATGCGACAAGATCTACCCCAGTAACCGAGAACGAGCCCGCCGAGACCGTTCCGTCGAACCCTGGACCCCGAACCCTGAACCCCGGAACCCTAACAAGATCGCCGAACCCTAAATGTGTGACCCTTTTCCTCGAACCCTACTTTATAACATAACAACTTGTTGCATATCTAATTGTCATCTCGCATGCATATCATGTGGTTTGGGGCCTTATGCCGATTCACCTAATGCTTAAATATGGGGCCCATATGCGGGCAAATCTAGCCTTATATTGGCCTCATTTAAATTTGTGTAGCGCACCCGATGCTATCTTTTGCCATGCTAAAACAACATTTAATATACGGGGGTTTAAACAACTTGAACCATATATTAATTGTCGGGACCCCGGTTCCGCTTAATCTTGACCTAATTGCATCGCACCTTGCCATGCCATACATCATACATGCATCATGCCGATCTTCTGCCGAGTATTAAATATTGCATCCGGTGTTCCTTCTAGTGTTTTGCTTCTTCGCGGATAAGGCCGTTGAGTTGATGTGAGCTTCGCCCCGATCTTCGGATGAACCTTTCGACAATGTTTTCAGGCGAGCATCTCCCCCTTTCTACCTATCTTACTTTTATAGTATTTACTTCCCTCCTGTTGATCTATTGCTATCTGTGTTGCGATGCTCTAGTTTTCCGTACCCGTGATATCCCTTGCAGCCCTCTATTGCCTCGGACACATCCTATTACCTGTTGTTTGGTAGATAGTTGGACTTGCGCGTCGTAGTCGCTTGCTCAAGTGATGTTGCATGTTGTCAAATGCCACAGTTGTTGATGTATTGCCGCATGTTGATGTTGGAGATGATCATAGTTTTACTTATTGTTCACTTTAATTTCTGTTTAACAACTAAAATTGAAATAAGCAGAGGCATCGGTGGGTGATAGATAATATTTGGTTTCCGAACGCCCACTTGTGTCCCGTAAGACCCCGAGTACTTGATTCCTGTTCCTTGATTTATCGCGCTATCCACATCCGGGAGGTATATGGGACCCCCCTGAGCCAGAGCTTGATTCCGTCTTATTTCTTGGGGCCACAAACTAGTTTGAGGTTTTATTACGATCCTGTACTTATGCCATGTTTTACTGCTTTATTTACGATTGTGCGAGGAGCACACTGTACTGTTTAGGAGCGGGACACGATTCCGCGGTGTCGACAAGCCCAGCCACACTTTCGGGTTCCCAGTCGTTCACAGCCGTCCACCCAAACCTTGAGGCCGTCTCGGAGCTTGCTTACTCCGTTGCGGATTCTACTTAAGGGGTGGCCCCCTGAAATATTTCTGAATCTTGTGATTGCTTTGTCGTGAAGGCCTCGTTGGGTTTTGATTTGGTTTTTCCGAGGTTGATCGAGTGTGTGTTGCTATTGGTGCACCCCGGCCGGGTAAAACTTTCTGAAAGCCGTGTCCGCGGATATGGACGACTTGGAGCACAGTTTCTCGATCATAGACAAGCATAACTAAAGTTTACTGCTATAAATTTGACTTATAATGACTAGTAATCAGCTTCACTATAATGGAATGGCTAATTAATACTGCCCACAATTGCTTGTTTGGTTGTCGCTTGCGACAAATGTATCTGACTAGTAAGTATTGCAACTACAACGGAATGGCTGAATAAAAGTACCAACAACTGCTGGGTTTTGGGACTATATCATGCTATTGGTATCTGATTAGTAAGTGTTGCAACTATAACGGAATGATTAACTAAAAGTGCCCACTGCCTACTTTATCAGGATGATTATCTACATCTGACTAGTAATCGCTACAACGATAACTGAATAAATAAAACTGCCAACTGTGTGAGTTCCTCGGTTGACTTCCTCGTTTGGTCTCGATGGGGAAACACCAGGATGGGTTTGTTTGGTGATAGCTTCAGGTTGGATCCGGTTAGGTCATTCTTATCCCTCTCTGATATCCGCCAGTTGTATCGAGTCTCTATAGGTTGTTTAGTGCATGCTGCCGCTGCCGCTCAGTCCACCATACCTATGTAGGCGAGGACCGCCGAATTCTAGCCTCGCCGTGTACTGGCCTCAGTACTGACGCTCCTTCTGTTTTCCTTTGCCCTTTGTCGGCACCCCTTTTGTTCAAGCAGGTTTTGAGATCGACGCCGTTAGCAGGGTTACCCTTCCGGCTTGGCCTGGGCAGGGTTATGGACGCCATTGGTTATTCTTCAGGGCTCTTAGCCCCATTTGCATCTTGTCCGTAGCTGGACGCTATCTCGTTTCAAGGTGATTTGGATCTTGTATCTTATAGCTGTATTCTTGACTCTTGGAGTCGCTCTTATATATATCTGTTCTGTGGGTCCCATCGAGGACTGTTGTGTAATGTTATTACTTTGCTTTCCACCCGCACGAAAGTGCCTGGTGGGCACCTTTGAATCGTTTCTATGCGGGTTTGGCGAATTTTGCTAAAACTTGCATAGGTCCGATTCTGAGGGTGTTACAGGATGCCGAGCCGGCATGCTCGGGATCGGATCCGGTCGGGGCGGCGTCCCCGACCATGGGCAAGCAACAAGGGAGGTCGTTCTGCTGCTCCGGCGCTGGCGTCGTCCGCTTGCCGGAGCTATGAATGTCTAGGCGGCAGCCTTGGGGACATGGCGGCGTGTGGTTTGTCGGCGGCCAGATTTTGCCTCGATGCGACAGTGGAGTGGAGGACTTCGGGTGTAGGGGTGCCTCGGCGCGGTGGCCTCGTGGGGGTGATGCCCAACTCCGTCGGCATCTTGGCGGCTGTGGAGGGTCGCTGTGGCTGGCAGGAAGGCGAGGCCGCGGTGGCCCTGGCCGGCTATGCAGGTCTATGGCGGAGGTTTTGCCATGGATTGAGGACGACGGTGCGGTGGTGCCGCTTTGGTTGGGCGAGGCGCTAGCTCGGCGTCTCGCGGTCGGTGGTAGGGTGGCGTGAGGTGCTCCCCTGCTATGCGTGGAGGCCGAAGCGGCGGCTCCGGATCGGGGTTGGTGTGTTTGCTTGCCCTGGCCGCATGGGTGGTGGGTCAGGCCACCGTTGGCGTGGGCGTCGTCTCTCGCCGATGGTCGTGCTTTTCGAGCAACATGGGCTGTCATTGGGATTGTCCATTGGAGGTTTTGGTCGCTGACATGGTTATACCCTACGGGTACACGATCTTAGCATACCTAGTCCAGCCCAAGGAAGGCCCACAAGAAACATGCGCCAGCCCATGAAGACTTTTGGGTGGCCAGGGCCCATGACGCTTTCGGATCCTTAGAGAACAAGACTAGAGTAGATAGAATATTCGAAGGGGCAAATGTTGGAATTATGCCCTAGAGGCAATAATAAAGATGTTATTATTATAATTCATGTTCATGATAAAGTTTATATTCCATGCTAGAATTGTATTAAGCGGAAACATTAATACTTGTGTGGTTTGTGAACAACACCGTGTCCCTGGTACGCCTCTAAGGACTAGCTCATTGATCAATGATGGTTAAGGTTTCCTAACCATAGACATGAGTTGTCAATTGATAATGAGATCATTTCTTTGGAGAATGATATGATGGACAGACCCAAACTAAGCAAAGAAATTAGATCGTGTCATCGTGTTCGTCTTTGCGAAGCTTTTCTTATGTCAAATATTGTATTCCTTAGACCATGAGATAATACAACTCCCTGGTATCGGAAGAAAGCTTTGAGGTCATCAAACGTCATCCTATGAGAGGGTGATCATAAAGGTGTCTCTCAGGTGATCGGAAAGTATCTGTTGGGTTGTATGTATCGAGATGGAATTTGTCCCTCCCAAGTCGGAGAGATATACTTCGGGCCCACTCGGTAATCGATATCAACACCGCTTGCAAGCATGTGGTTAAGGAGTTAATCACAAAGTGATATCGGATTACGGAACGAGTAAAGTACTTGCTGTGAACGAGATTGAACTAGGTATGACGGTACCGACGATCGAATCTCGGGCAGGTAAAATATCGCGAGACGAAGGGAATATATATATGGGATTGATTGAATCTTGGCATCGTGGTTCATCCGATATGATCATCGATGAATGTGTGGGAGTCAATATGGGTGCCCAGACCCCGCTGTTGATTATTGATAGAAGATCATGTTTGCATATTCTCGAACCCGCAGGGTCACACACTTAACGTGTCTTGACGCTAGGATAGATTGGATAATTGGTTTACGAATTTTTTGTTTGGAGTCTCGGATGGGATCCGGGACATCACGAGAGGTTCCAGAATGGTCCGGAGAATAAGATTCATATAAGGCAGTGCAGTTTTTGGAGTTCAGAATTGTTCCGGGTTAATCGGTATTGTACCGGAAGCTTCTAGAACCTTCCAGAAGGGGACCAACGTGGCCCCACCTTCCGGGAGGGGGCATGGGACTATGAGGGAGTGTCCTGGCCGCATTGGGCCAGGGGCACAAGGCCCCATAGGGCCCAGCCGATCCTAGAGAGTTTAAATCGTTTAAACTAGAGATAGGGTTTCTAGAAGAGGGGAGAGTCCATGCCCCCCACTCCTTATCCTTTGGGCTTGGGGGAGGGGCTAGGGCTGCGCCCCCCTCTATATAAAGAGGGGTGGGGGCGCACCAAACCCCTACACCTCTCCTCCAAACCCTAGCCGCCTTGCTAGCTTTCCTCTCTCCCTCCCGACTGTTTGTAGGCGAAGCCCTGCTGCAGAAAATTCTCCACCATATACACCACGCCGTCGTGTTGTAGATCCAATCCATCTCTCCACCATACTTGCTGGTCCGAGAAAGGAGGAGACGTCGAGGTGCTGCACGTGTGCATCTCACGGAGGCACCGCCACTTGTGGTGCTAGATCGGATCGGATCGCGAGGAGGAGAAGCGAGTACGACTACATCACCCACGTTCCGACGAACGTTCCGCTGTGCGAATCTTCAAGGGTATGAAGATCTAATCCAATCTCTCTCGTTGTTTGCATCTCCTAGATTAGATCTTGGCTTTCCCTCTGTTCGCTCCGTAGAAAATTTTGATTTACTATGCCGCGAAACCCTTCAGTGGTATCAGAGCTAGATCTATGCGTAGATGTGTTTCACGAGTAGAACGCAACATGGTTGTTGCGGGCGTTGATGTTTTCTATTGCAAGCCTCTTGTTTGTGTTCTTCTTATGATGCGGGATAGTGAGATTGAAGCGGTCCAGGCCAACCTTACGCGACGTCGTTCGCGAGACCGGCTCCGCACTTGACGTGTGGCTTGTTCCACACATGCGGCTGGTGGATGTCAGTTTCTCTCACTATAGTTGTCATGGGATTAACACCGGAGTTTGGCAACCATAATATCACCGTTGTGGCTTTCCGTAGGTAAGAATCATTCTTAGCATCTACTCCCATAAGCCACGTAAAACATGCAACAACAAAGTAGAGGCGTCTAACTTGTTTTTGCAGGGAGTGTTTTCTGTGATATGGTATGGCCCAAGATGTGATGTGTATAATGTATGCGATGATCATGTTTTGTAATGTTTCACGACTTGCATGTCGATGAGTACACAACCGGCAGGAGCCATATGGTTGTCTTTATAATTGTGTATGACCTGCGAGTCAACTTCTTATACGCCATGTAATAGCTTTACTTTATCGCTAAGTAGTTAGCAATAGTTGTAGTTGCTATTCGTGGTGAAGGCAATCATGGTGGAGTGATGGAGATCATGCCGAAACGCACAAGATGGAGATCATTGCGCGAAGATTGGCTATACCATGTCACATAAAGTTATATGCATGTGATATTTATCCTTTTATGTATCTTATTATGCTTAGATCGCGACGGTAGCATTATAAGATGATTCCTCACTTAAAGATCAAGATAAAAACTGTGTTCTCCCCAAGTATGCACCGTTGCGAAAGTTCGTCGTGTCCAAGCATCACATGATGATCGGGTGCTATAGACTCTACGCTCACATACAACGGGTGCAATCCAGTTTTGCACACGCGGAAATACTTGGGTCTAGCTTGACGAGCCTAGCATGTACAGACATGGCCTCGGAACACAAGAACCGAAAGGTTAAGCATGAGTCATATGAATGATATGATCGACACTTTGTTGTCCACCATTGAAACCACATCTCTTCTCGTGATGATCGGATTAGGTGTGGTGAATTTGGATCGTGTTCACTAAACAACTTGAGGGATGTTGAATTTAGTGGGAGTTCATTTAGTAATTTGATTAAGTTGAACTATTTATCATGAACATAGTCTAAATTGTACTTGCAAATACTGTAGATCACATGGCCAAATCCAACTTCAACTTCAACGTTTTTGCTGAGAAGGAAAAGCTTAGAAACAATGGGTCTAACTTCACCAATTGGTTCCGCAATCTAAGAATCATTCTGTCTGGCGGACAAAAGGACTATGTCCTTGGGAAAGCGTTAGGTGACCCCCCTGCTGAAACTGCGCCGGCTGATGAGAAAGCTGTCTATCAGTCGCGCAAAGATGATTATGGTGTGATTAAGAGCACCATGTTGTTTGCTATGGAACCGGAACTTCAAAATCGTTTTGAAACCTATCCCGGGCCCTTTGAAATTCTCGAGGAGCTGAAAACCATGTTTCAGACTCAAGCCCGTTCTGAGAGATATGAGATCTCTGAGAAGTTCTTTAACTGCAAGATGGAGGAAGGGAGTTCCGTTAGTGAGCACGCCATAAAGATGTCGGGCTACACTCAATGCCTTGAGCAACTGGAATGCACGATTCCAGAGGAGCTCAAGATTGACAGGGTTCTGCAATCACTCCCTCCCAGCTACAAAAGTTTTGTAGTGACTCATAATCAGATTGGCTCCACTGATACGATCACCGAGCTCTTCGCAAAGCTGAAGGCTGCGGAGGTGGACATCAAAAAGGATAATCATGTGTTGATGGTCAACAAGCCCTCCTTTAAGAAAGGTAAGGGAGCAAAGAAGCCCTTCAAGAAGGGCGGCGGCAAGCGCAATGCTCCTGCTGAGAAGAAGCTCAAGTCTGGTCCTAAGCCGGACACTGAGTGCTTCTATTGCAAGGACAAGGGTCACTGGAAGCGCAACTGTCCGAAGTACTTAGCGGACAAGAAGGCTGGCACCATCAAAGGTATATTTGATATACATGTTATTGATGTTTTCCTTACTAGCCCTCGTTGTAGTGCCTGGGTATTTGATACCGGTTCAGTTGCTAATATTTGTAACTCGAAACAGGAGCTACGGAATAGACGGCGGCTTGCGAGGGATGAGGTGACGATGCGCGTTGGCAACGGATCAAGAGTTGATGTGATGGCCGTCGGCACACTCTCCTTAGTTTTACCTTCGGGATTAGTTTTAAACCTTAATAAGTGTTATTATGTGCCTGCGTTGAGCATGAACATTATTTCTGGATCGTGTTTATTGCAAGACGGTTATTCATTTAAATCGGAGAATAATGGTTGTTCTATTTATATGAGTAACATCTTTTATGGTCATGCACCTCTTATGAATGGTTTATTTCTTCTAAATCTCGAAAGGGATGGAACACACATCCATAACATTGAGGCTAAGAGATGCAAAGTAGATAGTGATAATACTACTTATTTGTGGCACTGTCGTCTAGGTCATATTGGTGTAAAGCGCATGAAGAAACTCCATTCTGATGGACTTTTGGAGTCTCTTGATTTTGAATCATTTGACACATGCGAACCATGCCTCATGGGCAAGATGATCAAAACCCCGTTCTCCGGAATGATGGAGCGAGCAACGGACTTGTTGGAAATCATGCATACCGATGTATGCGGACCGATGAGTATTTCGACGCGCGGTGGATATCGCTATTTCCTTACTTTTACCGATGACTTAAGTAGATATGGGTATATCAATTTAATGAAACATAAATCTGAAACATTTGAAAAGTTCAAGGAATTTCAGAATGAAGTGGAGAACCATCGTAACAGAAAGATTAAGTTTCTACGATCCGATCGTGGAGGTGAATATTTGAGTTATGATTTTCTCACGCATCTTAAAGCAAGTGGAATCCTTTCACAACTCACGCCACACGGAACACCACAGCGCAATGGTGTGTCTGAACGCCGGAATCAAACCCTATTAGATATGGTCCGATCAATGATGTCTCTTACTGATTTGCCGTTATCATTTTGGGGTTATGCATTAGAAACCGCTGCATTCACTTTAAATAGGGCACCATCTAAATCCGTTGAGACGACACCGTATGAACTGTGGTTTGGTGCTAAACCTAAGTTGTCGTTTCTTAAAGTTTGGGGATGCGAAGCTTACGTCAAGAAGTTGATGCCGGACAAGCTCGAACCCAAAGCGGAGAAATGCGTCTTCATAGGATACCCTAAGGAAACTATTGGGTATACCTTCTATCACAGAACCGAAGGCAAAGTGTTTGTCGCAAAGAACGGTTCCTTTCTTGAGAAGGAGTTTCTCTCGAAAGAAGTGAGTGGGAGGAAAGTAGAGCTTGACGAGGTTATTGAACCTTCTCTTGAATTGGAGAGTAGCGCAGCACCTGAAATTGTTCCAGTGCCGCCTGCACCAACAATAGAGGAAGCTAATGACAAGGATCATGAAGCTTCAGACGATGCTGCTACTGAACGTCGCAGGTCGACAAGGTCGCGTGCCCCTCCTGAGTGGTACGGCAACCCTGTCTTGACTGTCTTGTTAGTAGAAGACAGTGAACCTACAAACTATGAGGAAGCGATGATGAGCCCAGACTCTGAGAAATGGCTAGAAGCCATGAAATCCGAATTGGGATCCATGAGCGAAAACCAAGTATGGACTTTGGTGGACCCTCCTAGCGACCGAAAGGCCGTTGAGTGCAAATGGATCTTCAAGAAGAAAACGGACGCGGATGGTAATGTTACCGTCTATAAAGCACGGCTTGTCGCGAAAGGTTTTCGACAAGTTCAAGGTGTTGACTACGATGAGACTTTCTCTCCCGTAGCAATGTTTAAGTCCATTCGGATTTTATTAGCAATTGCTGCATTTCATGATTATGAAATATGGCAGATGGATGTCAAGACTGCTTTCCTCAATGGCAACATTGATGAAGAGTTGTATATGATGCAACCCGAAGGTTTTGTCGATCCTAAGGATGCTAGTAAAGTATGCAAACTTCAGCGTTCCATTTATGGACTAAAGCAAGCATCTCGGAGTTGGAACCTTCGTTTTGATCAAGTGATCAAGAGCTTTGGATTTGTTCCAAATTGCTACGAAGCTTGTATCTACAAGAAAGTGAGTGGGAGCTCGGTGACGTTTCTGGTACTATATGTGGATGACATATTGATTATCGGAAATGACATCAACATGCTTAACGATGTGAAGAGTTATTTGAACAAGTGTTTTTCAATGAAAGACCTAGGTGAAGCTGCTTATATATTGGGCATCAAGATCTATAGAGATAGACAAAGTCGCCTGATAGCTTTAAGCCAGAGTACATACCTAGACAAAGTTCTGAAAAGGTTCAGAATGGATAAGGCAAAGAAAGGTTCAGTGCCTATGTTGTCAGGTAAGATATTGAGCAAGGCTTAGTGTCCAGCTACGGTAAATGATAGGGAAGCTATGAGCAAAGTGCCTTATGCCTCGGCCATAGGTTCTATCATGTATGCCATGCTGTGTACTAGACCGGATGTGTCCAATGCTCTTAGTTTGACGAGCAGATATCGAAGTGATCCAGGAGTGGAACACTAGACAGCCGTGAAGAACATCCTAAAGTACCTAAATAGGACTAAAGAAATTTTCTTAGTCTATGGGGGTGATGAACAACTTGTCGTAAAAGGTTACATCGACGCTAGTTTTGACACCGACAAGGATGATTCCAAATCTCAGACAGGATACGTTTATATTTTGAATGGAGGAGCTGTGAGCTGGAGAAGCTGCAAGCAAAGCGTGATCGCGGGATCTACAGTAGAAGCGGAATACATGGCTGCTGCAGAAGCGTCAAGTGAAGGAGTTTGGATCAGAAACTTCATCACTGAGCTTGGCGTGGTTCCAAGTGCATTGGACCCACTGGAGATATTGTGTGACAACACTGGCGCCATATCACTCGCTAAGGAACCAAGATATCATCCAAAGACCAAGCATATCAACCGCAAGTTTCATATAATCCGAGATTATATTGCAGATGGAGATCTGAAGATTAGCAAAGTACATACAGATCTGAATGTCGCAGATCCATTGACTAAACCTCTTCCACGTGTAAAACATGATCAACACCTCAGAGCCATGGGTGTGAGATTGTTACCAGATGTAAACTAGATTATTGACTCTAGTGCAAGTGGGAGACTGTTGGAATTATGCCCTAGAGGCAATAATAAAGATGTTATTATTATAATTCATGTTCATGATAAAGTTTATATTCCATGCTAGAATTGTATTAAGCGGAAACATTAATACTTGTGTGGTTTGTGAACAACACCGTGTCCCTGGTACGCCTCTAAGGACTAGCTCATTGATCAAGGATGGTTAAGGTTTCCTAACCATAGACATGAGTTGTCAATTGATAATGAGATCATTTCATTGGAGAATGATATGATGGACAGACCCAAACTAAGCAAAGCAATTAGATCGTGTCATCGTGTTCGTCTTTGCGAAGCTTTTCTTATGTCAAATATTGTATTCCTTAGACCATGAGATAATACAACTCCCTGGTATCGGAAGAAAGCTTTGAGGTCATCAAACGTCATCCTATGAGAGGGTGATCATAAAGGTGTCTCTCAGGTGATCGGAAAGTATCTGTTGGGTTGTATGTATCGAGATGGAATTTGTCCCTCCCAAGTCGGAGAGATATACTTCGGGCCCACTCGGTAATCGATATCAACACCGCTTGCAAGCATGTGGTTAAGGAGTTAATCACAAAGTGATATCGGATTACAGAACGAGTAAAGTACTTGCTGTGAACGAGATTGAACTAGGTATGACGGTACCGACGATCGAATCTCGGGCAAGTAAAATATCGCGAGACGAAGGGAATATATATATGGGATTGATTGAATCCTAGCATCGTGGTTCATCCGATATGATCATTGATGAATGTGTGGGAGTCAATATGGGTGCCCAGACCCCGCTGTTTATTATTGATAGAAGATCATGTCTGCATATTCTCGAACCCGCAGGGTCACACACTTAACGTGTCTTGACGCTAGGATAGATTGGATAATTGGTTTATGAATTTTTTGTTTGGAGTCTCGGATGGGATCCGGGACATCACGAGAGGTTCCGGAATGGTCCGGAGAATAAGATTCATATAAGGCAGTGCAGTTTTTGGAGTTCGGAATTGTTCCGGGTTAATCGATATTATACCGGAAGCTTCTAGAACCTTCTAGAAGGGTACCAACGTGGCCCCACCTTCCGGGAGGGGGCATGGGCCTATGAGGGAGTGTCCTGGCCGCATTGGGCCAGGGGCACAAGGCCCCATAGGGCCCAGCCGATCCTAGAGAGTTTAAATCGTTTAAACTAGAGATAGGGTTTCTAGAAGAGGGGAGAGTCCATGCCCCCCACTCCTTATACTTTGGGCTTGGGGGAGGGGCTAGGGCTGCGCCCCCCTCTATATAAAGAGGGGTGGGGGCGCACCAAACCCCTACACCTCTCCTCCAAACCCTAGCCGCCTTGCTAGCTTTCCTCTCTCCCTCCCGACTATTTGTAGGCGAAGCCCTGCTGCAGAAAATTCTCCACCATATACACCACGCCGTCGTGTTGTAGATCCAATCCATCTCTCCACCATACTTGCTGGTCCGAGGAAGGAGGAGACGTCAAGGTGCTGCACGTGTGAATCTCACGGAGGCACCGCCACTTGTGGTGCTAGATCGGATCGGATCGCGAGGAGGAGAAGCGAGTACGACTACATCACCCACGTTCCGACGAACGTTCCGCTGTGCGAATCTTCAAGGGTATGAAGATCTAATCCAATCTCTCTCGTTGTTTGCATCTCCTAGATTAGATCTTGGATTTCCCTCTGTTCGCTCCGTAGAAAATTTTGATTTACTATGCCGCGAAACCCTTCAGCAAACCCAAAAACCTGTAACCGACTCGATCTGTGACTGGGACCTGCCTACCTCTATATAAAGGCTAGGAGGGCACGACGAGGAGGGCACTTCGTATACCACCGCATACACACCTCCACGCCAGATTGCATCTGCGCACCCCTGTACTTTTTGGTTCCGCCGTAATCAAGAGCAGACAAGCAGGAGTAGGATTTTCCCTCCAGGGGCCTGAACCTGGGTAAACCTCGTGTCCCCGTGTTGCTTGTTTGCTAACCGTTCCACGATCTCCAGCATACCCATCTTCTCCAAAACCCAAGCTCATAACAATGGGCATTGACGAGATTAAACCTCGTCAATTGGTGCCGTCTGTGGGAACTGGGGGCGCTGATTGTGCGATTGTGACGGTCCCAACCCAAGCGATCTACAACTCCGCAGCGACGGAGGGTCATCTCCTCTTCGGCGCCTTTGACTTCACCGCCCATTTGCCAGCCACCCTGAAGGACTTCGAGCCCGTTGGCGACGGATTCGAGATCCTGTTCGGGAGCTTCTTCTTCCAAGTGGGGCAGACCGGCACTCTCCGTCTCCCAGAGAGGGTGCCCCTGCCATCGATCAAGCCCGCTTCATGGGCTCCACACCCCGTGCTACGCACATCGCCATCGACAGATGAGTCCTATGATAGCAGCAGCTGCAACTCAGATCTGTGCGATCCACCATCGGAGGAAGGGACCTACGGTTCCGGATCTGAAAGCTGCGGCAGCAGCAATCCAATCTACGAGCGCTACCAATGCGCCGCAGTCATCCAGCGCAACGTGGATCAGGAACACAACCCTCCTCCCAACCCGCAGGGTAGAAACGGCGATAATAGGAGAAACCCACCCCCCAGCCCAACAGGGAGGGCACCGATCCCAATCAGATCATCCACCTCAGCGAGGAAGGATGGACTCAAGCATGCGAAGCCGTGGCAGGCAACAAGATCCTGCCCGTGGGTGCCTCATGGGACCTGCTGATGGCATACCACCTGCTCCTAGTCGAAGATCACAAGAAGCAGGTGAAGATGCAAGAAGTTCTTGACAAGCGCAAGCAAGCGGCCTCGGAGTCCAGCGCGCGGCGAGCTGCGCTCTCCGCCATGGGCGACTCCAGCTCGCACGGCAACCATGTCAACAAGCACCGTTCTCGCACGGAGAACATGGACCCCGCCGCACGTCGCGAGGTGACCCGAACCCTCAACCCGTCCTTCATGGAGATGGACACCGACGGCAACGTCATCCCAAAGACACCGCAAGCTGCGATCATGAAAGCCACCACATACCTTGCATCCCATCCACCTCCGGTGGGGGACCCGAAAAGGGCCATGCACAAGTCCGCACTAGTCGGACTCGGACTCATCGGAGCTGCGCTCCACGGAGAAGCTCCTGCGGAGCCAAAAAAGAAGGTTGCGGCCAGGTTCAACCGCAGCCCCACTCTTTCATCCGACGAGGAAGAGCACGATCTACCTTGAAGGCACAAGAGCTCGCGCCATCGCAGCCGCAATTACGACGCTCGAAGCGAGCTCACCCAGCGCAAGATCGACAAAGCGAGCGCCAAGCGCGTATGCTCGTCCGAATCCGAGGAGGATGACGGTGAAGGAGAACTCTGTGGAGCCCGATGCTTCAGCAGATCCGTTCGGCGGACACGGATGCCGCGGAACTTCAAGCTTCCTTCGGACACTCCGAAGTTCGACGGCACACATGACCCCAAGGCGTGGCTCAGCGATCACCTGTCGTCCGTCAAGCTACACGGCGGAAACAAGGACACCGCCCTACAATGCCTTCAGCTACAGCTGACAGGCGCAACCCGGATCTGGCTCAGCAGCCTATCCTCGGGATCCATCCGAAGCTGGGAGGAACTAACATACAGTTTCATCCGAAACTTCAAAGGCACCAGCAAGAGGCTAGCCTCGATCGAGGAGCTACGGGCCTGCACCCAACAAACGGGTGAATCCATTCGTTCGTACATATTACACTGGTCCAACACCAAGAACTCCGCGGCGCACATCTCTGAGGAGAGAGCGATCGACGCCTTTAAGGATGGGGTCAAGCTCCCGTACTTCAAGGAAGAACTTGGGCGCGTCAAGCCCAAGACACTCGACCACCTCATGGACATCGTCAACAGGTGGGCAGATGGCGAGGACTCCGTCCACCGAGCGCACTCGGAGGAGGAAGATGACTACGGTCGGCGACGGGAACACCGTAGAAAGAGAAGATAGCGCGTCTATGACGATCGCGATGGACCCAACATGGTCACGGCTGGCTATGCCGATCGCCGCAGCAACGGCAACCGTAGCAGCAGCGGATACCGCGGAAGCAATTTCCGCGACGGAGGACGCCCAACACAGTCATGACAACGTCACGTCCGCGACGAGGGACCCTCAGCATACGACAAACTATCGAGTCCATGCACCATCCACTTCTACATCGACAAGCAGGGTGGTAAAAAGAAGGCAAGCCACATGCTCAAGGACTGCCGCGAGTTCCAGAAAATCAGCGAGAGCATGGCTCATATGAGGCAACAAGCCCCGAACCCTGGGTACGGGAACGCACCCGCACCAGGTGAGATCGCACACGGAGCTCCTCCACCACCACCTGCGGGACCTTCAAACCACCCAATCGCACCTCCTCAGAACAACGGCGGAAATGGGTACCCCATGCCAAAAGGATCGTTGATGATCCAAAAAGGGCGCCCAACAAACAGGGTGCAGAAGAAAATCACCCGCCAAAACAATCTGGTTGTGACGGCTCCACCTGCCATCCCTGAGTACCTCAGCGGTTCGGAGTCCTGGATCACGTTCAGCCGTTCGGATCACCCCTGCCAGGTCCCTCACCCAGGTCATGCTGTCCTGGTGCTCGAGGCGCAGATCGGAGGATTCAATATGAGCCGCGTCTTCATGGATGGTTGAAAGAACATTTCAAAATACCTAGTGTTTTGTGTGTTAGATAACAATATCAAGGATTATTTAACGTGTGTTGGAGTGCTGCAGATCTGTACACTGAGAAGGGAAGGAAACTGCTTTTTGGGGGCGGATAATCCGCCCCAACCCTCTTTCAAGAGTGCGCAACCCCCAGAGAGGGGGTGGAGTTTTTGGCCGGATTTTCTGGCCCGGCCGAATAGTCAGCCCCTTGGGGGCGAATAGTCCGCCCCTTCGAGGATTTTCTTTAAGCCAAGGACTACGTCGCTCTCTATATGGGGGCGGAGTTTCCCTCAGACTTTCCGGCCCTTGGGCGGATTTTCTCCCTAGGGCGGATAGTCCGCCCCTGAGGGGGAGCGGATAATCCGCCCCCTCAAGAATTTTCTTCAAGTCAAGGATGCGTCTCTCTCTGTATGGGGAGCGGAGTTTTCCCCGGAGTTTCCGTCCAGGGGGGCGGATTTTCTCCCCAGGACGGATATTCCGCCCTAAAGGGGGGGCGGATAATCCTCCCCCAAACTTCTCCAACGGCTTGTTCTGGGCAGGGGGTATTTAAGCCTGTCTTCCCCCTCTAGCCAGAACTCTTGGTTTATTCGAAAAAGTCAAGACCTGATCTGCAACCTTCATCCAAGAGAACTCCACCTAGATCCACCCAAAGGCTCAGTCCCTTGGGGAATCAAAGGAGGAGGAATCGATCTTCATCAACTGCAATCAGCGCTTCATCTCCTCTCCTTTCATTTGGAGAATCACCGATCTAGTATTTCTTGCAAATACCTAGATCCTTGTTTTTGTTTATATTGATAAACCTTGTTCTTGTGACAACTTTTTGTCATCTCGGGAGCCCCCAATTCAGTTGTGGGTGTGTGCCCCGGTAGCGTTGTAAAGGCACCGGTTCCCGCCTCGAAGGGTACCAATAGTGGAGAAGGTGGATCAAGCCTTTCGTGGTGAGATCCATCGAAGAATAGGGTGAGGCCTATTGTGGCGTGGTGGTCTTAGAACCGCCCACCCTCCAACGCTGATGTACTTCCCTTAACAAGGAAGGAACCACGGTAAAACAAATCCCTGTGTCTCCGCGTGCTCCACTACGGTTGCCTCGCTCCTCTCTTTACATGCTTAGTAGCTAGGTTTGCATATAGGGAAATTCTCGTAGTTACATATCTAGAGAATTTACTTTGTGTCAAGCCTAAAATTGAAAAAGAACTAAAAATTTGGTAGCACCTATTCACCCCCCCTAGGTGCCCATACGATCCATTTCAATTGGTATCAGAGCGTCGGCTCTTATTTCGGGCTTAACCGCCTAAGAGAAGTATGGGTTCCAAGGTAGATGGGAGTGATGCTCCGGAGGTAGTAACCATGAACGATCTCAAGACGTTGGAATCAACCTTGGTGAGTTCATTGGAGGCTAAGATGGAAGAGATGCGTCAATTGATAATGTGTCTCTCCACATCCGCAGCATCACCTCCATCTAACTCTGAGGCTACCACTCCGCAATCCAAGGAAACAGGTAAAACCAATTCCAAAGATAACGAAGTGGTTGGTGATGACACTAGCAAGAGCTCCTCCTCGAAAAAGGAAAGTGGTAAGGATGGATACAATGAGGTGTCTCATGTGTATTCTCCTGATCCACATATCCCTCACCCACATATACATAATAGGGGTGATCCACCCAAACTTTCAGCATCTACTTTTACTCAATAGCAATTTTTGATGAAATCTCATGTGTGCAGTTCCTCCATTGAGTTGTGCAAGATCATCGAAAATGGTCTTCATGTTGTAAACCCCAACAATCTCACAAGAAGAGAAGTTGTCGATAGCCAACTCAACGGTACAGCTCTACACATGATGCAGCTTGGTGTGGGTGACAAAGATATGCCACACATTCAGCATCTTAGTACAGCTAAGGAAGCCTGGGATGCTCTCACCGAGCTCTTCATCGGAAATGAAAGTATGAAAAGGAATAGATATGATGCTTTGAGAAACGAAGCTGAAGGATTCTATATGTTGGATGGAGAAGACCACAAGGACATGTATAGGAGGCTCAAGGCAATAGCCACAACTTTCAGAAACCATGGTGCCGCTCATGTTGATGATGCATGGATCAAGCGCAAGTATGCCAGTGCTCTTATGCCATTTGAGCCCACAGATTTGAAAAGTCTCCAAGGTAGACATAACTACCACCTCATGAATTCCAATGAGGTAATGAAGAAATGGCCGCTTTCAAGGTGGCTGCCAAGAATGCCGAAGATGCTCGTGCACGAGCTATGGGGATGCAAAAGGGGGTCAACATGGCCTTGAAGAACTAGTGTGATTGATCATGATGAATATGCCATAGAAGGTATATACTATCCCGAGGATATAAAAAGTATCCACGGAAAATACTTGGCTCTTTATGCTAGAAACTTTTGGAAAGATCCAGCCAAGGCTAAAGCTAAACTAGAACACAAGAGTGGAGCCTATGGAAGAAAGGAAAATGGTCCCAAGTTGAGAACATGTTTCAACTGTGGTGACCGGTTGCACTTTGTAGCTGAGTGTACATATCAAAGTAGGGAATATAATGGAGGAAGCCTTATTTTCAAAGACAAGTCAAAGGCTCCACGCAAGAAACAGTTTGTAAAGAAGAATGCTCCCTTCAAGAAGCAACCAAAGATTATTCTAGTGGCTCAAGAAGAATATTCTTCGGGAAGTGAAGATGAGGACGAGGACGATAGCTCTCAAGAGGTGGCTGCTATAGCCACCACATCTACATCAACATCTCTCTTCGACTCTCCGAACGAAAACATCATCAACAAGAATGTTACTTGTCTCATGGAAAGAAGCTCCGAGGGCTATGCTTGCGGTGGGTCGAAATGGGTGCTGGATAGTGGATGCACTAGTCATATGACCGGAAGCAAGGAGATCATCACGGAGATGCGTCCAAATCATGATAATATTATAGTCTCCTACGGTGATAAGTCTAAATCTCAGGTATTGGGCCTTGGCAAGGTTGTGGTTGCCCACGATATCTCTCTCGTGGACGTCATGCTTGTTGAGACCCTCGGTTACAACCTTCTTTCTGTTCGTGCCCTTGGCAAGATGGGTTTTGCTGTTTTTATCGATGATGATTTGGTGGTACTCTTGTGGAGCAAGTCTCTAAAGGTCGCTTTCGTTGGGTACATCGAAAATGACCTGTATGTGGTGGACTTTTCGGGGAAAACCACTTCGGGTCCGATGTGTCTATTCGGAAAGGCCGACGTGGGCTGGTTATGGCATCGCCGTTTAGCCCATGTCAACATGAGAACTTTGCAAAGTCTCCACAAGGGTGGCCACATCCTTGGACTAAAAGACAATGTCTCCTTTGCCAAAGATCGTGTTTGCAGGGCTTGTGTTGAAGGCAAAATGCATGACTCTCCCCACAAGAGGAAGACTATTATGTCTTCAAAGAGGATCTTGGAATTACTTCATGTGGATTTATTTGGTCCTCCTTCTCATGCAAGTCTTGGTGGGAAGAAATATTGCTTGGTTATTGTCGATGATTACTCAAGATATACATGGGTCTATTTCTTCAAGCTAAAGAGTGAGACTCAACAAACTGTCATTGACTTTGCCAATGAAGTTCAACGTCAACACAATGTTCCTATCTTGGCAATAAGAAGTGACAACGACTCTGAATTCAAAAACTACACTTTGAATGAGTTTCTAAGCGAAGAAGGGATTAGACATCAATATTCCGCTGCATACACCCCTCAACAAAATGGTGTAGCCGAGAGGAAGAACCGGACTCTGATGGATATGGCAAGATCAATGTTGGCTGAATTCAAGTCTCCTTACAATTTTTGGGCTGAAGCCATATCCACTGCTTGTCACTTATCGAACCGGCTCTACCTCTGAAAGATTTTGGACAAGACTCCATATGAAATACTTACCGGTAACAAGCCCAACATCTCATAGTTCAGGGTATTCGGGTGTAAGTGTTTCTTTCTTATTAAAGGTGTCCGCTTGTCTAAATTTGAGTCCAAGGCTTTAGAAGGTATTTTTGTTGGTTATGGTGTCGAATCCCACACTTATAGAGTCTACAACAAGCTCACTGGGATTGTTGTAGAATCTTGTAGTGTGGAGTTCGATGAAAATAATGGCTCCTTTGTAGGGAAAGTTGATGTTTGTGATGCAGATGTTGAAATACCCCAAGATGCCATAAGAAGAATGGGCGTGGGATTTTTCTGCCCCATTGAGTAACCCCTTGTGGTGGATCGGGAAGGACAATGCTCCACTCAAGTGGAGCCCTCATCTACACAACATCAACAAGCTCCTACTGTTGGAGAAAAATCTGCACCGACTCCACAACCCACTGAAGATCATTAGTCTCTTGGACAAAATGGTAGTCCCAGGCCGGACTATCCGCCCCCTCCAAGGGGCGGAAAATCCGCCCCTGGCACTCCAACTTGTTCCAGGGGATCCAAAGAAGAAGGCAACAACCATGAAGTTCCCAGGCCGGATTCTCTGGGCCCCGAGGGCGGATTATCCGGCTATGGATCTCCCAGTTCTGTCAGACATTCTCAGGAAGAAGAAACTGGTGCCTCATCTCCTAGGACGGATAGTCCGACCCCACCAAGGGGCATATTATCCAGCCCTGAAGAACAAATTCAGCAGCAAGCTCCTGTTGTTAACTCAGATCAAGATCAAGGGCAAGGCAGTGGTCAAGACAAGAATACAAATATTGAATCAAGTCCTTCTCGAAACAATAAGGACATTGAGGCTCGTCGCAAGGCTCGTGCTGATCGGAACCTTGAACTAAGGGGTCACACTCTTGACAAGGTTGTTGGTGATCTACGAAGAAGGGTGTCTACTAGAAGAGAACTTGCAAGCTTCTGTGATCATCAAGCTTACATTTCCATGGTTGAACCGAAGAAGGTCTTTGATGCTCTTGAAGATCCCCATTGGGTTGTTGCAATGCATGAAGAATTAAATAACTTCGAGCGCAACAAAGTTTGGAAGCTCGTAGAGAAACCCAAGGATTGCCGCAATGTTATCGGCACGAAGTGGATTTTCAAGAACAAACAAGATGAAAATGGCATTATTGTGAGGAATAAAGCAAGGCCCATGGCTCAAGTATTCTCTCAAGTGGAAGGAATTTATTTTGGCGAGACTTATGCTCCTATGGCTCGTCTTGAATCCATCCGTATCCTTCTTGCCTACGCTGCCCATCATAATTTTAAATTACACCAAATGGATGTTAAGAGTGCGTTTCTTAATGGTCCACTACATGAGTTGGTATACGTCAAGAAGCCCCCGGGTTTTGAGGACTCCAAATTTCCGAACCATGTCTACAAACTCGATAAGGCGCTCTATGGCCTTAAACAAGCCCCACGTGCGTGGTATGAGCATCTTAAAGAGCTTTTGTTAGACCGTGGATTCGAAGTTGGGCAAATTGATCCCACTCTTTTTACTAAGAAGGTCAATGGGGAGCTTTTTGTATGCCAACTTTATGTAGATGGCATTATTTTTGGCTCTACTAACCAAGCTTTTAACGATGAACTTTCAAAGCTTATGACTGACAGGTTTGAGATGTCGATGATGGGTGAATTGAGGTTCTTTCTTGGATTCAAGATCAAACAACTTAGAGAGGGAACCTTTATTAATCAAGCTAAGTACATCCAAGACATGCTCAAAAGGTTCAAGATGACGGATCTCAATGGCGTTGCTACTCCAATGCAAACAAAGTGTCATCTTGAGCTCAATCCCAAGGGTAAAGACGTGGACCAAAAGGTATACCGATCCATGATCGTCTCTCTCCTTTACCTTTGCGCATCTAGGCCCAATATCGTGTTAAGTGTAGTAGTGTGTGCAAGGTACCAAGCCGCTCCTAAAGAAAGCCACTTAGTGGCGGTCAAACGAATCTTCCAATATTTGGTTCATTCCTCGAATTTTGGGTTATGGTATCCCAAGGGTTCAAGTTTCTCTCTATGTGGTTACACTGATTCAGATTGGGCTGGTGACAAAGACGATAGGAAATCAACTTCTGGTGCATGTCAATTCTTGGGCAGGTCTCTAGTTTGTTGGTCTTCAAAGAAACATAATTGTATTTCACTCTCATCCGCCAAAGCTAAATATGTTGCTGCTGCAAGTGCTTGTACACAGTTATTATGGATGAGGCAAACTTTAAAGGAATACGGTGTCGTTTGTGACAAAGTGCCTCTATTATGTGACAATGAAAGTGCTATCAAAATTGCTTACAATCCCATACAGCATACAAGAACAAAACATATTGAGATTCGCAACCATTGCATTTGGGATCATGTTGCTCGTGGAGATATTTCCCTATCCTTTGTGAGAACGAAGAACCAACTTGCTGATATTTTCACGAAGCCACTTGATGAAGCAAGATTTTGTTATTTGAGGAATGAGCTAAATATCATAGATTCAAGGAGCTTGGCTTGACTACCCTTGCACACTCACTTGCTCTTTTTCATGTATTTGGTTTAGATGCAGGCATAGACATAGGGGGAGTGTGGTCCTAATTGATTGGGCTAACCCTCCCCCCATAATGACGAAAGCAAGAAAAATCATTTCCCTTAATATTATTTTGTGATATGTGGGTCATTGATGAGCATTGGTTTTGAACTCAAGATACATCTTCGCGGTGTCATGCCATGAGCTCCAACATGGTGGCTTCGGCCACCGCCCTCTTCCTTGAGAAGAGTTGGTTTCTAATGGCTCTGTTTGGATGTTCTTGCATATTTCTTGTACTTATGGAAAACACACCCAACTTTGGCTCTTGTTCGATTTGTTCTTGCAACTTTGGGTGTGTAGTACCATCATAGTTTGTTAATCTACACCCAAGCCTTTTTCTCTCCTTGAACCATCTATTCTTGCACACAAGTCCTCTATACACCATCGAGGGGTTTTGCTAGGATGCTCCGGCCTGATTCTGTCTTCACAGACAAAATCAAAAGGGGGCGGACTATCCGCACTAAGTGGGGGGCGGACTATCCGCACTAAGTGGGGGGCGGATTATCCGCCCCGAGCGTTTTTAGTCTCTAAAGGGCTGGGTTGGGAGAGTCCAGGCTCAAACAAAGCAGCCAGCCCTCCCCCACCCTTAGCTCTGCCCCCAACCGCCGCCGGAGCTTCCGCCCCTCCCTGGAGTCGATTTGACCACCGGATTCTCCGGGCCCTCCTCGGATCTTCTTCCTCATGCCTCCGGGTACCTTCTCCTCCGAGCTCTTCCTCCAATGAGTGAGGGTAACTCCCTCATCCATCTCTTTTGCTTGAGATTCATTGTTGTGGTGGAAATTGTAGGGGTTCGTAGCATGGAAAACAAAAAATTTCTATCGCATACAAACAAACAAGCCAAGATCTATCTACTAGATTGTAGCAACGAGTCGATGGTATAACTTACCCTCGAAGATTCCAAAGCGTTTAACGAGAGCGGATTCTCGTGGGTGATGTAGTCGTACTCTTTCCGATCTCAAGATCGTGTAGACGATCCTTCCGGCGCCACGTTCCGGCAGCGCTCCCGCAGTCGGTCACACGTTCGGTACTCGACGAAGACCTTCCTCTCCCTTGTTCCAGCAGGCAGCGGAGGTTGTAGCACTCTCCTCGCGATTCCGGCAGCACAACGGCGTGGTACCGGAAGTAGAGGGGAAATCCCGCAGGGCTTCGCCTTAAGCCGGTGCGAGTATGGTGGAGCTTATGAGAGAGGCTATTAGTGGTCTAGTAATTAGACACACCAATTAGAAGGCTCTAAACCAATTAGAAGGCTCTAAACCGTTGGCTAAAGCAATTAGAAGCTCTAATCCAAAACGGCTCTAAACCGGAGATCTAGAGGTGAAAGTTGTGTGTCTCTAGGAGGAGCCCTGCCCCTCCTTTTATGGGAGGGGGGTCTTGGCACGCCAGGGGAGGGAGGGAGTCCCTCCCCAACTCGGCCTTGGGCTGGGCGCCGGCCTGGAGGAGTCCTACTCCTCCTCCAGGTTGATTCCAACTCCTCTTGCTTGTTTCCCACAGTTTCTTGTTTTGGCAGTTTGACTTTCAAACTGGACATTTGACTTTTCTGTTTTAGGATTCAATTTAATCCTTTATTTGGGACAGCAAGAACACTTAGTACATGATGCAATCATTCCAATAAGTAATGACACATTCATGTACCCCTTCCCCCTCCGGAGTGCCGGACTTTCCGGAACCTTCTAGAATGTTCCCGATGAAAACACCGGAATCATTCCCGAACTCCGAAACGGGACTTTCCTTATATGAATCTTATTCTCCGGACCATTCCGGATCACCTCGTGATATCCCGGATCCCATCCGAGACTCCGAACAACATTCGGTCTCTTTCTCATAACACCATAACTACTCAAACAACGTCGAATCCTTAAGTGTGTCTCCCTACGGTTCGTGAATTATGCGGACATGATCGAGACACTTCTCCGAACAATAACCAATAGAGGAATCTAGAAATTCATATGGCTCCCACATATTTCTACGATTACTTTGCGATCGAATGAACCACTTACATACGATACCAATTTCCCTTTGTCTCACGATATGTTACTTATCCGAGGTTATGATCGTCGGTATCTCTGCATACCTAGTTCAACCTCGTTACTGATAAGTACTCTTTTCTCATTCCCGTGATATGTGATCCCTTGTGACCAAGTCACATGCTTGCAAGCTAATTGGATGACATTCCACCGAGAGGGCCCAGAGTATATCTATCCGTCATGTGGATGGACAAATCCCATTCTTGATCCATGTGTCTCAACCAAAACTTTCCGAACACTCAATGCCACCTTTATAACCACCCAGTTACGGTGTGGTGTTTGATGTCATCAAAGCATCCATCCGGTAAAGGTGATATGCATGATCTCATGGTCGAAGGAATTAGGTTACTATGTATCAGAAAGCATATAGCAATTGAACTAATGAAATGACTTGATCTTTATGCTACGCTTATCTATAGGAGTATGTCCACCATATCATTCTCCTAATGATATGATCTTGTTGTTGATAACATCTCAATGTTCATGATAGGGAAACCACAATCATTAATCAACCAACAAGCTAGTGAAGTATAGAGGCTATACTAGGGACTTCAAATTAAGTTTACAAATCACACAAGTATCAATGTTTCCTTGTTAATACTATTATAGCATGAATGTAAACATTTATCATAAACACAAAGATATAATAATAACCACATTTATTATTGCCTCTAGGGCATATCTCCAACAGTCTCCCACTTGCACTAGAGTCATCTAATCTAGATTACATGGTAATATACCGAACACCCATGGCAGTTTGGTGTTGGTCATGTTTTGCCCTCGGGAGAGGTTTAGTCAACGGATCCGCCACATTCAGATCTGTGTGTACTTTGCAAATCTTTATATCCCCATCCTGGATATGTTCTCGAATAGCGTGAAAACGCAGCTTGATATGCTTCAGCTTCTTGTGTGACCTTGGTTCTTGCGCATTGGCTATGGCGCCCATGTTATCACAGTAGATAGACATTGGGTCCAGCGCACTAGGAACCACACCCAGCTCTGTAATGAACTCTTTCATCCATATCGCTTCTTGTGAAGCCTCCGAAGCAGCCATGTATTCCGATTCAGTTGAAGATCTCGCCACAACGCTTTGCTTTGCACTCCTCCAGCTAACTGCTGCACCATTCAAAATAAATACGTATCCGGATTGCGATTTAGAATCATCCGGATCTGTGTTCCAACTAGCATCGGTGTAACCATTAACAACGAGCTGTTCATCACCTCCATAAGAAAGAACCATATCCTTAGTTCTTCTCAAGTACTTAAGGATGTTTTTGACCGCTGTCCAATGATCCACTCCTGGATCACTTTGATATCTGCTAGTTAAACTAACAGCATATGCAATGTCGGGTCTAGTACATAGCATGGCATACATTAGAGATCCTATGGCTGAGGCATAGGGAGTCTTACTCATCCTTTCTCTATCTTCTGCCGATGTCGGACTTTGAGTTTTACTCAAGGTCGTATTGGGCAACATGGGCAAGAACCCTTTCTTGCTTTCTTCCATTCCAAACCTCTTTAGAACTTTGTCCAAATATGTACTCTGTGACAATGATATTTGGCGTTTCGATCTATCTCTATAAATCTTTATGCCTAATATGTAAGCTGCTTCGCCAAGATCCTTCATTGAAAAACTATTATTCAAATATTCCTTGACACTATTAAGAAGGTCTACATCATTCCCAATCAACAATATGTCATCCACATATAGTATTAAGAATGCTACAGAGCTCCCACTCACTTTCTTGTAAATACAAGCTTCTCCATAAGTTTGTATAAAACCAAAACTTTTGATTACCTTATCAAAACGTTGATTCCAACTTCGGGATGCTTGCTTCAATCCATAGATGGACCGTTGAAGTTTGCATACCTTGTTAGCATCTTTAGGATCGACAAAACCTTTGGGTTGCATCATATACAACTCTTCATCAATGTCTCCATTGAGGAATGCTGTTTTGACATCCATCTGCCATATCTCATAATCATAATATGCAGCGATTGCTAACATAATCCTCACAGACTTTAGCTTCGCTACCGGTGAGAAAGTCTCATCGTAGTCAACTCCTTGAATTTGTCGAAACCCTTTTGCGACAAGTCGAGCTTTATAGACAGTAACATTACCATCAGCATCTGTTTTCTTCTTGAAAATCCATTTGTTCTCGACAGCCTTTCGGCCATCCGGTAAGTCCACCAAAGTCCATACTTGGTTTTCGTACATGGATCCAATCTCGGATTTCATGGCTTCTTGCCATTTATTGGAATCTGGGCTCATCATCGCTTCCTCATATGTCTCGGGGTCATCGGTGTTGTCCACCACCATGACATTCATAACGGAATCATACCAATCTGGAGTGGTACGAGTTCTCGTTGACCTCCGAGGCTCTGTAGCAACTTCAACCGAAGTTTCATGATCACCATCATTAGCTTCCTCTCTTATTGGTGCAGGCACCACAGGAACTTCTTCCGGTGCTGCGCTACTCGCAATTTCGAGAGAAGGTTCGACAACCTCGTCAAGTTCTACTTTCCTTCCAGTCAATTCTTTCGAGAGAAATTCCTTCTTTAGAAAGGATCCATTCTTTGCAACAAAGATTTTGCCTTCGGATCTATGATAGAAGGTATACCCAATAGTTTCCTTCGGGTATCCTATGAAGACGCATTTTTCCGCTTTGGGTTCAAGCTTGTCCGGTTGTAACTTCTTTACATAGGCTTCGCATCCCCAAACTTTAAGGAACGACAATTTAGGTTTCTTCCCAAACCATAATTCATACGGTGTCGTTTCAACGGATTTAGATGGTGCCCTATTTAAAGTGAATGCGGCTGTTTCTAATGCATAACCCCAAAATGATAGCGGTAAATCTGTAAGTGACATCATAGAACGAACCATATCTAAGAGAGTTCGATTACGACGTTCGGACACACCATTACGCTGTGGTGTTCCCGGCGGTGTCAATTGTGAAAGTATTCCGCATTTCTTCAAATGCTCGCCAAACTCGTAACTTAGATATTCACCTCCACGATCAGAACGTAGAAATTTAATCTTCTTGTTACGTTGATTCTCTACCTCACTTTGAAACTCCTTAAACTTCTCGAAAGTTTCGGACTTATGTTTCATGAAATAGATATACCCATATCTACTCAAGTCATCCGTGAAGGTAAGAACATAACGATAACCACTGCGCGATGCTACACTCATTGGACCACACACATCGGTATGTATGATTTCCAATAAGTCTGTAGCTCGCTCCATCATACCAGAAAATGGAGTCTTAGTCATTTTTCCCATCAGACATGCTTCGCATCTTTCAAGTGATTCAAAATCAAGTGATTCAAGAAGTCCATCAGAATGGAGTTTCTTCATACGTTTCACTCCGATGTGACCAAGACGACAGTGCCACATATAGGTCGAATTATCGCTTGATTTCAATCGTTTAGCCTCAATGTTGTTGATATGTGTATTTCCACTATCGAGATTCAATAAGAATAGACCATCTATCAAAGGTGCATGTGCATAAAACATATTACTCATATAAATAGAACAACCATTATTCTCGGATTTAAACAAGTAACCGTCTCGCAATAAACAAGATCCCGATATAATGTTCATGCTCAACGCAGGCACCAAATAACAATTATTTAAGTATAAAACTAATCCCGATGGTAGATGAAGGGGTAGCGTGCCGACCGCGATCACATCAACCTTTGATCCGTTTCCCACGCGCATCGTCACCTCGTTCTTCGCTAGCTTCCGTTTATTCTGCAGCACCTGTTTCGAGTTACAGATATGAGCAACCGAACCAGTATCAAATACCCAGGCACTACTACGAGTACTAGTGAGATACACATCAATAACATGTATATCAGATATACCTTTCTTCTTGATGTTGCCGTTCTTCAAATCCGCCAAGTACTTTGGGCAATTCCGCTTCCAGTGACCTTCTCCCTTGCAGTAAAAGCACTCAGTATCAGGCTTAGGTCCAGCCCTGGTCTTCTTCGTCGGCGTGGTAGCTTTCTTACCACCCTTCTTGAAGTGTCCCTTTTGCTTAGACTTGCCTTTCTTGAATTTGGTGGTCTTATTAACCAACAACACTTGGTGCTCTTTCTTGATCTCCACTTCTGCAGATTTCAACATGGCAAAGAGTTCTGGCAACGTCTTGTTCATGTTCTGCATGTTGTAGTTCATCACAAAGTTCTTGTAACTTGGTGGTAGTGATTGGAGGACACGGTAAATCCCCAAAGCATTAGGAATCACTATACCCAAGCTTTGAAGTTTGTTTGCGTGCCCTGACATCTTAAGCACATGCTCACTGACGGAGCTGCCTTCTTCCATCTTGCAGTTAAAGAACTTTTCAGAAGCTTCATAGCTTTCAATTGCCGCATGAGTCTCAAAAATCAATTTGAGATCCTCGACAATATCATATGGGTCTGAATCCTCAAACCTTTTCTGAAGCTCCGATTCCAAACCATACAAGATAGCACACTGAACTATGGAGTACTGATTCTTCCGAGCGAGGTAAACATTCTTTACTTCATCGGGAGCATCAGCTGCAGGTGGGTCACCCAGCGGTGCATCCAGCACATAGGTCAAATTACCAGCTGTGAGGACAATCCTCAAATTGCGGAACCAATCCGCGAAGTTGCTTCCATTGTTTTTCAACTTTTCTTTCTCTAGGAACGCATTAAAATTGATGGTAGGGGCTGCCATTGATCTACAACATATTTGCAATAGTTTAGACTAAGTTTATGACAAATTGAGTTCAAATTAATTAATGTAATTAAACTAGGTGAACTCCCACTCAAAACAACATCCCTCACATTGTTTTAGTGATCACACGAACCAAATCCACCACATCAACACCGATCATCACGAGAGTTGATATAGTTTCAATGGCGAACAATCGTCATGTTCATCATATCTACTATATGATTCATGCTTTACCTTTCGGTGATCCGTGTTCCGAGACCATGTCTGTACATGCTAGGCTCATCAAGATCAAACCTTAGTTTCCGCATGAGCAAATCTGGCTTGCCCACGTTGTATACACTTGCGGAATCTAACACACCCGATCATCACGTGGTGCTTCGAAACAACAAGCTTTAGCAACGGTGCTAACTAAGGGTGAACACTTTATGATTTGAAATTCATGTGCATGAGGGATCATCTTATAATGCTACCGTCGTCTACTAAGCAATACAAGATGCATAAAGGATTAACATCACATGCAATTCAAGCACGAACATGATCTCCATCATCACCGACATTGCATCAAGGTCAATGACGTCTCTCCATGGTTGTCGTCCACCGGCTTCAACTATTACAACTACTTTGAATAGACACGCGGGTCTTAACATAAATTAAAGACAACCATATGGCTCCTGCCGGTTGCCGACTTACAATAAGGAACATTCTATACATCAAATATAATCACAATCATGGCCATATCACATCACTGCACACCCCTGCAAAACAAAGTTAGACGCCTCTACTTTCTTTGCATATTTTACGTGGTTTGGGGCTTTCAATAAGTGTCGTTCTAACTTACGAACATGAACCACAACGTTGACACAAGTATTGTTAATCACCCGTTGTGTATTGGATCTTTACTATGCTAGGAGAAACAGGCACCCGCAAAGCCACTTATGCAATACAAGTTGCATGTCAAGCGTGGAGCAAGTCTCATGAACGATGTCATGTAAGGTTAGCCCGGGCCGCTTCATCCCAACATACCGCAAGATGCAAAGTACACAATAAGCAATCGACAATAAAAGCATCAACGCCCACAATGACCATTGTGTTCTACTCGTGCAACAGATCTACATATAGACACGGCTCTGATACCACTGTAGGGGTTCGTAGCATGGAAAACAAAAATTTTCTATCGCATACAAACAAACAAGCCAAGATCTATCTACTAGATTGTAGCAACGAGTCGATGGTATAACTTACCCTCGAAGATTTCAAAGCGTTTAACGAGAGCGGATTCTCATGGGTGATGTAGTCGTACTCTTTCCGATCTCAAGATCGTGTAGACGATCCTTCCGGCGCCACGTTCCGGCAGCGCTCCCGCAGTCGGTCACACGTTCGGTACTCGACGAAGACCTTCCTCTCCCTTTTTCCAGCAGGCAGCGGAGGTTGTAGCACTCTCCTCGCGATTCCGGCAGCACAACGGCGTGGTACCGGAAGTAGAGGGGAAATCCCGCAGGGCTTCGCCTTAAGCCGGTGCGAGTATGGTGGAGCTTATGAGAGAGGCTATTAGTGGTCTAGTAATTAGACACACCAATTAGAAGGCTCTAAACCAATTAGAAGGCTCTAAACCGTTGGCTAAAGCAATTAGAAGCTCTAATCCAAAACGGCTCTAAACCGGAGATCTAGAGGTGAAAGTTGTGTGTCTCTAGGAGGAGCCCTGCCCCTCCTTTTATGGGAGGGGGGTCTTGGCACGCCAGGGGAGGGAGGGAGTCCCTCCCCAACTCGGCCTTGGGCTGGGCGCCGGCCTGGAGGAGTCCTACTCCTCCTCCAGGTTGATTCCAACTCCTCTTGCTTGTTTCCCACAGTTTCTTGTTTTGGCAGTTTGACTTTCAAACTGGACATTTGACTTTTCTGTTTTAGGATTCAATTTAATCCTTTATTTGGGACAGCAAGAACACTTAGTACATGATGCAATCATTCCAATAAGTAATGACACATTCATGTACCCCTTCCCCCTCCGGAGTGCCGGACTTTCCGGAACCTTCTAGAATGTTCCCGATGAAAACACCGGAATCATTCCCGAACTCCGAAACGGGACTTTCCTTATATGAATCTTATTCTCCGGACCATTCCGGATCACCTCGTGATATCCCGGATCCCATCCGAGACTCCGAACAACATTCGGTCTCTTTCTCATAACACCATAACTACTCAAACAACGTCGAATCCTTAAGTGTGTCTCCCTACGGTTCGTGAATTATGCGGACATGATCGAGACACTTCTCCGAACAATAACCAATAGAGGAATCTGGAAATTCATATGGCTCCCACATATTTCTACGATTACTTTGCGATCGAATGAACCACTTACATACGATACCAATTTCCCTTTGTCTCACGATATGTTACTTATCCGAGGTTATGATCGTCGGTATCTCTGCATACCTAGTTCAACCTCGTTACTGATAAGTACTCTTTTCTCGTTCCCGTGATATGTGATCCCTTGTGACCAAGTCACATGCTTGCAAGCTAATTGGATGACATTCCACCGAGAGGGCCCAGAGTATATCTATCCGTCATGTGGATGGACAAATCCCATTCTTGATCCATGTGTCTCAACCAAAACTTTCCGAACACTCAATGCCACCTTTATAACCACCCAGTTACGGTGTGGTGTTTGATGTCATCAAAGCATCCATCCGGTAAAGGTGATATGCATGATCTCATGGTCGAAGGAATTAGGTTACTATGTATCAGAAAGCATATAGCAATTGAACTAATGAAATGACTTGATCTTTATGCTACGCTTATCTATAGGAGTATGTCCACCATATCATTCTCCTAATGATATGATCTTGTTGTTGATAACATCTCAATGTTCATGATAGGGAAACCACAATCATTAATCAACCAACAAGCTAGTGAAGTATAGAGGCTATACTAGGGACTTCAAATTAAGTTTACAAATCACACAAGTATCAATGTTTCCTTGTTAATACTATTATAGCATGAATGTAAACATTTATCATAAACACAAAGATATAATAATAACCACATTTATTATTGCCTCTAGGGCATATCTCCAACAGAAATCTCGTGGTACATGATACTTGGTGTTTTCCCGTGCATGTTAGAATCCGTAGAAATACATCCCTTGTGCTCGATCTGTGTTGCCGTGGTAAATCTGGGCCAAACCAGTAAAAATTTCGACAGGGGCGGATTATCCGCCCCCATGGCCGGAAAGTCCGGCCTGGAGACAACGTGTCTGGTCTGGTTTGGTTCCGATTTTATCACATGCACTCTTCTGGCTCATGGATTGTTTTCTTCCTCTTTCTAACATGTCTCCTGGACTTGTGTGTGCGCTTATACCCATGCTATCTCTCCATGCTTTTCATAGGTGGTTATCTCCCTCCTAATACATACAAGCGTCGTCCTCGTGTCCGTTATCTCAGGCCCAGTGTAGAGGGCACATTTGTTGACAAAATAGAGGTTCGCAGGTTAGCCAGAGTAGCTGAACAGATGGCAGAGGCAGCAAGGAAATCCAAGCGGGTTGCATCTCGCAAGGGCAAGGTTAAAGGCAAGGAGGCTCGGCCTAATTACAAGGCCATGGATAGCACTGATTACTCCTCCATGCGTCAGACAGATTTTTATGCAGATGTTGACAGTGATGGTGAGCCAGAGGATTCTATGTTTTGGTGCTCTCATTTTCGGTATATCCATGATGATGTATATGTTCCTCTCAAAATAAGCCCCATGAACCCTCTGAATATGTCTGAGGCTCAATCAAAGGCTCGCCTTCGTGAAGCTTTGGATGTGACTAATAAGATGGGGCTTCATCCACTTATGACTCTGCAGTGTCACTATGATTCCAAGATCGTGAAGTAGTTTTTCTCCACTCTGGTTATCTGCGGCGATGAGCTTCGTACTATGAAGTGGATGACGGGAAAATCAATGATCCAGTCTGATTTCCGCACCTTTGGTCAGGTTCTTGGCTATGCTTTTCACGGGCGGGACACCCCTTCAGGACACCGCATTATCTCTCCGCTCAGGCCATCCAAGGATACTGTTCTTGCTCCATGTTTGTCGCCCAATGGCGTTGTTGGTACCTTCGCTGGCCTTTCACCACTGTATGCCATCCTTGTAGGCATGTTTTGGGACAACATTACTCCCAGTGGAGGCAACAATGACAAGATCCGCGGTCACCTGGTTCCTCTTCTTGCCTTTGCTCATGAGTGTGCCACCAATGCTGGCTCGTCTACAGGATACAAGTTGGATGTGATGGATTTCATCTATCATGAGATGACCGATGCGATGCTCAACAGGCTCTCCATCCCATATGCTCCTTTTATCATGATGCTCATCAAGCATATGCTGCCCCATGAGGACTTTGGAACTGATTTGGATGGTTTGCACAAGTCCAAGAAAATTTACAACAAAGCTCAGAAGACCTCTCACCCCTCCTCTGCCCCTGAGTCCTTTATGCGTGATGCACGGGCTAGTGGTCGTTGTTCTTCCGTGTCCCCAATAGCACGCAAGGTTAAACAGCTCACTTGGTTCTAGCGGCACATCCTTTGCATGGGTATTGACACTCACAAGGGCCAGTATGAGGCGTACCGCAGGGACCATGCGAGGGATCACACTCAGCAGCTCATTCTTCACCATGTTTCTGGTGCCACTGGCCATCCTCCTCCTACCACTGCTCCGGAACCGTATGCTCAGTGGAACACTTCAGGGATCAACTATGGTGAGCTTGAGAGTTACATGTTTCCTCCACCTCCGAGGGCATCCACTCCTCCAGCTGATGACGATGATGATGAGTATGACGAAGAGGAAGGGTACGGGGATGACTATGACGAGGATGAGGAGGCGTAATCTTCTGGGGAGTTAGTATCGCTCTTCTTCCTTTTTGGTGTTTTGATGCCAAATGAGGAGAAGTAGTTCTATTAGGTCACCGGATTTGCATGGGTCGGGCGCAAGCACTTGCTTTTCCATTCGTTCGTTTTATTTGCATGCTTGTGACCCTTTAGCGTGAACTTATTTGCTATTTGTGCTTTCTTGGTTATTGTAAGACTCTATCGTGATTTATTATGTATGGTCCTATGGAATTCTGGATTTATATTATGGACCTACTATCATGGAATTCTGGATTTATCTATGGAGTCTGGCATTCTAGTTGATGACATATGGAATCATGTGATTATCTTATGTATGCATCAATCCTGTGGGATGTGCTTCGAGCCGGACAATCTCATTAGTTTATTTGGCAATATTCACATCCCAGTAGTATGATATTGTTTACCAACCCATCTTGTTTTAATTGTCCTTGCTATAAAAGTTGTGTTTTCTCTAGTGTGTGCATGTGTGTTTCAAAGGCAAATATTAAATATGCACACATCTAGGGGGAGCTTCTTTCATTTCTTTTAAGGGTGTCGTTGGTAGTCGTTTGCAAATCCTAGTATTGTCATCTAACACCAAAAAGGGGGAGATTGAAAGAACATTTCATAACCCCTAGTGTTTTGTGTGTTAGATAACAATATCAAAGATTATTTAACGTGTGTTGAAGTGCTGCAGATATGTACACTGAGAAGGGAAGGAAACTGCTTTTTGGGGGGCGGATAATCCACCCCAACCCTCTTTCAAGAGTGCGCAAACCCTAGAGAGGGGGCAGAGTTTTTGGTCGGATTTTCCGGCCCAGACGGATAGTCCGCCCCTTGGGGGCGGATAGTCCACCCCTTCGAGGATTTTCTTCAAGCCAAGGACTACGTCGCTCTCTGTATGGGGGGAGGAGTTTCCCTCGGACTTTCCGGCCCTTGGGCGGATTTTCTCACTAGGGCAGATAGTCCGCCCCTGAGGGGGGCCGGATAATCCGCCCCCTTAGGAATTTTCTTCAAGTCAAGGCTGCGTCACTCTCTGTATGGGGAGCGGAGTTTTCCATGGAGTTTCCGTCCTGGGGGCGGATAGTCCGCCCCAAAGGGGGGCGGATAATCCGCCCCCAAACTTTTCCAATGGCTTGTTCTGGGCAGGGGTATTTAAGCCTGTCTTCCCCCTCTGGCCAGAACTCTTGGTTTATTCGAAAAAGTCAAGACCTGATCTGCAACCTTCATCCAAGAGAACTCCACCTAGATCCACCCAAAGGCTCAGTCCCTTGGGGAATCAAAGGAGGAGGACTCAATCTTCATCAACTGCAATCAAGCGCTTCATCTCCTCTCCATTCATTTGGAGAATCACCGATCTAGTATTTCTTGCAAATACCTAGATCCTTGTTTTTGTTTATATTGATAAACCTTGTTCTTGTGACAGCTTGTTGTCATCTCGGGAGTCCCCAATTCAGTTGTGGGTGTGTGCCCCGGTAGCGTTGTAAAGGCACCGGTTCCCGCCTCGAAGGGTACCAATAGTGGAGAAGGCCTATTGTGGCGTGGTGTCTTAGAACCGCCCACCCCTCCAATGCAGATGTACTTCCTTTAACAAGGAAGGAACTGTGGTAAAACAAATCCCTGTGTCTCCGTGTTCTCCACTACGGTTCCCTTGCTCCTCTCTTTACGTGCTTAGTAGCTAGGTTTGCATATAGGGAAATTCTCGTAGTTACATATCTAGAGAATTTACTTTGTGTCAAGCCTAAAATTGAAAAAGAACTAAAAATTTGGTAGCACCTATTCACCCCCCTCTAGGTGCCCATACGATCCGTTTCAATGGTGGTAGCGGCATCAATCTGATGTTCGCCAGCACCTTAGCAACAATGCGGATCCCGCTGTGCAGCCTGGAACAATCCAATACAACGTTCCACGGCATCGTCCCAGGGAAGGGTATTTTCCCCCTGGGAAAGATATGGCTCGACGTCATCTTCGGCAAGCCCGATAACTTCCTGTGCGAGCGACTCGAGTTCGAAGTGGTGGACCGGCCATCACAATACCACGCCATCCTCGGGCGTGTGGCATTTGCACGGTTCCTGGCAGTACCGCACTATGCGTACATGCTACTCAAGATGTCAGGACCAAAGGGCGTCATCACGGTCCACGGGAGCTTCACCCGGTCGGACTACTGCGACAGGGACTTCAACAGAATATCCCAGTCATTCGGCATGCAGGAGGAACTCATAAGGCTCCGAGAGGTGACGGACAACGGGGCACCCCCAGTCCCAAGACAGAACACACCAGACATGTCTTTCGACTCCACCGTCAACACAAAGAAGGTGCAGGTCCACCCGACGGAAGCCTCCAAGACGGCGCTGATCGCCAACGACCTCAGATCCTCATTGGAAAGCGCGCTCGTCGAATTCCTCCGCGAGCGCTAGGAAATCTTCGCCTGGTGTCCTGCAGACATGCCAGGAGTTCCCAGGGAATTCGCCGAGCACGCCCTCAACGTCTTTCCAGATGCCAAGCCCGTCAAATAGTCCATCAGACGACTATCCGAACCGCGGGCCGAAGCTATCAGAGTCGAAGTCAACAGACTACTCAACGCCAACTTCATCAGGGATATCAAGGAGAGCGAGTGGCTCGCCAACACCGTGATGGTCCCCAAAAAGGACACGGACATCCTGCGGATGTGCGTGGACTTCACATCGCTGAACAAGCACTGCCCGAAGGATCACTTTCCTCTCCCTCGGATCGATCAGATCATCGATTTCGACTGCAGGATGCGAGAAGCTCTCCTTCCTCGACGCCTACTCAGGCTACAACCAGATTCGACTGAAGGTCGAAGATCAGGAGAAAACGGTGTTCATCACGCCGTTTGGAGTGTTCTTCTACAACACAATGCCCTTCGGGCTGAAGAACGCAGGCGCCACGTACCAACGGTGCATGCAGGCATGCCTGAAGGACTAGATCGGCCGCAACATCCAAGTCTATGTCGACGACATAGTAATCAAAACAAGGAAGGCCAAGACACTCATCGACGATCTCCGCGAGACGTTCGACAACCTTGATCGATACAAGATCAAGGTAAACCCAGAAAAGTGCGCCTTCGGTGTCCCATCTGGTCAGCTGCTAGGCTACTTCATCTCCCAGCGAGGAATCGAGGCGAACCCGAAGAAAATCCGAGCCATAATGGCCATGGAGAAGCCGAAGAACCTCAAGTGCGTCCAGCAACTTGCCGGGCGAATCGCGGCGTTGAGCAGGTTCATCAGCCGCATGGGGGAAAAGGCCCTGCCCTTCTATCAGCTGCTACGCAAAGCAGACAAATTTGAATGGACGCCTGAAGCGGACGACGCATTCGAAGATCTAAAGCGGCTGCTCTCTACCTCGCCTGTCTTGGTCACGCCAAAAGAGCGCGAACCTCTATTGCTATACATAGCAGCTACGCACCAGGTGGTAAGCACCGTTCTTGTGGTCGAAAGACCCGAAGATGGCAAGACCCACGGTGTCCAACGCCCAATCTACTACCTCAGCGAAGTATTGACGCTGACAAAGCAGAGGTACCCTCACTACCAGAAACTCGCCTACGGCGTGTTCATGACGGCTCGTCGGCTGAGCCACTACTTCCAGGAGCATCAGGTGATGGTCATCAACGAAGCGCCCCTGAATAGCATCCTGAACAACCCAGAGGCCACAGGACGCGTGTCCCTATGGGGCATCGAGCTATCACCTCTAGACATCATCTATGAGAAGCGCCATGTGATCAAGTCTCAGGTCCTTCCAGACTTCCTCGTCCACTGGATGTAACTGCAGCTGCCGGATACCCCAGACATGACGCAGTCATGGACGATGCATTTCGACGGCTCCAAGCGCGAGGCCGAAGTAGGAGCCTTGGTCATACTGACCTCCCCGCAGGGCGACAAGATGAAGTACGTCCTTCGGATGAAATTTCGAGCTTCCAACAACGAGGCCGAGTATGAGGCCCTCATCCACGGCATGAGGATGGCCAAGCTCTGCGGCGCAACGCGCCTGGTCATCTACGGAGACTCGAACCTCGTCGTCCAACAGACGATGAACGAGTGCGACACACACGCCGCCAACATGATTGAGTACCGCGCACTCTACAACGCACTCGAAGGAGACTTTGACGGCTGCGAGCTTCGGCACGTTGGAAGAGAAAACAACAAAGAAGCCAACAGACTCGCCAACATCGGCTCCACCTGCGCACGGGTGCCACCAGGTGTGTTCCTCGAACAGATCTGCGTGCCATCCATCAAAAGGAAATTCCCAAAGGGATCACCCGAAGAAGCAGAACACTCGGGGGCTGCGCTACCCGAAGGAAAGGAAGGACCGCTGAAGCTCGATACAGAGGTCGCCGTGCTCAACCTGATGCAGGTCATGGCAGTCGAATAAACATGGACAGAGCCATACCTCCGGTATCTGATAGACGGGGAGCTGCCTGACAGCCTGATAGATGCCCGGCGCATATCTCGCCGGTCCAAGGCTGTAACATCCCAGCATTTAGGAACTAACGAAGGGTAGATTTAGGAATATGGAATGTTGCATGCATTCATTTGTGAAAATGTGCGTAAAAATTTCGCCAAATAAAAACCTTAAGTGATCAATGTTTATTTCATACTTTAAGGCTAGGTTTAGTCTTAAAGGGTGATTGCTATAGACTTTGATATGATCTTAAAGGAATTATGTGTGTTTTAAAATGAATTTGAATTTTAAACTTGAGTGTTTGAATTATAATTCAAATAAATTAGGGATACGTTTTGAATCTTAAGTTAATTAAGAAATAAATATTACAACTTAAATTCTATCCAAAGAAAAACAATAAAGAATATGAAACTTATTTCATATCATCAATATATAATCAAGTTAACAAAATTATAACTTATTGAAATCATCCACACAATACAGAAAGGTAAATAAATAAAGAATAAGAATATTCTTTATTAATAACAATGCAATCTTTATTACAGAAGAATAAAATGAAGATTACGAAATAATAAAAAGAAGATTACAAAAGAATAAGAAAATTACATTGGATTATTCTATAAATATTCTATATCTAAACCTAAACTAAATCTTCACTTTATATCTGTACCTGCAAAACAAACAGAATATATATAGAGAAAAAAGGTTAAAGTTAGTAATATTTTTCTCTCAGACATGTCAGTGAAGTGCACTAGACAAATTCATCATTGAGAAATTTATAAAAAAGGGGCAAGTTTCACCAATATGAAAGAATCCATCTTTCATAAATTTAAAGCCAGAAGTCAAATGACAGCCAAGAAGGGAAAATTCACCAGCCAGGTGAAAGTAACCTGGTAATAGTAAGTTTCAAAATTCTGAACATATCCACAAGTGCACAGCAAGCACATAGGCAGGACACACACCAACATGCATGTCGTGTGTTGTCGACCTCACAGTACAGCCCCAAACTCACAAAACCACAAACACAGCCATGGAGAGGCACTAGTGCATCACTCCACATTTTGCACACAAGAACAGCCAGCCTAGATAGCAGCTTACCAAGCACATCAGCCAAACCAAACCACCAAGGATCAATCAAACATCACCAGGATGGTGATATAAGGAGGGGGATGGATCAGGTGGACATCAAGATCAAGCCTCGGAGCTAGGTGGAGCAGGTTAGCTCAAGATCAAGCACATGAGTCTAGCAAAACCAGATCAAGATCATCATCACCACCTTACTCCACAAACATCAGAGTCTGTGGTGAGTTTCATAAAACCTTCACATGATCTAATCATATCATCCAGAGAGAAGCATGTGTTGTTTTATAAAACAAAACCTCAGAAAGCACCCAAGTGGGGTGAATCCATCATAGGGATTTTAAACTCGTAAAGCAAACAACAAAGTACCATGATCCAGCCAGAGCTCAGAGCAACATCCTTGCTCTGGTTGTAAAACTATATAATACAGTTCAAGCATATATATAGCTATGATCTAATTTCTAGGCACATCCCTAAAGGAAGGGTAGCACCTTAGAAACAAATCTTTGAGATCCATAGAATTATCAAGCCTAATATCAATTTTTTCCAAGCTTTGATTCAAGAACAATAACTGGTACCACTACCAGGACTATTTATATGAATCAATTAGACAAGATCTGAATCCCTAAGCCTTAGACCAACATCATTGGCCTTAGGGAATTCAGAAAAGAACATTTCCAATTATATTTCAAAGCCAAGTTTATCTGAAGCATAAACTAACCAAATCATTGGACTAGAACTAAACTTGTGTGCCATACATGATGGTGTCACAAGAATAATTTTAGATGAATCAGGATCAACATTTAATCATCATAAATTCAGACAATCAACTTACTAATCATTTTCCTGTTAACATAGGAATCATAACTAGGATATTCTTATATTAAACTTCACTGCTTGAGATCATGCCACACACTAGTTCTAAGCCAACAACACTAGGACAGTGATTTCATCATATCATAATCATGTTCATAAACTAGAGATGACAGTGAAAACTTATCAAGTCACTGACTTAATCAAGCATGATTCCCAAGCAAATATATTATCTGAATCAGATGCAATCCAATCATAAAAATCATCTAATAAGCCACCAGAGACATCATAGATCATCTTAAGCAACAAGCCTCAGGCCAATAATCATTTAGCATGTGTACAAACCATCCAAACATGAACTAATTCACCCAGTATATGATCAATCACATGATATGAACCCTAAATGGACAATCATCCTAATCTGAATCAGACAGTAGCCAGAAAGAACACTGCCACCAACTAGCATCGGATCAACAAGCACAGAGAACACCAGGGGAGAGGAATCAAACTCACCGTAGGTCCTCGCTGAAGATTAGAAGAGGAAGCAGAGGGGCCGACGACCATGGCGGCACGGGGAACACCCCATAGGGGGCGCTGCAACCCGCACGGCGCCAGGCAGTGACCCTGAACACACCTGGAGGTGCAGAGCATCCCCTCGACACACGACGACCACGGCAGCACTTGAATCCATGCCAACCCCAAACCTTAGGGTTCAGGACGACATCGATCCATCAAAGGAGATCCCCAGGCTCGAATCCAATTGGATAGAACGAACGGGCATCATTGACAACCCCTGGTTGCACCACGGCGGCGACTAGAACGGTCTACGGCGACATGAATTGACGGTGGCGGCATCGCCGGCCACGGGGTCGGGTCAGAGGAGAGGATGAACTCGAGGGAGAGAGAGAGAGAGGCAGTGAGGAGTGGGCCGAGTTGGGCCAGTCTCTTCGGGGTGGTTCTTTTGTCAATGACTAATGGGCCACTAGGGCCCAATAAGATAAACCAGCCCAAAAATTCTTTTAGGCCTGTTTTAATAAAAAGGAAAAGACCAAAATACCCCTAGACTTAATTAAATACTAGAAAATAAAATAAAAGTCCAAAAATTATAAATAAAATCTTTTTGGATTCACAATAATCCACACTATCCAAATAAATTAATAAATAAAATTTTAGACATTTAAATTTTAGTAAGAATTTTGTAAATTATATATTCCTTATGGAATTTTACAAAATTATTAAAAGGTGATAAAATTAATTAAAATTCACTTTCATTATATATTAATATTATAGTATTTTAAAAAATACTAAATAAATATTTTATAACAATTTTTAATGTTTAATGAATAGTTCCAAAAAGAATTATTAGATCAATAAAAGTCAAATAAAAGGGAAATAAAATAAAATAATTCAAGATATGTTATAAATATTAAAAGATAATATTTATAAATCCTTTATTACTAAAAAGGAACTTTTTGGGATAAATGCATATAAAATTAAATAATGCATTACATTACTTGCATAATAATTTTGCTTCTTTAAATATTGTCCTTACCGGGCAATAATGCTGTTTTTGTAGAACTAGAAGCTCAAGGTCCAGTGCAAGCATCATACTTCACTACCTTGCCATCACAAGGAAAGTTCATCACTTGCTCATGTCCTTTGAAGAGTCTTTATCAAAGTATTTGCAAATTGTGTGTTATCATTAACGCTAAGAAAGAAAGAAAGAAAGAAATATTTTCACAAATAAAGAAAAATATAGATATCATCCTAAGTGGTGATATAATGGAGAAATAGAACTTAGAGTTCTAATTGCAACAATGATAATCAAGTAGGGACTTAATAACCCCTGACATCAGTGATTCTAGCGCCATATATTACGCGTTAGCCATGAGATTTGGAATGGGACAGAGAAGTCAGCTGTATCTTCTTCCTCTCCCATGAAGCCGGATGTGAAGGTCATGGATGTTATCACTCGTAGCGTGCATACTAATTGGTAATTCGTAGAGGATATGTAACATATGGGTGGGAACCCTCATCGTCCCACGATAGTTCTGGCATCTAACGGTTTGTACAAACCATTGCCGTAATTCATTATGTGGGCATGGTGTACACCAAGGAGGCATGCGGGGTCGCGAAGGGGGCAGTGATTGGCTTGGACCAACTACTGGGCCCCACATCATGCAATTGTGGACTGGAAAGAACGCCCGGTTGTGCAACAAGGAGTTGATATCTCCTGGGTAAAGTAACGCACCTCTGCAGAGTGTAAGAATTGTAACTTGTTACTCCCTGTTCCGGGAAGAAGATGCGAACGCGGCAGGAAAGGAACTCCATGAAAGTTCTGAACAACCTATGAAGGTTGATTGTCATAGTCTTTCAGAATAAAATCAATCTTTGAAGAAAGATTTACAAAAACTGCATAGTACCAAGGATTTATAATCCGAGGTGGTATTTAGGGCATAAAACTTCCCACCTTGCATATAATGAACTTGTTGGGTAACGCTGTTACTCATTTTTCCTTTGATCCCTTGCTTAGACTCCGAGGAAATCGAAGACGTGCCCATGTATGCAGCCGAATGTCAAGAAGATGTGTTCTACGAGGAACCCGATCTGTCCGGAGGAGTTGAAGGAGTGGATTAAGAAATCCTCTATGTTGTCGAGGATAACGAGTCCAACTAAGTATCCCTAGATAGTAGTAACCAACGGAGCCGAGCAGCATGAACTCTATAGAATAATCTGCTGAGCTCAACTCCTAGTCGGAGTTGTTACTTTTAAATTCCACTGAAACACTTTATATATTTGGTTTGTAAGTTGAATCTTTTGAAGTCTTAAACTTCTGGTATTGTAATAATCATAATGTGTGAATGTTTGTAATATGGACCCGCAATGTTTCTGTTGTACCACTCTGAGGGATGTGATATTTACGGAACGGTGTTCTGTGAGTGTCATGTCAACGACTATAGTGTACTACACATGCAGTGGTATGCGGGGTCACCGCAAAGGCCTTCACCATCATCAATGGCGAGATGTACAAGAGCAGCATTTCGAGTGTACTCCAAAGGTGCGTCACCATCGGTGATGGCAAAACCATCCTCCAAGACATCCACGAGGGCATCTGCGGCCATCACGCGGGCAGCCGCGCCCTTGTCGCCAAAGCTCTACGAGCTGGGTTATACTGGCCAACGGCCATGAATGATGCCAAGGACATCGTACGAAGGTGCACGGGTGCCAGAGGCTCGCAGACAAACCACACGCACCAGGATCAGAGCTCAGGCCCATACCCCATGGCCTGGCCCTTCGCCCAACGGGGCCTCTACATGATCGGCAAACTGCCCAAATCCTCGAAAGGAGGCCACGTCTACCTCCTGGTCGCAGTCGACAAATTCACCAAGTGGATCGAGGCCATGCTCGTTACTAACCAAAAGGGCAAAACGACCGTCAAGTTCTTTGAATGCATTGTTTACAGGTTCGGCGTGCCGCATAGCATCATCACCGACAATGGGTCAAACTTCATCTCCAAGGAATTCCAGGACTTCTGCGAGGACCTCGGATTCAACATCACATACGCCTCCGTGGCGCACCCGCAAACAAACGGGCAGGTCAAAAAGGCCAATGGCCTTGTCGGTGGCGGCATCAAGAAGCGCCTAATGAGCCCACTCCAACGACTCGCAGGAGCCTGGATAGAAGAGCTACCCTCCGTCCTATGGAGCTTGCGCACAACTCCAAACAGATCAACTGGCTACACACCTTTCTTCATGGTGCATGGAGCCAAAGCTGTGCTACCTACAGAGGTACGCCATAAGGCCCCACGGGTCGTCGCCTACAGCGAAGCCGAATCGACGGCCGCACTCGAAGACACCGTCGACACACTCGAAGAGGCACGCGACATCGCCACGGCTCGATCAGCGGTCTATCAACAGATTCTCCGCAACTACCACAGCCGTCGGCTGCGCCCAAGGTCCTTCGTCGAAGGAGACCTAGTCTTGCGACTCAAGCAAGAGCGACTGAAGAAGCTCGAGTCGCCCTGGGAAGGACCCTACATCGTCAGTGAAGTCATCCTAGGTGGCGCCTATCACCTCAAGCACGTGGAGTCTGGAGTCGCATACTCCAACCCATGGAACGTCGCACAACTACGATGCTTCTACCCCTAGCTATCCCCCTCCTTTTACTTTCAATAAGGCTATTCATCCAAGGCTACTCAGCCGAACAATGTACCTCCTCCTTACGATATGAATACAGCTAAGTGTCTCGCCCCAAAAATTTGTCTATTATTCGCATTTATCTTCATTACAACACACTCGGGGGCTCCCCTCACCTCACGACTTCGTCGATTGAGGATAACACGTGTACGCCTGAGTAGCTGACCACGCCAGGCTAACGAAAAGGGCACGCACACAAACAAAGCACCACGTGCTAACAATAATCAACCTTTATAGCAAAGGGCATAACATGCCCAGTCGAATAAATACAAATTTTACATCTATCTTTTTACAGGTCCTACCTATTCTGAAGAATCACTTGCGCACGCTGCTCAAAGAGATCTACAATTTGTTCGGCATACTGCCTTACAGCCGCATAATGTGGACGCATATCCCACACACCACCATCCGGCCGAAGAGGTGGCCCAGCTGCCACAGCAACAAGATCTACATCAAGACGATGTAGCCGCACAAGGGAAAGCGCATCCTTCACCCCCACAACTAGATGATGCCGCACCAGCTCCCTAACATGAGGCACATCTCGAAACTTCACCAGCAGTCCCCAGAGAGTCGATGGTGCCTCATCCAAGGGAAACATCACGTGCAGAACCGACGCCAATGAAGCCTTCACCTGACGTAGCACCCGCGACACTTGGTGAACACGATCCTGCATGGTCGCAAGGACCATGGCACGATCGCGGTCCATCCAGAAAAAACCACCGACCTCCATGTACTGCTAGGTCAGGAAGTTGATCCGAACAACAACACGCTCCTTTTCCTCCTTAGGAATAAGGTTAGCACCTGCAACAATAGCAAAGTAAGATGACAGGCCAACATGCGCATCCTAAAAGTGAGCAGCAGCTCGAGGAAACTTACATTGAAGCTGTTCGGCCAAACGCTGCAACTCCCCCACCAGATACTCCTCCCTGGCGGCGCCCTGCTCCGCCTTTGACTTCCACACATCCGCGTGGCCTTGAACGCCAAGCAACTCTTTCTCAAGACTATGGATGCGGTCACGAAGAAACACAAGCTAGGATGCATCATCCAAGGATGGTCGCAGCTGCGGCGCAGGCGAAGTATCGACGGTATCATCACCCGAAGGTCCCTAGAGGAAAAGAAGGCAAGGATATGAACAAACGCACGCATAAGCAAACAGCTCGGAGATTCATTATATGCAGCAAAAGCCACTACGTGGCACAAGGAGTGTTCATAGATACTTCAGACCAAAAGAAACAAAGCTATCCTACAACTACAAGACCTAAGAAGCTGCATCCTGAGTAGCCTCGGAGCCGGACTGGCTGCTCTTGGCCTCTCCCTACAGCCTCGCCGCGTACTCCGCCAGCAAGTCAATCAACTTCGGCCCATAACATTTGCGACGGGCAGTATAGAGGGCAAAAGCTACCTTGGATCCGTCGGCAGCTGTCGGCATCTGGGAGGTGACCTAATGAAGATCCAGCTCTGCTCCAGACGCCAGGGCCATCGCCAGCCCCACGGATGCACCGATGCCTTTCTGCTTGCGCTTGTACGCCGCAGGCGCATCGGCTGACAGCGCATCTGCCAACAAGTCGACATCCTCGAGGGAGACGCCCTTGGGGACGAGCTCCTTGTAGAAGCGCTCGAGAACCTCCTTGGACTTAGCAAGTGAGCTGACCACGGTACTGGAGCGGTCTTCGACCGCCGCAGTGGCATCATCTAGAGCATTTCCGTGCTCCAGGGCACCACGGTCAAACTCGATTCCTACGGCATCTAAACAAATGAAAGAAGCAACATGAAAACCAAGCAAAACAAGGAAGACAAGGAAGCCAAAGAGGAACAGACGAAACCACTCACCCGAAATAGCCTTGGCAGCAGCCATCAGCTTGCCAGCTACCTCCTTCTCACGCGAGGCCGCAGCAGTGGCGAGTTGCTCCTCGCGGTCCGTAGACTCTTGCTGCAGGCGCTCCTTGGCCACATCTGCATCGTCTAGCTCCCGCTCGAGGCACTCTTTCGCACCAACGGCGTCCTCGACTTTCTTCTCCGCTCGCCCAAGACTCTTTTTAAGAGCATCAAGCTCGTGGAGAGTGGTATTGTTTTCATCTGAAAACAACAGAACACTCGTCAGATCGAAGGAAAAGGAGGCAGCGGAAGACGACAAAGACCAACTCATGAACGTACCTTGAAACCGCTTGAAGCTGGCCTCCAACACCAGGTGCTGCTGCACCAGCTGGTTGGCACCTTGAACAAAAGGCTGCGAAAAGATGAAACTTGTTAGGAAAATGGCTCGGGGGCTATGCCCAAGAAAACGAGCAAAGCAACTCACGCATGCGAAAACGCTCGGGGGCTCTCCCCGAGACACAAATAAAAAATGATCAACAGATCATTCGAAACACTCGGGGCTTCCCCCGAGACACAAAACAAAAAGACCAGAAGATCATCCGAAAATGCTTGGGTCTTCCCCCACGGCAAGAACGAAAAACTTACATGGTCAGACGGCGACTCCGAAGGTTCACCTGTAGTCTTCTGGGGGACAACCACCCGAGCCTCCTGCGGAGAAGGGTTCGGAGCAGCGCCCTCAGAGGTGGCCACCGTCTGAGGAGGAGGAGGAGCAACTTTCGACCCCCCACCATCTCCCGGGCGCCATCGCTGAAGGAGTCATCGGAAGAGTGGCTACAAAAGGAAAAATCAGATAAGTACAAGCAAAAAGACGAAAGAGAAGCAAAGCAATGGCAGATGCTTACGAATCGAAATCACTCAAATTGAAGACAGGAGGGGCCCTCCTGCCTTTCTTCTCTTCCTTCTTCTCTTCTTTCTTCTCTTCCTTCTTCCGCTTCACCGGCGGCTGCGGCGCCACGGCCCGCACGGCTACGGCTGGAATAGGAGAGGAAGAGCCACCATGACCCCCACTGTGACGCTCAAGGCATAACGGGTTCCTAGGGGTCGGCGGAGTCGAAGCATCTGACGATTCGCTCGAGCTTCGTGTTCGCTTTCGAGTCCGCTCCTCGCTAGACTCAAAAGTTTCTTCCGCCGGTGATCGCACCGAGGGAAGCTCAGACATGGAATCCACTACCTCATTGTCCGGGGCATCCGGAAATAGTTCGGGTAGTGGAGGCGACATGCCCGGTACCTTGAACTCCTGCGCAAAAGAAACAAACTTTCAGAACACAAGGAAGTGCAAGAAAAGAGTCGAAACAAAAGCGCTACGCGCACACCCCAGATCTACACCTGCGGAACCGGATGAGAGGCGGTGAACGGAGGAGTCAGCGACTTCCCCGGGAGATCCTCTCTAGCCTTGAACTTCAGCAGCGGCCGAAGAATCCTGTCGAGATCCCCCTGGAGAACTCTTCAGCTGAAACCCTAGTCGGATCGTGGTGACCAGAATAAAGGAACATCGGGTGCACCCTAGCCTGGAGCGGTTGCACACGACGTTTGAGGAAGGTGCGGATGATATCCACACCGTTCACCTCTTTATCTGGAATCAACTGAAGATCCTCCACCCGACTATAGAGCCCCTCTATCTCCGCCACCTCACCATCCAAGATGTGGTTCTTCCAGGACCTCTTCGGCTGGATTTTCTGGGAAGGGTCGAAAGGAGCAAGGCCAAAGTCCTACCCAGCCACTGTGGAGTCGCGGATGTAGAACCATCGCATCCTCCAGTACTGGACAGATTCAGACATAGAAAAGGAGAAGAAGAGAAAGTTGGATTTAAGGGAAATGATACAGCCGCCGATGGGGTAAACGCCATCGGAGCCAGACTGCCTCTTCATGGAATAGAGCTTCCGGAAGAGGCCAAAGTGCGGCTCAACACCGAGCCAGCACTCGCAGAATGTGATGAAGCAGGCGATATGAAGAAGAGAGTTCGGTGAAAGATGATGGAGCTGAATGCCATAAAGAGAAAGCAATCCACGGAGAATCATGGATCGGGAAAGAAAGGCCTCAAAGGACAAAAGCGACGAACATGACTCGAAACCCAGCGGGAGGACGGGGAATTACCTCGTCGCCGGGAACTCTGACAGCCTCCCTATCCTGCGGGATCATCCTCCGCTCGCGGAGCTTGCGGAGGTCACCCTCGCGCGTTTCTGATCGCCGCCAGCCACCATCGGTGACGCGAGCAGCGGTGGAACCCTTCTTGCCGCCGGCGGCAGCACTAGTACCAACTGCGGTGGAGGCCTTCTTGGACTTCCCCATCGCAGTGCGACGAGGACGACGATGAGATCGCAAAAACAAGGATGGAAAAGTTTGAAGAAATTCCAGCGCGCAGCGAGAAAAGATCAAATAAGATGGGAGCAGTGAAACAAGAATGGCTGCGGTGAAAACAAACTAACTTTTCCCAAGGACGAGGACGATGCACGGCGACCGTTCATCAGGAAGACCTAGAGCCAACATCAAGATCTGACCGCCCACATGTCAGCACGGCAGCGAACCGTCGCTAACACGCCGTCCACTATGCACGGGAATCGAGGCGACGCCGTAATTATCTCCACGCCGCGCGTGACCAGTCAACTCAAAGTCAGAAGGTGGGACCCATGTTCGTCCAGTCAAGTCATCTCTGGCGCTGCAGACGATTGAGGTCACCGATCGTGAGCACTGACGTCATCAAAACTATACTAGCAACGGTTACAATTCTTCGACTACACAGCTAAAAGTACTCACTCGAATCTTTGATTCGACTAACTACTTGGGGGCTACTCCTATTAGGAGCGCTGGCCGCGCACCCGAACATATTACACCATTGAACTATTCTTCGAGTCCTACGTCAAGTCTACGACTCTACTAAGGACTCGGGGGCTACTCCCATAGGGAGGATGGATTCAAGCATCCGAAAAATTTGTGTCCTACGGACCTAAAAGTCAACAAAGACTGAAATTAAAGTCTCTGCTTGAGTCTACGACTCGAACAGACACTCAGGGGCTACTCCCATAAGGAGCGCTGGTCGCGCACCCTATGAATTCTCCGACTGCGATCCTTCGGATCAGCATGCAAAAACTTTTCGGCAACTCTGCCCCAATTAACGCTAAGTGAGTAACATCCTCCTTGGCCACCCGAAACACCTCCGCGGTGATAAACATTCGGATGCTACGTCTGCGATGCAAAGATAAGACCTACAGATACCATCTGATGGCTTGGTAACGCACATGACTGCGCTCTGCTAGTAAAAATCCGTGCCAGCAGGCGCGATGAAAAATCTCGACGGACGCATTGGTACATCATTTAAAATACACTGGAATTCCACTCCTGTAAGTCCTCCGCGGCCTGAGTCGAATTACGCCAGCATATGTTCCGGATTCGAGTCGAGGGACTCGAATCTAAAGAAGATTGTGTTATTTTGTCCTAAGACAGTTAACTGACCCTGATCTGTCGGGAGAGTCAGGCACACGCATCAACAATCCCTACACACTCAATTCATTCTCTAGACAAACAGAGATAGCTGCACCCGAAGGATTGAAGAGTCCTCAGCCGAATCTACGATTCGACTGAACACTCGGGGGCTACTGACATGGTTATACCCTACGGGTACACGATCTTAGCATATCTAGTCTAGCCCAAGGAAGGCCCACAAGAAACATGCGCCAGCCCATAAAGACTTTTGGGTGGCCAGGGCCCATGACGCTTTCGGATCCTTGGAGAACAAGACTAGAGTAGATAGAATATTCGAAGGGGCAAACCCTAAAACCTGTAACCGACTCGATCTGTGCCTGGGACCTGCCTACCTCTATATAAAGGCTAGGAGGGCACGACGAGGAGGGCACTTCGTATACCACCGCATACACACCTCCACGCCAGATTGCATCTGCGCACCCCTGTACTTTTCGGTTCCGCCGTAATCAAGAGCAGACAAGCAGGAGTAGGGTTTTCCCTCTAGGGGCCTGAACCTGGGTAAACCTCGTGTCCCCGTGTTCCTTGTTTGCTAACCGTTCTGCGATCTCCAGCATCCCCATCTTCTCCAAAACCCAAGCTCATAACAATGGGCATTGACGAGATTAAACCTCGTCAGTCGCAAGTCTTCGGATGAAAGTCCCGCCTGACCTGGTCGGTGCCGACATCGGCGGCGCCCGAGGGCGCTGTTTTCCCTCTTGGGGGTGTTGTTGTGGAGACCCGACCCCCCTCTGTTCCTCACTCCGGGGTGAAAACCCAAATCTGGCTTGCCAGATTGAATGACGGCGGTGTCTCCTAGACGTCGTCAACTCTCTGGAGGCGTCATTTTTTGGAATGTAGGAAGCTTTTCTCGTTGTTGCTGGTGCTACTGGCTAAGCCGATGTCTTCGGGTCTGTCGGTGTGCGAGTGCCGCTGACGTGTTTGCTACGGCCTGCCTCTCGCCATGAAGCCTAAGAGGCCTAGCCGTTTCCTTTGGCTCTGACTTCCTCTCTAGGGACGTGGGCTAGGGTTTTGTTGCGCCCGCTTTTGCCTTTGCCCTCGTGTCGATCGGTGGTGCTGCAGTCCTAGTCGAGCTAGTTAATGCGGCCTCGTCTTGGTTTTACCGGTTTTTCCTTAAAACTATGCTGTTTGGGGCTTTTTTTGGTCATGTTCCCCTTTTAACCGGACCCATGTGTATATACGTCTGTATCGGGTTTCGGCCGGTTTCCCTTTTCAAACCGGCCAAGTCTCTTCTCTAATAGGAAAGGCAGAGCTGCTGCTGGTTGCTAAAAAAATAAAAAAGAATAAAAAAGTATTGCAATAGAAAAATTAATTAGGGAAATTTATTTCATACAAGCAAGGTGTAGGATAAAGAGGAGTAGAATGGGATAAGAACCAAAGCCTCCATGGGTTTGCGATCGCCCCAAAATAAAAGGAGATCGGCCCATTCCTCGCTGTGTGAAACCACTTGCCATGACGTCAGGAAAAAAAATGATTCCAAAAAGATGATCGATCCATATCTCCTTTTGAATTCAGCGTTCGAAGCTGTGTACTCCTATAACAGGATAACAGGATCGTCGGCGTTTGGTTTGGGTTGTTACGCGAGTGTGACGGACGGACGGCTTGCTTCTAGAGTCCAGACTCCAGAGTTCCAGTCCAATCTCCTCCGCTTTACTCTTTCTCTCTCTGTTGTGTGCCCAACGACGACCCAGCAGCGCTGCGCACGGAAGGAACCGGCCGGATGGCGATGGGCGCGGCGGTGCGGGCGGCGGCGGCGGACGCCGTGGTGACCTTCTTGTGGGTGTTCTGCGCGTCCACGCTCGGCGCCTGCACGGCCGCCGTCACCGCCTACCTCAGCCTGCACGAGGGGATGCACTACGCCCTCTTCGTCACCGTCTTCATCCTCGCCCTCCTCCTCTTCGCCTTCAACCTCCTCTGCGAAGTCCTCGGCGGCGCCTGCTTCAACCCCACCGACGTCGCCGCCTTCTACGCCGCGGGCCTCACCAGCCCCTCCCTCTTCTCCATCGCGCTCCGCCTGCCAGCACAGGTCTGTCTGCCTTCGATTTTAGTACCTTCTACAAATCTAATCACAATCAGCAAGACGACCAGCAACCAACGGATATAGTACATAACGAATCTGCGTTGGTTGGTAGGCCGCCGGCGCCGTGGGCGGTGCTCTGGCCATCTCGGAGCTCATGCCGGAGCAGTACAAGCACATGCTCGGGGCGCCCTCGCTCAAGGTGGATCCCCACACCGGCGCCGTCGCCGAAGGGGTGCTCACCTTCGTCATCACATTTGCCGTCCTCTGGGTCGTCGTCAAGGGCCCCCGCAACCCCATCGTCAAGACAGGGATGCTCTCCGTCTCCAGCGTCTGCCTCATCCTCACCGGTGCCGCGTACACAGGACCCTCAATGAACCCTGCCAACGTACGCTACACTCACTCCTTCTTCCTTTTTTTTTTCCATTAATTTGATTGCCCAAGCTTATCCATCCATCGAACTGCAATCCCCGTCACAAATGAATTTGGTGATGCAAATGTTACTTGTTCGTCTCAGTTCCCCCTTTGACTTTTTTTCCTTCTATAATAGTACACCATTAAAGGGCGAATCATTTTCAAAGAAGAATTAATCAAGCGCTTAGAATGGCACCTTTAGGCTTACAACGTTAATTCGAACACTAGCCACCACACACACACTACAACCACAACCCAAAGGGTACGTCTAACCCAAGCAAAACATCAAGGCAGTGTCCCAACCAACGTAGGTCACCTCCAAAAACGACAACTTCTTCAGAGCTCTCGACGTACTCTCCACACTTGTGTGTCTCAGCCAACATAGGACTTGATCAGTCCAGGGGAAGGCATCATCTTGGATCGAATCACCGGGGCCCTGGAAGCTCAAGCCCGAGCACCCGCAAGCACTAGAGCAACACATCAGCACAACCAATGTGCTCCTCCAAAACATGTCCCCAAAAACGGTGCTTCCAACAAAGGAACAATCGTCTAAGATGCCGCCATTGCCAATGTGGATCCAGATCTCGATTTTGACTGAAGACAACACCGAGAGTGGCTGAGGGAGGTGCTAACACTCTTGCCATAGTGAAGTACATGACCAAGTAAACAAATACCCTAAAAAGTCAACCGAATTCAATGCTATGGTGATAACTACTTGTAGTAACATTATTGGCGAGTCAAACTATTTTATTCTTTGGCTGAGGTTGCACAAAAATGTAACAATATCGATGAAACCAAATAACTGTATGATAGAAATATATTTTATCATGAATCTAATGATACTAATTTTGTGGCACAAATGTTTGTGTCCTTTTATATAAATACGGTCAAACTGAATAAATTTTGACTCTACAAGAAAGCCGGAAGTACACTCTTTCTTGGACAGAATATATCTTTTACAAGTAACGTTGATTTTAACAGGTACATGTACACCTGAGCCATAAATAACTTGATGAGGTTTGGAGATGATAATATAGCTATGTTCTGTTGAAAATCTTCTAGGAGCACATATAATTGGCATAAATATGCAATAAACACACCTATGTAATGAACAATCACTGATTACATCACTAGTGAATTCTTAATAGTCAAACTACCAGTGACAATTTACCTTTGACTCGATTAAAACTCTCTGAACACGTCAACATTTCCAACTCAAGAGAAAATGCTCTGTAGTTAATTTTCACTAGATAACATTCTGCAGCATAAAAGGAAAATGAAAACAACCTGATGCATGCCATGGGAAGTTTGTTATTGTGTTTAGTTGTAGGCTATACTTTCAATTAGTTATTATGGGAAAAGTTACTTGGTGCAATGTTAGATCTTGAAAGAATTAATGATTCTTTCCAACTAGTACTCCCTCAGTCTTAAAATAGATTTTGCAGATTTGTCTAAATTTGGACGTATTGACATATCCAAATTTAGACAAATCTACGATATCTATTTTGAGACAGAGGAGTACTAAAATTGGACTACCTGAATATTTGACTTGGACGCTTGTTTTCTGAATAGCATGGAAAGCTTGTGTTTTCTTATTCTTTACATGGTTTCCTAGCAACTGATTTCGTTGAAATGTCATGTACAGGCGTTTGGCTGGGCGTATGTTAATGATCGACACAACACCTGGGAGCAGCTGTACGTCTACTGGATAGGCCCCTTTATTGGTGCCATTCTTGCTGCGTGGATCTTCAAGGCCGTTTTCCAGCCACCGCCACCTAAGCCCAAGACCAAGAAAGCATGATGAGCTCAAGCAAAAACTTTAACTCAGCAATTTGCTACAATTGTTGATTCTCAGGAAGCCAACATTTGTTTGCTAGAAGAACACATGAATAATTTATCAATGTATTTAAGCACCTCAACCTTACACCAATGTTTAACTTACAGTGGTAATCTACCAGCCGTTCGTGCTCACCATCGAATACTTATTTATTTTTTTGAGCATGAACTTTGCGGTTTGACACAGTAGTTTATTCATTAGTAAAGGGCAAACAAGAGAGTGTCCAATCCATAATTACAGCAGGTTAGGAGTTAAGAAAAAAAGTGAGTTAACTAGGACTGTGAATCCATTGTGACCAAGCAGCATTATGTTTAGCCTTCAACCTATGCACATGCAGGGTTACTTCATGAACAGAAGCCCTTCTCCATGATCTAAAAGATGACATTACTTTCTGAAATATTGCTTCATTTCTCTGCTTCCAGATGTGCCAAGATGCTAGAATCACCACTTCTGCAGAGAAAGGTTGACCAATTTTCTTCCTGGTTCTGGAAAATACCTCCTCAAAAGAATCACCAGGTTCTCAATGTATCTGGAGATAATTCCAAATCCTGATACTGAAGTTACAATGAAAAAACAAGTGGGTCCAGTCCTCAATAACTCTGCTTGGACACATGATATAATGATATTCTCTAGTGACATTACAGTTTCTCCTCTGAAGCATATCCCTGGTGTTCAGGCGATCACTAACCATAAGCTAGGCAAACACCTTTATTGGGAGCATAACCTTGCTCTGCCAGATCCATGAGTAAATCACACTGGCATGAACATTCCTGAAACAATGATGATAGTATCTACTTGAGGTGTAAGCACCATCGGTCCATATGGTCACCCATTTGTCCTTTCCATCAGGTGTAAGCTATGTATCTGTAACCATGGCCTGGACATGCTGAAATTTATGAAAAGCCTGCTGTGATAATGGCAGATAGAATAGTTGTGACAGGTCATCAGTAGACGCAACATCCTTAACTGATAGATTGACATCCAAAGCAAAAGAGAATAGTCTAGGGAAACATTGCTGCAAGGGCTTGACATTGCCAAGAATCTGACCAAAAGAGTGTTGTATTCCCAGCAGAAACTTGAACAATGCAAATTGATCTGTACTGATGAACCAGTTTCATTACATCTCTCCACCAGAAGTAACCACACAATTTTTCAGTTTGGGAAACTCCACTAGGATAATATTGGCATACCAAATTTACCTAGGGAAATCATCCTTATTAAAAAAAACTTGTGGAGGTGTTTCATGAGCAGAGCCTCATTTTGTTTCTTGAAATCCTTGGATAATAAAAAATTGTTGAGGTCCAATTCTTATTTATCATTATCTTTTCGGTTCAAAAATAATATAGTACAAAGCGAGCAAGATAAAAAAGTGATTTAGAAGAATAATTATGAGCATGGTTTAATATGAATTCTTATCTCTTTAGGTTCACACTCTAAAGTAAACAATCCAAATGCCAATGCCTCTTGGAATGGACTTACTCACAATATTTTTCATGCTACTATATAAGCTACATTCTCATTCTTGTGTTGGGATGTGACTGAGGCCGATGATACGAAAAATTCTACTTTACCCAAATGATAAATTTCCTTGTTAAACCGACTACAAGGGACATATACAGCCAATTCCATGTCATTTTTGCTCGGCGTTAGCAATAATTTATCCTGATTTAGTTTTGAGATAGAACTTTCTGACATCACACTTCGGGCAGGTTTGTTTAGCTGCAACGATCATGAATTCGATCGATGAGACCCTTCTAAGCCTTGTTTGGCTAGGCCGCATTGGGAGATTTCCTGTCTGGTTGTCCGCATTGGCCCGTAAGATCCGATACATATTTGAGAGATATGACTAAAATCTCGTGGTTTTCGTGTTTTATAGACGTTTTCATGAGCTATTGTCCACAGTATTGGGGTTCCAAGGCGATATAAAACGACCATAAGACCTGATACATGTTTGAAACTTATGGAAAAACACGTCGTTTTTGCATTTTGTGGCTGTTTTCATGAGCTATTGCCCATAGTTTTGGGTAGTAGGGGGATTTGCATGGCGCTTAAGAGCTGATACATGTTTGAGAGTTATGACCAAAAACTTGTTGTTTTTGTGTTTTACGGCCATTTTCTTGAGCTATGGTCCATAGTTTTGGCATTACAAGGAGATTCAACCGTAAGACCCGCTACATGTTTGAGAGTTATGAACAAAAAACTCGTCATTTTCATGTTTTATGACCATTTTATGAGCTATTGCCATCGTTTTGTGGTTTCAGGGCGATTTGCATAGCTTGCAAGACCCGATACATGTTTGAGAGTTAAAACCAAACAATCATTGTTTTTATGTTTTATGGCCTTTTTCATCAGCTATTGCCCACAGCTTGGGCATTCTAGGGGGATTTACAGCGACCATAAGACCCGATACATGTTTGAGAGATTTCACGAGAAACTCGTTGTTTTCGTGTTTTATTTCCATTTTCAAGAGTTATTGCCTGTCGTTTTGGGGTTCCAAGGCGAGTTACAAAGACCATAAGACCCGATACATGTTTGAGAATTATTACCAAAAACTCGTCGTTTTCGCATTTTATGGCCATTTTCATGAGATATTGCTCACAGTTTTGGGGTTTCAGGCCGATTTGCATGTCTTGTAAGACCTGATACATGTTTGAGCGTTAGGATGTAACTCTCGTTGTTTTTGCGTTTTAGGGCCATTCTCATGAGCTATTGCCCACGATTAGGGGTTCTAGAGGGATTTGCATGGCCCGTAAGATCCGATACACGTTTAAGAGTGATGACCAAAAACTCGTCCTTTTCGCGATTTACGGCCGTTTTCATGAGCTATTGCCCATAGTTTTGGCCTTCCAAGGAAATTTACAACGACCGTAAGATGGATACATGTTTGAGAGTTATGACAAAAAACTCGCTATTTTCGCGTTTTATGGCCATTTTGATGAGCTATTGCCCACAGTTTTGGGGTTTTAGGGCAATTTGCATGGCTTGTAAGATCCGATACATGTTTGAGAGTTAGAACCAAACTCTCATCATTTTCGTGTTTATAGGACCGTTTTCATAGTTTTTTGATTCCAGGGCGATTTGCAAGGGTCATCAGACCGATCCATTTTTGAGAGTTATGACCAAAAAATTGTTGTTTTCGCGTTTATGGCCATTTTCACGAGCTATTGTGTAACATCCCAAAAATATAAAACAATGATCATCAAACTCTAATCACTAAATTTAGGGTTAACAAAAACTTTGATTAATTTAAATCATATGAATGCATGTGTGAATGTGATGATTTGATTAATGCATGAATGATCTTGTGTGATTAACCTAAATATCAAGAAATGGTTTAAAGACAAATACAACATCATCTAAAACATTTCCAAACAGAAAAAATAAAGAGAAAATAAAAAACAATGCAAATAAAGCAAATGGTCATTTTTGCCAATCTTGTTCACTAGGTCACTTTGAGTGTTTCTAGTCCAAGATTTCAAACAGAAACCTTTCCAATTATTTTCACCCCTTGCTAGACATGGTAAAAGTGAATCAAAGACCACCTTTCAAACTTACAGAAACATTTGGCAACCTCATTCAAATCACAATTCAAAATTGAATCTTTATCATATGTGAAGATCACACATTTTCAAAACCCAACCAAACCAGTGCCCCTTGACTAATCCAACTAACCAGACACTCCCTAGTATGTGCCTAGCAAACTCACCAACTTTGAATCCAAAATTCAAATTCAAAGTTCTTGCGGCCATTTCATCAAACACCTTGCAGATACAAATCAAACAAACACCAAACACTATAGTGTGCAGTGAAATTGGCCTAACTTGTTCCCTTCTACACTCTCAGTAGATGATCAAAGTAATCTAACTAGATTTAGCACCAATGTGAGCAAGCCTAACCATTAATGGCAAGCATGCCGAAAGAACCATTGCCACCCCATTGTCGCCAACGAGCAAGAGGCAGCACTAGCCTCGCCAACCTTGTCTGGGGCACGCAGTACCGTCCACCGCCACCCACTGTCCCAGCCCTGAGCACTGCCAGACCCTGGACCACCCTTAACACACGTGCCCAGTTCCTCTACGACCATGCCGAGAGCGTGCCAGTGCACCACACTCGACCAGCACCCATAGACCGCGCGCCGCCCTCGCCGCTTGCAGGGATGATCACCAGCACCCCAGCACCCCGCCAGACATGCCCGTTCGCCGCTGCGCAGACCATGCGCGCTGTGCGACATTAAAACCGCCGTCGAACCCGCCCAGAGCGTCTGCGCGTTCCAACCTATCAGCACCGCCCCACGCCGCAAGACCATGCCGTTGAGCTTCGCCAGGGAGCATAGCACCGCCCCTACCGCCGCCCATGCCAATAGCCCTTTGTGCCGTCGACCACGACGAGCTCAGCCCATGCCCGTCGGTCCCCTTTAGGCACTATAAATAGAGGCCTCCACCGCTCGTTTTCGTCACACCATCTAACTGCCCACCTCTCACTGACCACCCCCACTCACTCCCGTAGCAAGGCGAGCAGTGCATCGCCGGAATTTGGCCAGAGCCCGCCGCTGCTGGAGGAGAAGGGAGCAGTTGATTGGAGCCGCCCTAGGAGAAGCTGCCGGTACCAGGAGAACCGCCGTCGTCGACTTCATCGTTCGCCCCCGTCGCTGACCCTTGCCTGAGCCCCGGTGAGCCTCCCACGACCCCCACCTGCCACGTTAGGGTTCTGTCTCGCCGGCGCTGCCCGACATGCACGATGAACTGTAGCCGTTCGATTAGAGTTAGATCGTGCGGTTCACATTGCCCCGCACCGCTTCGCCCCTCCCCATCTCACTGACGCATGGGGACAACCACTTAACCTGACTGCGTACGTGTTGTGTGTAGTGGGCCGGCCCACTAAAACATCCCGCGTGACCCAACAGTTCAAATTAAGCTTTATTCATTTAATTTCAAACATAGTTCTGCACCTAGATTCAAAAATCAACCTAGCTCGATTCACTAAACCAAAATGCATGAAACTAATTTTGTTAGAAAGGTACTGAAATGCTTAATCCAAGACCGTTGGATTCAAATCATTTGGATGTATAGATCAACTATGGTAAAAATAACAAGGCAGAAGCTTTTCTGCATTCAAACATTTTTCAAAATTCAACCATAAGAGCTTTTGAGTTGATTCCAACTCTCAAAAATCACATTTGATCATACCTTTCAGAATAGATAAAAATATATAGGTTTACTTACAGAAATAATGATCAAGTAATAAAAGAATGCCACATAGGCATTTCTAGCCATTTTAATTAATTAAAATAAAAAGGTTAAACCTTATTAAATTGTGACACAACTTTAAATCAAATTCCCATGTACTGAAATATGTGGTGATGACATGTGTCAACATGATCCCATGTTTGAGTTGGATAATATTAAATCTTAAGTAGTTTTTCAATGAGTAGAAATTACTTTTCTCAAACAAAATAAATAAGACAAGTGCTTTAATCCTTGTGATAATAGTGATGATGCTAGATCATCTAGTGTGAACTTTTTGTGTGATGATTGAAAATAGTTAATTATTGTTTGGTGATTGTGTACCTCGTATTTATAGACGCTAGTACCGACCAAGGATAGGAGGAGGAAGAAGGATACTACGAGAAAGAAGCCGAGGAGAACTTCAACCACTGCTCTACACAAGGCAAGCTATTAACTGAGCAAGCTAACACTTGCAAGATACCCTACTTTAGCAAGCTTATACTTGCAATTATGCAAGCTAATACTTGCTTGTTACTATGCCAACTCTATGCCTTAAGCATATGTGATCATATCCACTTGATGACCCAATCCTAGTTTTACTTGCAAGATTAATATTTTATTTTCTTTATCAAAGCTTCTCTTAGAGTTTACATATTGACTTGTAGATTCTAGAAAGATAACTGAAGGTAGCATAAAGAGCATAAAATTTGGCCTAGGTTAGATAATCTTGATGTCATCCTAAGGCATGAGATTGAACTTAGCAAATCCCCACTTGTTTACCACCCCTCATTAGTATTAACCCCCCCACCTGTAGATGCTAGTGCTAAGCATAAAACTTGATCAACCTTAGATGGGAATACTTGGTGAAAATGGTTATGAAAACCTTAGAATGATGAGTCATTCTACCGAAATGTTTTGACATGTGTTCTTGAACACCAGATGATTTTTGATGATGAAAATGATAAGGCATGAGCCTTAGCCCTTTACAAAATTGATGGTTGTCTGGATGCGATACCATTCTAATTTTACCGTACAACCACAATACCCAAAATTTGGGTAGAGCTTTGTAGCACCCCGGGTAAAACCACTACTAGAAAATCGCCTGTTATTTCTACTTTGTGCATCATCATGTCATTGTGTAGCATTTTATTATTTTGTTCCTAAAATTATTTTATCAAACCCCTATTTTGTTTTACTAAAAAAAAATTTGTGTGGTTTTATTAAACCCGTCTCTTGTTCTTATTTTTTTAAAATTAAAGCAAATAATATTTTGGACCGCAAAATGTTTTCTGATTTTATAAATAAAAATAGGCCCAAAAGCCTGCCTAATATTTTGGCCCCAAACTAGCCTTATCTAGTCTACTTTGGACTATATAAATACTCCATTCCCCTTCTTCTTCCTCTTCAAACCCTAGCCCCAAATCCCCAAATCTGAAACAACTCTTCTCCAAAATCATGTACTTTTGCTCTCCTTTTTTTCTCTGCCGCCGATGTGTTTACTTTTTCTTCTCACAGTTGGCCGTACTTCTTCTCTCCAAATCGATCAACCAAGCCAAGTCTTGTATTCCTTTGGTCCGTGCGTGAGAGCAGCGAGATGCTACACACGTCCCCGCAAATCAGCTCCACGCCTTGCAATTCCATCACCAGTTCCTTGATTCCTTTTTCTCTCGTTTTGCGCCTTTGTCCTTTTTCTTCCCGTGTAGCTACAAGAGAACATCTACGCCCAGGTTGTGCGAGTGTTTGGCCAAGTGCTGCCGCCGACCGGCCTACCTGATATGTTCGTTTTTTTCCTTTAGCAAAGCAGCCGCTCTCGATTTCTTTGTGAACCTGCCGATCTGAAACCTCCAGCCTAGGCTCCTTTTCCCTGCAGTAGAGAATCACCGCCCACATGCACTGCACCGCGCGCGCGAAAGCTACAGCGCCAAGATGCCCCCTTGTCCTTGCTTGCGCACCAGGAGGTGCACCGCTACCTGAACCTGTCCCCGGCGCACTGTTTTCTCCAGGAGGCCGCACTGCCAGGAACCACTACTGGGTCAACGTCCTAGATACGAAGTTGTACACCGACCGCATCCAGGCAAGCAGGTTCGTTAATCTATGCAGTATATGCCTCTACCTTCGGCCTTATGCCTATAACCTGTTTGACAAAATCCTCGTATGTGTTTTGACTGTGGTTTGGCATTCAGTTCGCCTACTGCAACCCTCTGGAACACCAGGATGTCACCAATGTGACTGTTTTCTGGCGAACGGTGCATCCTCTGCTTCAAATACAATCCAAAGCTTGTTACTCCGCCTCTTCGATCCGAGCCGTGAGCCCCTACCATTCCTTATTTTATATGAATGGCATATATCTCGTCGCATCAAAAGCATACATATCACATCGCATACCATCTTGTCTTGGGCGCCTTATGCCGATTCACCTTATAATTAAATATGGAGATTAAATGTGGGCTTTTCTAGTCTTATATTGGCCCCGTTTAAATTTGTGTAGCAAAACGATGCCATGTTTTGTCGTGATAAGACAACAATTAAATGCCATAGTTGGACTTGCATGTCGTAGTCGCTTGCTCAAGTGTTGTTTGCGTGTTGTCAAGTACCACAATTGCTGGAGAAATGCCTTATGCTTTATGTTGGAGATTATTATAACTTTAATTACCGTTTAATAACTAAAATTGAAGTAGGTAAATAATGCAGAGGCACATGTGGGCAATAGATGTTATTTGGTTTTTAACCGTCCACTTGTGTCCCGTAGGACCCCGAGTACTTGATACATGTTCTTTGAATATTCGCACTATCTGCATGTGGGACCATGAATCCCCCTAGCCAGAGCTTGAGTCATATTTATTTCTTGGGGCCACAAAGTAGTTTGGGGCTTTATTACTATCCTGTACTTATGCCATGCTTTACTGCTTAGTTTATGATTGCGCGTGGAGCGCCTGTACTGTTTAGGTAAGCGGAGTGTTTTCGCGGTATCGACAAGCCCAGTCACACTTTCGGGTTCCTAGTCGTTTACAGCCATTGACGCAAACCTCTGGGTCCGTTTCGGAGTCGGCCAACTTCGTCGCGGGTAGCTTGGTGGGGTGGCCCCCTGAAATTTATATGAATCTTGCAATTGCTCTGTCTTGATGCCTCGTTGGGTTTTTATTTAGTTTTTCCCAAGGTTAATCGTGCGTGTGTTGTTATTTGTGCCCCCCTGCAGGGTAAAACTTTCTGAAAGCCGTGTCCGCGGTTATGGACGACTTGGAGCACAGTATCTCGATCATAGACAACTATAACTAAAGTAGTGCTATAAATTTGACTTTATAATGACTAGTAATCAGCTTCACTATAATGGAATGTCTAAATAAAAGTGCCAACAATTTCTGGTTTGGACTGTCACCTGTTATCATTGTATCTGACTAGTAAGTATTGCAACTACAACGGAATGGCTAAATAAAAGTACGAACAACTGCTGGGTTTTGGAATGTCTCATGCTATATGTATCTGACTAGTAAGTACTACAACTACAAAGGAATGGTTAACTAAAACTGCCCACTGCTTATTATATCAGGATGACTCATGCTATCTATATCTGACTAGTAATTGCCGCAACTATAACGAATGAATAAAACTGCCAACTGTGTGAGTTCCTCGGTTGACTTCCTCGGTTGGTATCGAGGGGGAATACCAGGATGGGTATGTTTGGTGTTAGAATAAGGTTGGATCCGAGTAGGTCTTTCTTATCCCTATCTGATAGCCGCTAGTTGTATTGAGTCTCTATAGGTTGTTTAGTGTATGCTGTGCTGCCGCTTCAGTCCACCATACCTATGTAGGCGAGGACCGCCGAATTCTAGTCTCGCCGTGTACTGGCCTCAGTACGGACCGCTCTCTTTTTCCTTTGCCCTTTGTCGGCACCCCTTTTGTTAAGCAGGTTTGAGATCGACGTCGTTAGCAGGGTTACCCTTCCGGCTTGGCCTGGGCAGGGTTATGGATGCCATTGGTTATTCTTCAGGGCTCTTAGCTCAATTTGCATCTTGTCCGTACTCGGACGCTGTATCGTTTTCAAGGTGATTTGGATCTTTATATGGTATATCTGTATTCTTGACTCTTTGAGTCATTGTTGTATATATCTGTTCTGTGGGTTCTATCGTGGACTATTGTGTAATGGTATTACTTCGTTTTCCACCCGCACGAAAGTGCCTAGTAGGCACCTTTGAATCGGTTCTATGCGGGTTTGGCGGGAATCGCTGAGACTTGCATAGGGCCGATTCTGAGGGTGTTACAGAGTGGTACCAGAGCTCAGCAGTTACGATACCCCATTGGTCCAGCCCGTAGGAAAACCTAGCTAACGGACGTTGTAGAGTGTCAAAACTATTTTAAAAAATCGGTTGGATAGATATGATTAGGTCTGCTTTTACTCCTTACCCTCTTCTATTCTCCTCTTACCTCTAGGTGTTTGAATCTACTCTCTTACCTTTTCTTTGAGTCCAGGAATTCTCATGGTTGGGTTTCCGTCGTACCTTCAGGGTTTCGCTTCCATCCTCTTGTAACGGTTCTTCAACATCCGACCTTCATGCTATCTGATGAATCTTTCATCTGTTGTACCTTTCAGCGGACCGAAAATTCACTAAATTTTTTCTTTCTATCCTCCGGTGTTTTCCGATACGACGAAGTCATCTACATCAGATCTGGTGAGAACGTCCATCCCTCCTTTGTTTCCGAACCTTGTTTGTCAAGATCTTCAGTCTGAATTCCGAGGGTTGGTTGCATAATCCTTTTGTTCGTGTACAGAGTAATGCTTTGAGTGCGGGATGGAGTTGCGACCATACCACTACTGTTATCATTCGCGTTTGTACATTGAATGGTGGATCGCTGCAATTATACTCCTTCCATGGAAGTTAGGGGTGTCCTTACCTTTAAATTCATCTTTGTCTCTCCGGAGTGTCCTCTCGACGAATATGAGCAACGACCCCTTGTTGGTGGTGTCGCCGATTTCAAGGCTGAGAAATAATCCTTGTTAGTGGTGTCGCAAGGATCTACACGAAGCGCGAAGGATCAGATCGTCGGCCTTCTTCCCCGTACCATGAGGCGGATCTCGAGGGCGAGATCCATTGTTAGTGGTGTCGAATTGTAGCACCCCGGGTAAAACCACTACTAGAAAATCGCCTATTATTTCTACTTTGTGCATCATCATGTCATTGTGTAGCATTTTATTATTTTGTTCCTAAAATTATTTTATCAAACCCCTATTTTGTTTTACTAAAAAAAATTTGTGTGGTTTTATTAAACCCGTCTCTTGTTCTTATTTTTTTAAAATTAAAGCAAATAATATTTTGGACCGCAAAATGTTTTCTGATTTTATAAATAAAAATAGGCCCAAAAGCCTGCCTAATATTTTGGCCCCAAACTAGCCTTATCTAGTCTACTTTGGACTATATAAATACTCCGTTCCCCTTCTTCTTCCTCTTCAAACCCTAGCCCCAAATCCCCAAATCTGAAACAACTCTTCTCCAAAATCATGTCCTTTTGCTCTCCTTTTTTTTTCTCTGCCGCCGATGTGTTTACTTTTTCTTCTCACAGCTGGCCATACTTCTTCTCTCCAAATCGAATAACCAAGCCAAGTCTTGTATTCCTTTGGTCCGTGCGTGAGAGCAGCGAGATGCTACACACGTCCCCGCAAATCAGCTCCACGCCTTGCAATTCCATCACCAGTTCCTTGATTCCTTTTTCTCTCGTTTTGCGCCTCTGTCCTTTTTCTTCCCGTGTAGCTGCAAGAGAACATCTACGCCCCAGGCTGTGCGAGTGTTTGGCCAAGTGCTGCCGCCGACCGGCCTACCTGATATGTTCGTTTTTTTCCTTTAGCAAAGCAGCCGCTCTCGATTTCCTTGTGAACCTGCCAATCTGAAACCTCCAGCCTAGGCTCCTTTTCCCTGCAGCAGAGAATCACCGCCCACATACACTCCACCGCGCGCGCGAAAGCTACAGCGCCAAGCTGCCCCCTTGTCCTTGCTTGCGCACCAGGAGGTGCACCGCTACCTGAACCTGTCCCCGGCGCACTGTTTTCTCCAGGAGGCCGCACTGCCAGGAACCACTACTGGGTCAACGTCCTAGATACGAAGTTGTACACCGACTGCATCCAGGCAAGCAGGTTCGTTAATCTATGCAGTATATGCCTCTACCATCGGCCTTATGCCTATAACCTGTTTGACAAAATCCTCGTATGTGTTTTGACTGTGGTTTGGCATTCAGTTCGCCTACTGCAACCCTCTGGAACACCAGGATGTCACCAATGTGACTGTTTTCTGGCGAACGGTGCATCCTCTGCTTCAAATACAATCCAAAGCTTATTACTCCGCCTCTTCGATCCGAGCCGTGAGCCCCTACCATTCCTTATTTTATATGAATGGCATATATCTCGTCGCATCAAAAGCATACATATCACATCGCATACCATCTTGTCTTGGGCGCCTTATGCCGATTCACCTTATAATTAAATATGGAGATTAAATGTGGGCTTTTCTAGTCTTATATTGGCCCCGTTTAAATTTGCGTAGCAAACCGATGCCATGTTTTGTCGTGATAAGACAACAATTAAATGCCATAGTTGGACTTGCATGTCGTAGTCGCTTGCTCAAGTGTTGTTTGCGTGTTGTCAAGTACCACAATTGCTGGAGAAATGCCTTATGCTTTATGTTGGAGATTATTATAACTTTAATTACCGTTTAATAACTAAAATTGAAGTAGGTAAATAATGCAGAGGCACATGTGGGCAATAGATGTTATTTGGTTTTTAACCGTCCACTTGTGTCCCGTAGGACCCCGAGTACTTGATACATGTTCTTTGAATATTCGCACTATCTGCATGTGGGACCATGAATCCCCTAGCCAGAGCTTGAGTCATATTTATTTCTTGGGGCCACAAAGTAGTTTGGGGCTTTATTACTATCCTGTACTTATGCCATGCTTTACTGCTTAGTTTATGATTGCGCGTGGAGCGCCTGTACTGTTTAGGTAAGCGGAGTGTTTTCGCGGTATCGACAAGCCCAGTCACACTTTCGGGTTCCTAGTCGTTTACAGCCATTGACGCAAACCTCTGGGTCCGTTCCGGAGTCGGCCAACTTCGTCGCGGGTAGCTTGGTGGGGTGGCCCCCTGAAATTTATATGAATCTAGCAATTGCTCTGTCTTGATGCCTCGTTGGGTTTTTATTTAGTTTTTCCCAAGGTTGATCGTGCATGTGTTGTTATTTGTGCCCCCCTGCAGGGTAAAACTTTCTGAAAGCCGTGTCCGCGGTTATGGACGACTTGGAGCACAGTATCTCGATCATAGACAACTATAACTAAAGTAGTGCTATAAATTTGACTTTATAATGACTAGTAATCAGCTTCACTATAATGGAATGTCTAAATAAAAGTGCCAACAATTGCTGGTTTGGATTGTCACCTGTTATCATTGTATCTGACTAGTAAGTATTGCAACTACAACGGAATGGCTAAATAAAAGTACGAACAACTGCTGGGTTTTGGAATGTCTCATGCTATATGTATCTGACTAGTAAGTACTACAACTACAACGGAATGGTTAACTAAAACTGCCCACTGCTTATTATATCAGGATGACTCATGCTATCTATATCTGACTAGTAATTGCCGCAACTATAACGAATGAATAAAACTGCCAACTGTGTGAGTTCCTCGGTTGACTTCCTCGGTTGGTATCGAGGGGGAATAACAGGATGGGTATGTTTGGTGTTAGAATCAGGTTGGATCCGAGTAGGTCTTTCTTATCCCTATCTGATAGCCGCTAGTTGTATTGAGTCTCTATAGGTTGTTTAGTGTATGTTGTGCTGCCGCTTCAGTCCACCATACCTATGTAGGTGAGGACCGCCGAATTCTAGTCTCGCCGTGTACTGGCCTCAGTACTGACCGCTCTCTTTTTCCTTTTCCCTTTGTCGGCACCCCTTTTGTTAAGAAGGTTTGAGATCGACGTTGTTAGCAGGGTTACCCTTCCGGCTTGGCCTGGGCAGGGTTATGGATGCCATTGGTTATTCTTCAGGGCTCTTAGCTCAATTTGCATCTTGTCCGTACTCGGACGCTGTATCGTTTTCAAGGTGATTTGGATCTTTGTATGGTATATCTGTATTCTTGACTCTTTGAGTCATTGTTGTATATATCTGTTCTGTGGGTTCTATCGTGGACTATTGTGTAATGGTATTACTTCGTTTTCCACCCGCACGAAAGTGCCTGGTGGGCACCTTTGAATCGTTTCTATGCGGGTTTGGCGGGAATCGCTGAGACTTGCATAGGGCCGATTCTGAGGGTGTTACAGAGTGGTACCAGACCTCAGCAGTTACGATACCCCATTGGTCCAGCCCGTAGGATAACCTAGCTAACGGACGTTGTAGAGTGTCAAAACTATTTTAAAAAATCGGTTGGATAGATCTGATTAGGTCTGCTTTTACTCCTTACCCTCTTCTATTCTCCTCTTACCTCTAGGTGTTTGAATCTACTCTCTTACCTTTTCTTTGAGTCCAGGAATTCTCATGGTTGGGTTTCCGTCGTACCTTCAGGGTTTCGCTTCCATCCTCTTGTAACGGTGCTTCAACATCCGACCTTCATGCTATCTGATGAATCTTTCATCTGTTGTACCTTTCAGCGGACCGAAAATTCACTAAATTTTTTCTTTCTATCCTCCGGTGTTTTCCGATACGACGAAGTCATCTACATCAGATCTGGTGAGAACATCCATCCCTCCTTTGTTTCCGAACCTTGTTTGTCAAGATCTTCAGTCTGAATTCCGAGGGTTGGTTGCATAATCGTTTTGTTCGTGTACAGAGTAATGCTTTGAGTGCGGGATGGAGTTGCGACCATACCACTACTCTTATCATTCGCGTTTGTACATTGAATGGTGGATCGCTGCAATTATACTCCTTCCATGGAAGTTAGGGGTGTCCTTACCTTTAACTTCATCTTTGTCTCTCCGGAGTGTCCTCTCGACGAATATGAGCAACGACCCCTTGTTGGTGGTGTCGCCGATTTCAAGGCTGAGAAATAATCCTTGTTAGTGGTGTCGCAAGGATCTACACGAAGCGCGAAGGATCAGATCGTCGGCCTTCTTCCCCGTACCATGAGGCGAATCTCGAGGGCGAGATCCATTGTTAGTGGTGTCGAATTATAGCACCCCGGGTAAAACCACTACTAGAAAATCGCCTGTTATTTCTACTTTGTGCATCATCATGTCATTGTATAGCATTTTATTATTTTGTTCCTAAAATTATTTTATCAAACCCCTATTTTGTTTTACTAAAAAAATTTTGTGTGGTTTTATTAAACCCGTCTCTTGTTCTTATTTTTTTTAAAATTAAAGCAAATAATATTTTGGACCGCAAAATGTTTTCTGATTTTATAAATAAAAATAGGCCCAAAAGCCTGCCTAATATTTTGGCCCCAAACTAGCCTTATCTAGTCTACTTTGGACTATATAAATACTCCATTCCCCTTCTTCTTCCTCTTCAAACCCTAGCCCCAAATCCCCAAATCTGAAACAACTCTTCTCCAAAATCATGTACTTTTGCTCTCCTTTTTTTTTCTTTGCCGCCGATGTGTTTACTTTTTCTTCTCACAGCTGGCCATACTTCTTCTCTCCAAATCGATCAACCAAGCCAAGTCTTGTATTCCTTTGGTCCGTGCGTGAGAGCAGCGAGATGCTACACACGTCCCCGCAAATCAGCTCCACGCCTTGCAATTCCATCACCAGTTCCTTGATTCCTTTTTCTCTCGTTTTGCGCCTCTGTCCTTTTTCTTCCCGTGTAGCTGCAAGAGAACATCTACGCCCCAGGCTGTGCGAGTGTTTGGCCAAGTGCTGCCGTCGACCGGCCTACCTGATATGTTCGTTTTTTTTCCTTTAGCAAAGCAGACGCTCTCGATTTCCTTGTGAACCTGCCGATCTGAAACCTCCAGCCTAGGCTCCTTTTCCCTGCAGCAGAGAATCACCGCCCACATGCAGTGCACCGCGCGCGCGAAAGCTACAGCGCCAAGCTGCCCCCTTGTCCTTGCTTGCGCACCAGGAGGTGCACCGCTACCTGAACCTGTCCCCGGCGCACTGTTTTCTCCAGGAGGCCGCACTGCCAGGAACCACTACTGGGTCAACGTCCTAGATACGAAGTTGTACACCGACCGCATCCAGGCAAGCAGGTTCGTTAATCTATGCAGTATATGCCTCTACCTTCGGCCTTATGCCTATAACCTGTTTGACAAAATCCTCGTATGTGTTTTGACTGTGGTTTGGCATTCAGTTCGCCTACTGCAACCCTCTGGAACACCAGGATGTCACCAATGTGACTATTTTCTGGCGAACGGTGCATCCTCTCCTTCAAATACAATCCAAAGCTTGTTACTCCGCCTCTTCGATCCGAGCCGTGAGCCCCTACCATTCCTTATTTTATATGAATGGCATATATCTCGTCGCATCAAAAGCATACATATCACATCGCATACCATCTTGTCTTGGGCGCCTTATGCCGATTCACCTTATAATTAAATATGGAGATTAAATGTGGGCTTTTCTAGTCTTATATTGGCCCCGTTTAAATTTGCGTAGCAAACCGATGCCATGTTTTGTCGTGATAAGACAACAATTAAATGCCATAGTTGGACTTGGGTGTCATAGTCGCTTGCTCAAGTGTTGTTTGCGTGTTGTCAAGTACCACAATTGCTGGAGAAATGCCTTATGCTTTATGTTGGAGATTATTATAACTTTAATTACCGTTTAATAACTAAAATTGAAGTAGGTAAATAATGCAGAGGCACATGTGGGCAATAGATGTTATTTGATTTTTAACCGTCCACTTGTGTCCCGTAGGACCCCGAGTACTTGATACATGTTCTTTGAATATTCGCACTATCTGCATGTGGGACCATGAATCCCCCTAGCCAGAGCTTGAGTCATATTTATTTCTTGGGGCCACAAAGTAGTTTGGCGCTTTATTACTATCCTGTACTTATGCCATGCTTTACTGCTTAGTTTATGATTGCGCGTGGAGCGCCTATACTGTTTAGGTAAGCGGAGTGTTTTCGCGGTATCGACAAGCCCAGTCACACTTTCGGGTTCCTAGTCGTTTACAGCCATTGACGCAAACCTCTGGGTCTGTTCTGAAGTCGGCCAACTTCGTCGCGGGTAGCTTGGTGGGGTGGCCCCCTGAAATTTATATGAATCTTGCAATTGCTCTGTCTTGATGCCTCGTTGGGTTTTTATTTAGTTTTTCCCAAGGTTGATCGTGCGTGTGTTGTTATTTGTGCCCCCCTGCAGGGTAAAACTTTCTGAAAGCCGTGTCCGCGGTTATGGACGACTTGGAGCACAGTATCTCGATCATAGACAACTATAACTAAAGTAGTGCTATAAATTTGACTTTATAATGACTAGTAATCAGCTTCACTATAATGGAATGTCTAAATAAAAGTGCCAACAATTGCTGGTTTGGATTGTCACCTGTTATCATTGTATCTGACTAGTAAGTATTGCAACTACAACGGAATGGCTAAATAAAAGTACGAACAACTGCTGGGTTTTGGAATGTCTCATGCTATATGTATCTGACTAGTAAGTACTACAACTACAACGGAATGGTTAACTAAAACTGCCCACTGCTTATTATATCAGGATGACTCATGCTATCTATATCTGACTAGTAATTGCCGCAACTATAACGAATGAATAAAACTGCCAACTGTGTGAGTTCCTCGGTTGACTTCCTCGGTTGGTATCGAGGGGGAATACCAGGATGGGTATGTTTGGTGTTAGAATCAGGTTGGATCCGAGTAGGTCTTTCTTATCCCTATCTGATAGCCGCTAGTTGTATTGAGTCTCTATAGGTTGTTTAGTGTATGCTGTGCTGCCGCTTTAGTCCACCATACCTATGTAGGCGAGGACCGCCGAATTCTAGTCTCGCCGTGTACTGGCCTCAGTACTGACCGCTCTCTTTTTCCTTTGCCCTTTGTCGGCACCCCTTTTGTTAAGCAGGTTTGAGATCGACGTCGTTAGCAGAGTTACCCTTCCGGCTTGGCCTGGGCAGGGTTATGGATGCCATTGGTTATTCTTCAGGGCTCTTAGCTCAATTTGCATCTTGTCCGTACTCGGACGCTGTATCGTTTTCAAGGTGATTTGGATCTTTGTATGGTATATCTGTATTCTTGACTCTTTGAGTCATTGTTGTATATATCTGTTCTGTGGGTTCTATCGTGGACTATTGTGTAATGGTATTACTTCGTTTTCCACCCGCACGAAAGTGCCTGGTGGGCACCTTTGAATCGGTTCTATGCGGGTTTGGCGGGAATCGCTGAGACTTGCATAGGGCCGATTCTGAGGGTGTTACAGAGTGGTACCAGAGCTCAGCAGTTACGATACCCCATTGGTCCAGCCCGTAGGATAACCTAGCTAACGGACGTTGTAGAGTGTCAAAACTATTTTAAAAAATCGGTTGGATAGATATGATTAGGTCTGCTTTTACTCCTTACCCTCTTCTATTCTCCTCTTACCTCTAGGTGTTTGAATCTACTCTCTTACCTTTTCTTTGAGTCCAGGAATTCTCATGGTTGGGTTTCCGTCGTACCTTCAGGGTTTCGCTTCCATCCTGTTGTAACGGTTCTTCAACATCCGACCTTCATGCTATCTGATGAATCTTTCATCTGTTGTACCTTTCAGCGGACCGAAAATTCACTAAATTTTTTCTTTCTATCCTCCGGTGTTTTCCGATACGACGAAGTCATCTACATCAGATCTGGTGAGAACGTCCATCCCTCCTTTGTTTCCGAACCTTGTTTGTCAAGATCTTCAGTCTGAATTCCGAGGGTTGGTTGCATAATCCTTTTGTTCGTGTACAGAGTAATGCTTTGAGTGCGGGATGGAGTTGCGACCATACCACTACTCTTATCATTCGCGTTTGTACATTGAATGGTGGATCGCTGCAATTATACTCCTTCCACGGAAGTTAGGGGTGTCCTTACCTTTAACTTCATCTTTGTATCTCCGGAGTGTCCTCTCGACGAATATGAGCAACGACCCCTTGTTGGTGGTGTCGCCGATTTCAAGGCTGAGAAATAATCCTTGTTAGTGGTGTCGCAAGGATCTACACGAAGCGCGAAGGATCAGATCGTCGGCCTTCTTCCCCGTACCATGAGGCGGATCTCGAGGGCGAGATCCATTGTTAGTGGTGTCGAATTGTAGCACCCCGGGTAAAACCACTACTAGAAAATCGCCTGTTATTTCTACTTTGTGCATCATCATGTCATTGTGTAGCATTTTATTATTTTGTTCCTAAAATTATTTTATCAAACCCCTATTTTGTTTTACTAAAAAAAAATTTGTGTGGTTTTATTAAACCCGTCTCTTGTTCTTATTTTTTTAAAATTAAAGCAAATAATATTTTGGACCGCAAAATGTTTTCTGATTTTATAAATAAAAATAGGCCCAAAAGCCTGCCTAATATTTTGGCCCCAAACTAGCCTTATCTAGTCTACTTTGGACTATATAAATACTCCATTCCCCTTCTTCTTCCTCTTCAAACCCTAGCCCCAAATCCCCAAATCTGAAACAACTCTTCTCCAAAATCATGTACTTTTGCTCTCCTTTTTTTTCTCTGCCGCCGATGTGTTTACTTTTTCTTCTCACAGCTGGCCATACTTCTTCTCTCCAAATCGATCAACCAAGCCAAGTCTTGTATTCCTTTGGTCCGTGCATGAGAGCAGCGAGATGCTACACACGTCCCCGCAAATCAGCTCCACGCCTTGCAATTCCATCACCAGTTCCTTGATTCCTTTTTCTCTCGTTTTGCGCCTCTGTCCTTTTTCTTCCCGTGTAGCTGCAGGAGAACATCTACGCCCCAGGCTGTGCGAGTGTTTGGCCAAGTGCTGCCGCCGACTGGCCTACCTGATATGTTCGTTTTTTTTCCTTTAGCAAAGCAGCCGCTCTCGATTTCCTTGTGAACCTGCCGATCTGAAACCTCCAGCCTAGGCTCCTTTTCCCTACAGCAGAGAATCACCGCCCACATGCACTGCACCGCGCGCGCGAAAGCTACAGCGCCAAGCTGCCCCCTTGTCCTTGCTTGCGCACCAGGAGGTGCACCGCTACCTGAACCTGTCCCCGGCGCACTGTTTTCTCCAGGAGGCCGCACTGCCAGGAACCACTACTGGGTCAACGTCCTAGATACGAAGTTGTACACCGACTGCATCCAGGCAAGCAGGTTCGTTAATCTATGCAGTATATGCCTCTACCTTCGGCCTTATGCCTATAACCTGTTTGACAAAATCCTCGTATGTGTTTTGACTGTGGTTTGGCATTCAGTTCGCCTACTGCAACCCTCTGGAACACCAGGATGTCACCAATGTGACTGTTTTCTGGCGAACGGTGCATCCTCTGCTTCAAATACAATCCAAAGCTTGTTACTCCGCCTCTTCGATCCGAACCGTGAGCCCCTACCATTCCTTATTTTATATGAATGGCATATATCTCGTCGCATCAAAAGCATACATATCACATCGCATACCATCTTGTCTTGGGCGCCTTATGCCGATTCACCTTATAATTAAATATGGAGATTAAATGTGGGCTTTTCTAGTCTTATATTGGCCCCGTTTAAATTTGCGTAGCAAACCGATGCCATGTTTTGTCGTGATAAGACAACAATTAAATGCCATAGTTGGACTTGCATGTCGTAGTCGCTTGCTCAAGTGTTGTTTGCGTGTTGTCAAGTACCACAATTGCTGGAGAAATGCCTTATGCTTTATGTTGGAGATTATTATAACTTTAATTACCATTTAATAACTAAAATTGAAGTAGGTAAAACATGCAGAGGCACATGTGGGCAATAGATGTTATTTGGTTTTTAACCGTCCACTTGTGTCCCGTAGGACCCCGAGTACTTGATACATGTTCTTTGAATATTCACACTATCTGCATGTGGGACCATGAATCCCCCTAGCCAGAGCTTGAGTCATATTTATTTCTTGGGGCCACAAAGTAGTTTGGGGCTTTATTACTATCCTGTACTTATGCCATGCTTTACTGCTTAGTTTATGATTGCGCGTGGAGCGCCTGTACTGTTTAGGTAAGCGGAGTGTTTTCGCGGTATCGACAAGCCCAGTCACACTTTCGGGTTCCTAGTCGTTTACAGCCATTGACGCAAACCTCTGGGTCCGTTCCGGAGTCGGCCAACTTCGTCGCGGGTAGCTTGGTGGGGTGGCCCCCTGAAATTTATATGAATCTTGCAATTGCTCTGTCTTGATGCCTCGTTGGGTTTTTATTTAGTTTTTCCCAAGGTTGATCGTGCGTGTGTTGTTATTTGTGCCCCCCTGCAGGGTAAAACTTTCTGAAAGCCGTGTCCGCGGTTATGGACGACTTGGAGCACAGTATCTCGATCATAGACAACTATAACTAAAGTAGTGCTATAAATTTGACTTTATAATGACTAGTAATCAGCTTCACTATAATGGAATGTCTAAATAAAAGTGCCAACAATTGCTGGTTTGGATTGTCACCTGTTATCATTGTATCTGACTAGTAAGTATTGCAACTACAACGGAATGGCTAAATAAAAGTACGAACAACTGCTGGGTTTTGGAATGTCTCATGCTATATGTATCTGACTAGTAAGTACTACAACTACAACGGAATGGTTAACTAAAACTGCCCACTGCTTATTATATCAGGATGACTCATGCTATCTATATCTGACTAGTAATTGCCGCAACTATAACGAATGAATAAAACTGCCAACTATGTGAGTTCCTCGGTTGACTTCCTCGGTTGGTATCGAGGGGGAATACCAGGATGGGTATGTTTGGTGTTAGAATCAGGTTGGATCCGAGTAGGTCTTTCTTATCCCTATCTGATAGCCGCTAGTTGTATTGAGTCTCTATAGGTTGTTTAGTGTATGCTGTGCTGCCGCTTCAGTCCACCATACCTATGTAGGCGAGGACCGCCGAATTCTAGTCTCGCCGTGTACTGGCCTCAGTACGGACCGCTCTCTTTTTCCTTTGCCCTTTGTCGGCACCCCTTTTGTTAAGCAGGTTTGAGATCGACGTCGTTAGCAGGGTTACCCTTCCGGCTTGGCCTGGGCAGGGTTATGGATGCCATTGGTTATTCTTCAGGGCTCTTAGCTCAATTTGCATCTTGTCCGTACTCGGACGCTGTATCATTTTCAAGGTGATTTGGATCTTTATATGGTATATCTGTATTCTTGACTCTTTGAGTCATTGTTGTATATATCTGTTCTGTGGGTTCTATCGTGGACTATTGTGTAATGGTATTACTTCGTTTTCCACCCGCACGAAAGTGCCTGGTGGGCACCTTTGAATCGGTTCTATGCGGGTTTGGCGGGAATCGCTGAGACTTGCATAGGGCCGATTCTGAGGGTGTTACAGAGTGGTACCAGAGCTCAGCAGTTACGATACCCCATTGGTCCAGCCCGTAGGATAACCTAGCTAACGGACGTTGTAGAGTGTCAAAACTATTTTAAAAAATCGGTTGGATAGATCTGATTAGGTCTGCTTTTACTCCTTACCCTCTTCTATTCTCCTCTTACCTCTAGGTGTTTGAATCTACTCTCTTACCTTTTCTTTGAGTCCAGGAATTCTCATGGTTGGGTTTCCGTCGTACCTTCAGGGTTTCGCTTCCATCCTCTTGTAACTGTGCTTCAACATCCGACCTTCATGCTATCTGATGAATCTTTCATCTGTTGTACCTTTCAGCGGACCGAAAATTCACTAAATTTTTTCTTTCAGGTTCGTTAATATATGCAGTATATGCCTCTACCTTCGGCCTTATGCCTATAACCTGTTTGACAAAATCCTCGTATGTGTTTTGACTGTGGTTTGGCATTCAGTTCGCCTACTGCAACCCTCTGGAACACCAGGATGTCACCAATGTGACTGTTTTCTGGCGAACGGTGCATCCTCTGCTTCAAATACAATCCAAAGCTTGTTACTCCGCCTCTTCGATCCGAGCCGTGAGCCCCTACCATATCCTTATTTTATATGAATGGCATATATCTCGTCGCATCAAAAGCATACATATCACATCGCATACCATCTTGTCTTGGGCGCCTTATGCCGGTTCACCTTATAATTAAATATGGATATTAAATGTGGGCTTTTCTAGTCTTATATTGGCCCCGTTTAAATTTGCGTAGCAAACCGATGCCATGTTTTGTCGTGATAAGACAACAATTAAATGGCGGGGTATCTAAACAACATGAACTTAATAATTGTTGGCACCCCGGTTCCGCTTAATATGGACTAATTGCATCGTATGCTTGCTATGTCATACATCATATATGCATCATGCCCGATCTTCTACCGTAGTATTCAATATTGCATCCGGTGTTTTTGTTAGTGCTTTGTCTCTTCACGGATTAGGCCGATGAGTTGATGCGAGTGTCGACCCGATCTTCGGATGAACCTTCAGCAATGTTTTCAGGCGAGCATTCTCCCCCTTTCTAACTATTTTACATTTCTAGTCTTTATTTCCTCCTGTTGATCTATTGCTATCTGTGTTGCGATGCTCTAGTTTTCGTACCCGTGGTACCCCTTGAAGCCTTATATCGCCTTGGACACATCCTATTACCTGTTGTTTGGTAGATAGTTGGACTTGCGTGTCGTAGTCGCTTGCTCAAGTGTTGTTTGCGTGTTGTCAAGTACCACAATTGCTGGAGAAATGCCTTATGCTTTATGTTGGAGATGATTATAACTTTAATTACTATTTAATAACTAAAATTGAAGTAGGTAAATAATGCAGAGGCACAAGTGGGCAATAGATGTTATTTGGTTTTTAACCGTCCACTTGTGTCCCGTAGGACCCCGAGTACTTGATACCTGTTCTTTGAATATTCGCACTATCCGCATGTGGGACCATGAATCCCCCTAACCAGATGTGGCATCCCGCTAAAACCACTACTAGAAAATCGCGTTGTTTTTGTGCATTGCATCATCATGACCGCATGCTCATGTCATCATGCCACATTGCATTTGAGCATCGTCATCATCTTGCGTTTGTTTGCATAAAACTATTTTCGAAAAGCCTGGTTTTGTTTTCTAAACACCCCATCTTTATTTCAAATTAAAACCCGGGTCTCCGGAATATTTTGCTTTGTCTACCAACGGTTTTCAAAAGCCCCATTTTAAATATTAAAACATTTATTTTATTTTTAGGGGCAGCCGTACCGGGCCGATCCGACCCAGTCGGCCACCCCAGTACAAAACCTAGCCACCTAAACCCTTTTCCTACCCAGTCCTATTCTACCCACCCTTCCTCCACCTCACCTGCACCAATCGGTGCACGCCACCTCACCTCTCCCTTCCCTCTATCCAATCCCATGCCGCCACCTGCCCAACCTCCTCTCTCTCTCTCCCCCGTCCTGGCCCACAGCCCCCTCACCACCCCGGCCACACACACCACAGGCACACACGCAGCCAACCCTTCCCCCTTGGCCCACTGGCCCTACCACGACCACGTCCTCCCACTCCCTTTCGCGTGTCCCCTTCCTCGATCCCCGCCGCCCGTCCTCACCGTGGGCGCCTCCTCTCTCCTCGTGGGCGCCTCGTCCGCTACCCGCTGAGCCCGCCTCTCCTCCTCCCTCCAGGCCGCGCGCAGGGATCGCCTTCCCCTCCGTCGGCCGCCTCTCTGCATCAACCGCCCGCCGGCGCCCCTCTCCGGCCGCCCGTCGAACTCCCCGCGGCCCCAAGCGCCTCCTCCGCCGCTTGGCCTCCCCGTCCTCGTCGAGCTGCCGCCCACAGCACCCTCCGGCCGACAGCAGCTTGCCCGAGGTAGCGCCGGCTCGCCACGCCTCCCCGGACCCCAGTCTTCCCGGTCGCCACGCCTACGGCCATGGGCCGCGCCGCCCCACCCCCTCGTCGAGCTCTGAGTCCGGCACCGGTGCCGCCCGAGCCCTGCGTCGTGCCTCCTGAGCTTTGTCTCCCCGCAGACCGGCGACCCTTGCCGTCTATGCACCCCGCGCCGCCCTCCCTTGCATCCTCGCCCGTAGGCCGGCTTCGCCGCTGAGCCGAGCTCCTCCTGGCTGCGCGAGCCCGGCCCCGCCTCCAACCTCAAGCGCGCCTCCCTCTGTCCGCAGACCCAAGTGCCCTCCTCCCTGCGGGCATGGCGCCTGCCACCATCTTCCCCTTCGGCCGCTGTTGCCAGGCTACTCTCTCACCTGGGATTCCTCCCAACGCCAGGATCCTTGTCGGCCGTGACACTGTCTGCCTGCAGAAGTACACCCCGCCACCACCAGTTTGTCTCCATCGCGCCGCCCGCCTCTGTTCTTTTCTTTTCCTGCGGGTTGTGTCCGTTGCAGCTAGTCTAAAGCTCGGTGTCTTGGTCAGTTTGGTTGACATCGCGATAGGTTCTATCGGCTTACCCTAGCTCCTGCGTGTTCCCGATCCAAGCTCGTGCAACATTTTGTCTTGATGACACGACCATTAACGCAAGTATGTTTCCTGATTCAACAAGATCGCCACCGACAATGGAACCACGACACACCAAGATCTACCACACGAAAACCGAAGACCGATCCGAAGCGCCAAGGCCTTCGACAGGGAATCAACAAGATCATCGCGGAACTCCAAGGTCTACTTCGTAGGTTGCCGAACGCCAAGAACGCCGACACAGAACGCCAAGTACTTCACCCCGAAGGCCAAGACCAACCCGGAACGCGGACCCGACGAGATCTTCGTGACGACAAGATCGGCACCGACCAGGGCAGATCCGATGTGCCCCCGACGCCAACCAAGTTCTTCTTCTCGGATGCGACAAGGTCGACTTCCGTTGTCCGAGACCGATCTCGTCGAGCCGTTCTCCCATCGAACCCTGATACCGAACCCCAGATCCGGACCCTGAGAACCGATCCTGAACCCCCGGAGCCCAAGTTCGCCGAACCCCAAAGTGTGACCTCTTTTTTGTGACCTATATTTTATAAATAATATAACTTGTTGCATTAAATCATTCATCTCGCATGCATATTTGTGTGGTTTGGGGGCATTATGCCGAGTCACCTCATAATTAAATATGGGGCCCATATGCGGACAAATCTAGTCTAATACTGGATCCATTTAAATTTGTGTAGCGAACCGGTCGTATGTTTTTGCCTTGTTAAGACAACATTTAAAATGCGGGGTAACTAAACAACATGAACCATTTAATTAATTGTCGGGACCTCGGTTCCGCTTAATATGACCTAATTGCATCGCAGCTTTGCCATGCCATACATCATACATGCATCATGCCCGATCTTTTGTCGTAGTATTAAATATTGCATCCGGTGTTTCTTCTAGTGTTTTGCTTCTTCACGGACTAGGCCGATGAGTTGATGCGAGTGTCGACCCGATCGTCGGTTGAACCTTCGGCAATGTTTTTCAGGCGAGCATCTCCCCCTTTCTACCCATCTTACTTTTATAGTATTTATTCCCTCCTGTTGATCTATTGCTATCTGTGTTGCGTTGCTCTAGTTTTCGTACCCGTGATATCCCTTGCAGCCTTATGTTGCCTTGGACACATCCTATTACCTGTTGTTTGGTAGATAGTTGGACCTGCACGTCGTAGTCGCTTGCTCAAGTGCTGTTACGTGTCGTCTAGTACCACAGTTGTTGGAGTATTGCTGTGTGTTTATTGTTGGAGATGATCAAGACTTTAATTACTGTTTAACAACTAAAATTGAAGTAGGTAAATGTAGAGGCATAGGTGGGAAATAGATGTTATTTGGTTGTTAACCGTCCACTTGTGTCCCGTAGGACCCCGAGTACTTGATACCTGTTCCTTGAATATTCGCGCTATCCACATCCGGGAGGATTATGGGACCCCCCTGAGCCAGAGCTTGATTCATTCTTATTTCTTGGGGCCACAAACTAGTTTGAGGTTTTATTTACGATCCCGTACTTATGCCATGCTTTACTGCTTTATTTACGATTGTGCAAGGAGCACCTGTACTGTTTAGGATCGTGACCCGTTTACGCGGTATCGACAAGCCCAGTCACACTTTCGGGTTCCCAGTCGTTTACAGCCGGCCCCACAAACCTTGAGTCCGTCTCGAAGTCAGCTAACTTCGTTGCGGGTATACTTAATGGGGTGGCCCCCTGAAATATTTCTGAATCTGGTGATTGCTTTATCGTGAAGGCCTCGTTGGGTTTTGATTTGGTTTTTCCGAGGTTGATCGAGTGTGTGTTGCTATTTGTGCACCCCTGCAGGGTAAAACTTTCTGAAAGCCGTGTCCGCGGTTATGGACGACTTGGAGCACAGTATCTCGATCATGGACAACTATAACTAAAGTAGTGCTATAAATTTGACTTTATAATGACTAGTAATCAGCTTCACTATAATGGAATGGCTAAATAAAATTGCCAACAAATGCTTGTTTGGGTTGTCGCTTACTACCATTGTACCTGACTAGTAAGTATTGCAACTATAACGGAATGGCTAAATAAAAGTACCAACAACTGCTGGGTTTGGGATACCTCATGCTAATTGTATTTGACTAGTAAGTGTCGCAACTACAACGGAATGTTTAACTAAAAGTGCCCACTGCTTATTCTATCAGGATGACTATCTATACCTGACTAGTCATTGCTGCAACGATAACTGTATAAATAAAACTGCCAACTGTGTGAGTTCCTCGGTTGACTTCCTCGTTTGGTCTCGCGGGGGAAATACCAGGATGGGTATGTTTGGTGGTAGTATCAGGTTGGATCCGAATAGGTCTTTCTTACCCCTCTCTGATAGCCGTCAGTTATATCGAGTCTCTATAGGTTGTTTAGTGCATGCCACGCTGCCGCTTCAGTCCACCATACCTATGTAGGCGAGGACCGCCGAATTCTAGCCTCGCCATGTACTGGCCTCAGTACTGACCGCTCTCTCTTTTTCCTTTGCCCTTCGTCGGCACCCCTTTTGTTTAAGCAGGTTTTGAGATCGACGTCGTTAGCAGGGTTACCCTTCCGGCTTGTCCTGGGCAGGGTTATGGACGCCATTGGTTATTCTTCAGGGCTCTTAGCCCCATTTGCATCTTGTCCGTAGTCGGACGCTCTATCATTTTCAAGGTGATTTGGATCTTTGTATATTATATCTGTATTCTTGACTCATTGAGTCGCTGTTGTATATATATCTGTTCTGTGGGTCCCATAGAGGACTGTTGTGTAATGTTATTACTTCGTTTTCCACCCGCACGAAAGTGCCTGGTGGGCACCTTTGAATCGTTTCTATGCGGGTTTGGCGGGAATCGCTGAAACTTGCATAGGGTCGATTCTGAGGGTGTTACATCAGAGCTTGAGTCATATTTATTTCTTGGGGCCACAAAGTAGTTTGGGGCTTTATTACTATCCTGTACTTATGCCATGCTTTACTACTTAGTTTATGATTGCGCGTGGAGCGCCTGTACTGTTTAGGTAAGCGGAGTGTTTTCGCGGTATCGACAAGCCCAGTCACACTTTCGGGTTCCCAGTCGTTTACAGCCATTGACGCAAACCTCTGGGTCCGTTCCGAAGTCGGCCAACTTCGTCGCGGGTAGCTTGGTGGGGTGGCCCCCTGAAATTTATATGAATCTTGCAATTGCTCTGTCGTGATGCCTCGTTGGGTTTTTATTTGGTTTTTCCCAAGGTTGATCGTGCGTGTGTTGCTATTTGTGCCCCCCTGCAGGGTAAAACTTTCTGAAAGCCGTGTCCACGGTTATGGACGACTTGGAGCACAGTATCTCGATCATAGACAACTATAACTAAAGTAGTGCTATAAATTTGACTTTATAATGACTAGTAATCAGCTTCACTATAATGGAATGTCTAAATAAAAGTGCCAATAATTGCTGGTTTGGATTGTCACCAGTTATCATTGTATCTGACTAGTAAGTATTGCAACTACAACGGAATGGCTAAATAAAAGTACCAACAACTGCTGGGTTTTGGAATGTCTCATGCTATATGTATCTGACTAGTAAGTACTACAACTACAACGGAATGGTTAACTAAAACTGCCCACTGCTTATTATATCAGGATGACTCATGCTATCTATATCTGACTAGTAATTGCTGCAACTATCACTACTAGGAAAACGGCTATAGGTAATCAGCACATCCGTGGCTCACATGGTTGAAGTGCCCCACGGCTAAAACAGGCGTGGCTCACCTGTGGGCAGTGCCCTACTAATAACTAGAACAACCGTGGCGCACATGACCATAGTGCGCCACAGATGTGTGTGGGCCAGGGCCCTGTTGGCCACACGCCAAACTTCTGTAGCGCACTACAGTCATGTGCGCCACGGTTGTTAGGGTCATCTGTGGCGCACGTGTGCATGGTGCGCTACGACTAAGCGCATGCCCACCTCTGCTCTGAAACGGCCACAAACTTCTGTGGCGCACTCCGCCTAGTGCGCCACAGGGACTAGGAGCATCTGTGGCGCACTAGGCCTAGTGTGCCACAGAAGTTTGTACTCCCTGTGGCGCACTGGGGCCGTGTGCGCCACAGATGTTTCGATTCTTTTAGGGCAGCACTTTATGTGCACATGTGTGCCCACACATCCACCACCCACACTTCACTTTCCCCTTCTTCTTCCTCCTTAGATCTAGTCGGGATCTTCTCCTTCCCACCTCAATTTCTCCATACATTCACCATTTTTAGCATGTAAAACTTGCTTTGGATGTTACATAAGTAATAGAGGAGGTCTCCGGTCTCTCATCTATCCGTCTCCGGTCGACGCGCGCACCTCTCCTTTCCATCTTTCTCGCGATCGGTCTCTCATCTCGGTAAGTTGTCCATGTAAGGATGTGTTCATGTGTATATGGATGATGCATGTGCTCATATGTATGTAGATGATCGATGCTCATGATGTGTGTATGTGTGGAGAGGATCGATGGTCATATGTGTGTGTATATGGAGAGTATCGATGATGCTCATGCATGTGTGTATGGAGAGGATAATGATATGTTCATGTGTGTATGGATCGGTCTCTCTCTCTCTTGTGTTTGTATGTGAACAAGTTGCCATTTGTTTTGCCAAAATGTTGATTCATTTCCATTTTGGCAAGACTTTGGCATTTCGCAAAGGTCCTAATTTTAGGATAGGTCATGCCGAAATTTTCTATCGACCATTGCATGCATGCATTCATTATGTGGTTCTAATAGACTTCAAAATTGTACCGTGTACATCGTGCAGGCAAAAATGGTCCGCATAATGAGCGAAGGCATTGTGGCTAGATTTTTGAAATGTGCGACGGCCGACATGATACGAAATAACAAGACAGATATAAGATGTCCGTGCAGAAGATGCAAACTCAACTGGGTGATCGACCCAGATTCCGGGAATCTGCAGGCGCACCTGCTCCGCCATGGTTTCATGGATGGATACACTCGTTGGATAAGCGATGGCGTAGATGATGGAGACGGTGAAGAAGGTGGCCAACATGACGATGATCATCATCACGGCGAGAACGGGCGAGATGATGAAGAGGCTCCTGGAGATGGTGAAGGTACGGAAGCAGACCGGGATGATGATGATCTAGATGCCGGAGGAGCAGACGACGATGGAACAACGTCAGGCTGGGTGCGGGACCCTTATGTGCAAGAGCTGCTTCTCAAGCAGACGAGTAACGCCAGGGCTGCCGCTAGAGAGAAAGCCAAGCTTGCGCAACTTGAGAAAGACGCGGTTACTCCATTGTATGAAGGATGCAGGCCCGATGATACCCGGTTGAATGTAACGCTCAAGGCTATGGAGATGAAGGCAAAGCACAAATTGAGCGACGCAAGCTTCGACGATATGATGGCATTCTGGCACGATCGTCTCCCGGAGGGGAACACATGTCCAACTAGTATCGAGGATGCCAAGAAAATCGTCTGTCCTCTCGATCTACCGCACGTTAGATATCACGTATGCATCAACGATTGCATCATTTATCGGGGCGAGGACGCGGAGAAAACCACATGTCCAGTGTGCGGCGTGAGTCGATACAAGAAAGGGAAGAAAGCACCTCGAAAAGTGGTATGGTACTTTCCTATCACCCCTCGTCTGCAGCGCTATTTCGCGGACCCTAAGGAAGCGAAGCTCATGCGATGGCATGCGGAAAGGAAGAAGCCAGGAGATGATGATGACCCCGAAAAGGATGAGCTGCTGACGCACCCTTCAGATGCTAGCCAGTGGAAAGCATTGGACCTCGAATTCCCAGAATTCAGTGGAGATTCGAGGAACATCAGGCTTGGTGCGAGCACCGATGGACTCAATCCGTTCGGTAGCCAGAGCAGCACGCACAGCACTTGGCCTGTGTTTGTATGGATGTACAACCTCCCTCCATGGTTGTGCATGAAGAAGAAGTACATACAAATGAGTATGCTAATTCAAGGGCCGAAACAACCTGGTACCGACATCAATCTGTATCTCGGGCTGTTGAAAGAGGAGCTAGCCACGTTATGGGAATCTGGAGCCAATACTTACGACGCCGTCGCACAAGATTATTTCACTATGAGAGCCGCGTTGGTCACTACGGTGCAAGACTATCCAGGTTGCGGGTATATCTCGGGGCAGGTTATCCAAGGATTCTACGCATGCGTTAGGTGCATGGATAACACAAGCTATCTCCAACTAGAGAAAGATCCAGGGTCATCGAAAACCGTGTTCATGGCGCACCGGAGGTGGCTCGGCAAGAATGATCCATGGAGAAAACGTGGAGACCTGTTCGATGGCAAATCAGAGACCCGAGGAATCCCAGAGCGTAGGAGCAGCGAAGAAGTGGAAGAGTTGCTGAAAAACTGGAAAGATTGTCCTAAGCCTGGAAAGAAGCGAAAGAGGCAGCAACAAGACAAGCCGCTGATGAAGGTATGGAAAACAAGGTCTGTTTTCTGGGAGTTGCCATACTGGAAGTTTCTCCGCACGCCTCATAGCCTCGACATCATGCATATCACGAAAAACGTGTGCGAGAGTCTGGTCGCCACCATAATCAACATGCCAGATAGGACGAAAGATGGTCCGAAAGCAAGGCACGACCTGATATGCTTGGGTATCCGGAAGGAGCTTCACGGAGGACGCACTACTCCTGATGATCAGGAAGATGACGATGATCATGAGTCGGAGACGACACAAGGTCGTCGGAAGTGTAAAAAGTTCAAGAAGAACGAATATTACTGCCCTCCTTCTTGCTTCACTCTAAGCCAGGATGAGATCAAACAGTTTTTCAAGTGCCTTCTAGGAGTCAAATTTCCTTACGGCTACGCGGGCAAGATAAGCAGATACCTAGACGAGGCGAAGCAGAGGTTCAGTGGCATGAAGTCTCACGACTGTGCCGTGCTAATGACGCAGGTACTTCCGGTCGCACTAAGAGGGATAATGGACGAGCACGTCCGTGAAACGTTATTTGGCCTATGCAAGTTTTTCGACGTCATCTCTAGGAAGTCGATTGGCTTGAATCAGCTCGGAAGGCTACAGGAGGAGATCGTGGTGATACTATGTGAGCTTGAGGTCTACTTCCCACCCGCATTCTTCGACATTATGGTGCATCTGCTGGTCCATGTCGTGGAGGACATCGTACAACTCGGGCCGATGTTCCTCCACAGCATGATGGCGTTCGAAAGGATGAACGGACACATCAAAGGATACGTTCGCAACAGGTCCCGTCCAGATGGAAGCATAGCCAAGGGCTTTCTGGCCGAAGAGTGCATCTCTTTCTGCACGAATTATCTAGACATCGAGAACCCTGTCGGTCTTCCCGTCAACAGACACCTTGGCAAGCTCGACGGATCTGGTCACCGAGAGGGTCGTCGCATACTGCATGCAGACTTCGATTTTCGACGCGCAGACTTTGATCGAGCAAACCTCGTCGCGCTACAGCATTTAGAACTGGTCGATCCTTGGGTACAGAAGCACAAAAGGTTAATCGAGAAGAAGTACAGTGACCGGGGCATACAGAGGACGCAGGGAGAAATAATCAAAGAGCACAACTCAGATTTCACGCGTTGGTTTAGGCAGACGCTCCTTGATAATCCCCCGCGCTCGCATTCTTCTGACACGGAAAAGATCATATTCACCTTGTCGCAGGGACCGATGCAAAACCTGGTGACCTATCAGGCGTATGATATCAACGGCTACACATTCTACACGGAGGAAAAGGACAACAAGTGTGATTATCAGAACTCAGGCGTAACGTCGGAATTCTACACCGATGACAACGTGAAGGAAAGATTCTACGGAAGAATCGAGGAGATCTGGGAGCTCGACTACTGTGGAGAAAAGGTGCCGATGTTCCGTGTCAGATGGGCAAAGAGCGTCGAAAGAGAAGACCGGTATTTCACAACCATGGTTATACCCGAAGCAGCCAAATCCAAGGCCGCCGGTGCAAACGTGGCCGCGAAAAATGAACCGTGGGTACTGGCTACCAAAGTGGACCAATGTATTTTCATTACCGACCCGACAAAGCCTAGCCGTGTTGTCATGAGGAGAGGAAAAAGGAACATCATCGGAATGGATGGAGTCGCCAATGAGCAAGACTTCGACCAGTACGGCGATCCAAAGATTGAAGATGACGACGACTACGATGCAGCAACATACATCACAAGAAGAAAAAGGACAACCCTACCCAAAAAAGGTAGCCCGTTCGAAAGAAGAAACATTAAAGTGCCGGGGCTAAATTATTCAACCGCGACAAAGAAGGGAAAAAAGATTGTAAAACGCTAGCTCAAAAAATATTGTAAAACGCGTGGTCGAAAAAGATTGTAATATTTATGGACAAATTATTATGACATATTTGAAGCATATTTAATTTGTACCACTTTTATGACATATATTATCACTTTTGGGCATTTTTGGAATATATAAAAGTATTTTAAAAACAAAACAAAACTTTTGTAGCATATATCAGCACTTTTGGGCATTTTTTGGAACATTTAAAAATATTTTAAAAATAAATAAAAAAGGTGGGCACCAGGATTCGAACCTGGGTGCTCACAGGTTTAGATTAGAGCAGTTGGTGGAACCAGTGGGATAGGGCAATGTTAGTTGTCTATAGGGGTGGCCGCGCCTTCTTATGTGACTAGTAGCACCGAGTTAGGCCCGTAGCGCACTTGGCCAGGGTGCGCTACGCCTAACTCGGTGCTATTAGTCATCCGTGCCACGCCCCGCGCGCCTCTTCTCCCCATCTCAGATCAGACACCGCCGATCTCAACCGTGCCCCGCCGCCGCGCTCTCGATCTGCCGCCGCTCTAGGAGGAGGACGTGGAGGAGGTGGAGCCCGAGCCCTGCCAGCTGCACGTGGAGGAGGAGGAGGAGCCCTGCCAGCTGCGCGTGGAGGAGGAGGAGCCCGAGTCATGCGCGTCCGAGGAGGAGGAGTCCGTGGAGGAACCCGCCGTCGTCCGCCAGCCCGCCCGCCCGCCCGCCGTCGTCCAGCTCCGCGCTCCCTCCTGGTGAGTCTCCTGCCGACCTCCCCTCTCTCTCTCTCCCTATCTTCCTCTCTCCCTCTCTCCCTCTCTCGCCGGCGTTGGATTGATGGGCCGTGACCAAGTCCGTGAACTGGCCCTGCAGGGCCTCGTACTTTGTAGCCACCTCCCTGAGCATCTCGCCCAGCCGCCGGTTCTCCTCGCTCACCCGCTGCAGCTCCGATTCAAGAACCGCAACCTATATAAACAGAGAACAGAAATGTTCAGTCCTAGCTCATAAACATGTACATAGCAGGCAGAACAAGAAGAACCATGGTGTTGTTGGTTCTTGATGCGTGCTGTTCAGTACTTGCTGTTCATAAACATGTACAGAGAAGGCTGGCTGCCGATCCATGGATCCATTCTTGGCTGAACACTAAACACCTAGCTTGGTCCCGGCAGATCAGTACTAGTTGTTGTTCTGCAAGTCAATCTGAAGAGTTGGGAAGAAGAGGGGGAGGAACACTATTTTCGAGTGAGAGGACCGAATGACATTCTGTGTAGCAAGCTTCAGGTTAGGTTCAGGTTAGGTTCAGAGTAGCAAGATTCAGGTTAGGTTTAGGTTAGGTTCAGAGTAGATGAAAATGCAATAGTAGAACAAAGATATGCAGTAGTAAAACTTGTGTTTTTTAATGCATGTCTCCTATGTTTACATTGCAGTAGTAGAACAAAGATATGCAGTAGTTTACATTGCACTCACTAACTATGAACCTGTGTAACCTGAAGGTTTCATGAAACCAAGTTCCCTTTTTTTACTGTTGTATAAGAAAGTGCATTTCCTTTTGTGCATATGGACAACTGTTACACATGTCCTTATTTGGTCCTTATGGAAAACCAGAAATCGTTAAATTACCAAGGCACAAGAACCATTTGTTCCTTTGATGCATGATCAGTTAAATTACCAAGGCACAAGAACCATTTGTTCCTTTGATGCAGATGATGCTGTGAACTGCGACGATAAATGTAGCTTGTAGATAGCTTAGGGTTCAGAGTAGCAAGGGTTCAGGGTAAGCTTAGGGTTCAGAGTAGCAAGGTTAGAGGCTGCATAGTTCAATCCACTTTCAAAGTTTCAGGCCATCTAGTTGAGTTTGCGCACTTCACACCAATGCACAAATCCACTTTCAGAGTTCCAGGCCATTCAATGGTGTGGTAACTGATTCAGTTGATATTATGGAAGTGAAATATCCTGATCCTTGATGTATCAGCATATATCATGGGTTTAGGCATGTCTATGGCCTGCTTTTCTTTATTGAATTGAAGACTGTGGAACTTGATGACAAAGGGTAGGTTCTTGTGCTTTGTTATACATCTGGGGATGTTCGTATATTTTGATTAATATTGGGCTTATATTTTTAGCTATGGTCTTGGGCAACCGCCGTGACTAGGCAAAGCTGTGTAGACTTACTTCACCTTAGTTGTACATTCATATGCACCACAGAGATGTCAAGGCTATGCTCATATGTGTTGTTTCCCCTCAATAATTCCAACTGAAGCTTCTTAAAGCCTTCCTGCATAGACTGAAGGAATTAAGATAAACAACCAAAGAACAAAAAACACTTCTGAAGTCTGAACAGTAGATGCATATTATCATAGGTTTGAGATTTTGGTTGATGCACAAAAGTTATTGTAGCACAGATTGTGGGCATCCATTGTGGTTAGAACAATGACATTGCTTCATTGGAATCATACAATAAGTGGCATGCTTATGTAAGATCATTCTCATTTTTACCTTTACTTATTCACAAGATTTATTTTAATTGGGTTGTCATTGTTGCTTAAAGAGATAGCTTCTGTCATATGGCTATGCTTAAATTGATAACAAAAGTTTATATGGTTGTGGCACTGTGCTGGGACTGGATGGATGTGGTTGTAAAAATGGTTTGGAAGGAAAAATAGAGTAGTGTTGGTTTTGCTACTATCTGTGCTGGGACAATAGCACCTTGAAATTGTGCTTGTGCTTGTATATGAAGCACTTTATTATGTGTGTATGCAGGTTCTTGTATGAAACGAGTCCCGATTTTTGCCGGAATGTTGATTAACTTCCGTTTTGGCAGAAATCGGGCACTCCTAGTTTAAGAAAATTAGCAAAGGTCATGCCGGATTTTTCCGTGCATTTAACCAATTATTTGTTTTTTATTAGTGCAAAGATGTGTGACAACGACGAGGCTGGATGTTCTAAGCGCATCAGCGCTGAAGGAGAACTCAGACCTCCGAATAAACAATTGACATTCTGGGAGGCGGCCCAGCGTCTAGAAGACGATGAAGAATACCATCCTTCGGAGAGCGAGGATGATGAGATGGAAGACGCGGAGGAAGAAGCCGAAGGAACGGCGGACGATGAAACCACTGATGGCGGCGAGGGCACAGGGAGTGGTAGCAACCCTCCTAAGAAGAAGAAGCCGAAGGACCGGCGCCCGAACACGGTCGGCACGGTCAGGGAGGAAATTACCGAAGTGAGCCCATCAGGGGTTCCTTTGGAGCCCGCCCTTGTCGTCAAAGGGTACGGTGGGCAAGTGGCGGCGATCACCCGGACAACCATCTCGATCAACACCGAGAATCTCCGGCATAAAGATAATGGCCACTTGTGCACACTCCTCTTCGAGAAGCTGCACGCCAGATACAAGTTCCCCGCTAAGTATCAGAACACAAATTATCATGGGAACGAAGTAAACAAATCCGCCCTCACAAAGATGAGCACCGCCCTGGCCAGCTGGAGAACCCGGATAAAGAAGAAGATCTATAAAGAAGGCAAAAGTCTCGAGGAGATCCAGAAGATTGACCCGCAGATCACCGAAGATCAGTTCCGGGAGTTCAAGGAGAGGTGTGAATCCGAAAGAGCCCTGGCCAATAGTAATCGGGGAAAGGTGCTGCAGGCGATGAATATAGGTCATCACCATCTCGGATCTGGTGGATACAGAACCGCGGAGGCCAAATTCTGGTAAGTATAATCTAATTACCGGTGATCAACACGATTGCAATCTAATCGATGATCTAAATGATTCACTGTTACTTCTTCTACAGGAGGAGGAAATTGTTGCTAGTCATGGATCCCAGGGTTCCTCATCCCAGGGGTCGACGGCGGCCACCCGGTGGGATAACCCTTTTAACAGGGCGATGAACCGGGCCAAGAAAATAGAGCCGGTTACGAAGAATCCGTCGTCGGCTGGCCGTCTGGCTGGCCTCGGGGGTAAGAATTGGGTGGATCATTTTGGTCCACCGCCGAGGACGCATGTGGCGCCGTCGGGAAGGAGCGAGGAGGAAAATAGAGAGGTTCAAGAACTTAAGGCACAAGTGGCGCGGATCCCGCAGATCGTCCAAGACAACCTGGCAATCACCCTTACGTCCTTCCTGCCTACCTTGGTGGAGTCAATAGCGAACTGGAGTGCGGGTGGTCGAGTAGGGCCGTGCCCGATTCCAAGCATGGTCAGCAGCCACTCGAACAACGCGGCGCCGACGAATCAGGCGAACTACGTGTTCGTGACTTCGCCCGCTAGCACCGCGGCGCCGCAAGTGTTGGTGACTCCCCCTGCCATCACCGCGGCGCCGGAGTACATGTTGGTGCCCCCCCTGCCATCGTCGCGGCGGCACCGGAGCTCCAAGCACCCGTCGGTAGGGAGAATACACCGGCGGCCAGCACCGCGCCATCAAGCAGCCCTTCCGTCTCTTGCACGCCCGTCGCCGTATGCGGTGCGTCGACATTAGCCGATCTCGACGCCATCACGGTAAACAAATTGCTTTAATTACCGCCTTTCATGCCATCTATATATTACTCTTGTGGCATCTCGCTCTGACGACGCCGTACATGTTTTCCGCAGACGGATGTTCCTTGCACTCTCTTATGCTACGTGAACAACGAGCTGAGGGATGTTGCCAAGGGTACCATCGTTCAACCCTTGCAGCGCACGTTCCACTCAAAGCCGATGCCAGATAGCGTGCACAGGGTTAAAATTAGTCGGGTGCTAAGGGGCTGCGACGACCTGGAACCTCCCATTCAACTCCCAGGAGCGGATGAAGAAGACTCGTCTGTCCTCAGAAGTTGCTTCGGCTTGTTCATGCTATGGCCAAAGAGCATGATCCGTTTGGGGACGGCGGGGGCCATCACGCCACAGACAACAGCACCGCCTGTCGTGCCAGCGACAAGCGGTGGCAAGGCCCCCTTACCGCCCTCGCCGTCACCTCCACGCGGTGGGTCGGATGATCATGTTGATGATATGCACATGGCGCAGGATCCGGCCGAGGACTTCGAAGACTGGAATGATCACTTCTTCAGCACTCAGTTTGGCAACGAAGAAGACCTAGCTGGTGGCCCCACAGAGAGAGCCACTATCACCAAGCGTCTGTTTGGTTCTCAGGAGACGCCTCCAGCTTGCGCCTTTACAGAGCCAGCTGATACAACCAACCGGCCCTTTATTCTAAGCCCTGACACACTACATAGGGCGGCCGGTGGTCAGATTGCGGTGCCTGCCCGCTCTCCAAAAGGAAAAAAGGGCAGGAAAAGAAAATCTAGCAGCTCGAGCCAGCCGGTGGCGTCAACAACTGCGAATCCGATCAGGTTTCGGGACGGGCCACCAAGACCCGAGGGTATTATGTGGAGGATTCATGTGGCGGGTGAGCCCATGCTACCTAAGAATTTGCGGAAGCTCGCCAGTTCGGAACTGCAGAGTGTGCATGACGGCGTGCTGACGATAGAGAGACGCCTTCTATCGGAGAAAGATCCCTCGCACCCGGTATTCGTGGTTAAGGTGCCACCAGGCTTGGGCTTCGTCGACACTGCCCCGCGGATCTGTTCTTCCTGCGGTTCGAGGACATCTTCAATATGTTCCACCTATACCCGCTGCACTATACCATGGTCCGTCTCTTTTCTCTCAGCCTGGCCACGCAGATCATTAGAGAGAACACACCGGGCATCGCTATAGTGGACCCCTACTACATGCGTGACGGCTGCTTGGGTTCCCCCGCCGAACGACGTATCGTGGCCTCGTACCTAAAAAGAATCCTCGTGGCGAACAAGACAAAGGAATACATTCTCGTGCCTTACTTTCCCGAGTAAGTCGTTATTCAGTCGCCACCGTCGATTGGCTTTATTAGATCATCATCATTCTTTTTTCAACACATTCCATTTGAATTTTTTGCGCAGAGATGAACACTGCACGCTCATCTCCTTATCGCCGAAGCATTCCCACGCCACGTATTTCGACTCGGGGAGTCTAGAAAAGAAGAAAAACTACGACAAGATCAAGGAAGTTCTGGATGATGCTCTCACTGGCTTTGCCTCGACGGAAGGCACCAGCTTCGTGCGTAAGAAGGTCAAGTTCGGCAGGCACGTCTTCAACCACGTAACAGAGTTCCCCTGCGTGAAGCAGCCAGAAAACAGTAAGAAGGAAGCCTACTACGCACTCCATCACATGAGGGCGTTCCTACTTGACCAGCAGAATTCTACGCTGCCAGATCATCTCAAACAGTGGGCCGAAGCAAAGGCCAAGATCAATGATTCGGATATTAGACAAGAGATGTATCGCATCCAGCAGCAGTTTGGGGCAATCATCTTTCGTGATGTCATGACTTCGGGGGGGATCTTCTACGGAGGAAATATCCCGAATAACCGTGACATAGAAGATCGCCTAGAGATGCAGGGTGACTATAGGAAGTTCATGACGAGGCAGGGCGTCCTCCCGTTCCCTAAGCCGAGCCAGAAGGCTTGATGTTGGCCTAGTTGTAGTTGCAAACTATAGATGACCTTTGTGTGTGTGTGGACGACAAGTGTACTTATCTTATTAGGTTTATGAATCACCGCTTACTTATTTTGCTTATTATTATTATATATCAATCAATGCTTGGTTTTTTTGCTTACTCTTTGGTTTTTTTGCTTACTCTTTGGTTCTCGGACGACAAGTGTGAGTTATTTTTGTCTTTTTCGAGAATATGCCGATGATTGAAATGTCGTGGCACAATATATATGTGAATGTGCTATGACGGGATTGTCAGCCTTGTGATATGCACAAGTCCAGGAATTGTGCATCCTACTTGGCTGACAGTCCCGTCATAAGCAATTCCTGTGTCCAACGACCTAGCTAGTTATATATGAGGCATTCTTTTCGAGTTATTTTTGTCTTTTCGAGAATATGCCGATGATTGAAATGTCGTGGCACAATATATATGTGAATGTGCTATGACGGGATTGTCAGCCTTGTGATATGCACAAGTCCAGGAATTGTGCATCCTACTTGGCTGACAGTCCCATCATAAGCAATTCCTGTGTCCAACGACCTAGCTAGTTATATATGAGGCATGCTTTTCGAGTTATTTTTGTCTTTTTCGAGAATATGCCGATGATTGAAATGTCGTGGCACAATATATATGTGAATGTGCTATGACGGGATTGTCAGCCTTGTGATATGCACAAGTCCAGGAATTGTGCATCCTACTTGGCTGACAGTCCCGTCATAAGCAATTCCTGTGTCCAACGACCTAGCTAGTTATATATGAGGCATGCTTTTCGAGTTATTTTTGTCTTTTTCGAGAATATGCCGATGATTGAAATGTCGTGGCACAATATATATGTGAATGTGCTATGACGGGATTGTTAGCCTTGTGATATGCACAAGTCCAGGAATTGTGCATCCTATTTGGCTAGCAGTCCCGTCATAAGCAATTCCTGTGTCCAACGACCTAGCTAGTTATATATGAGGCATGCTTTTCGAGTTATTTTTGTCTTTTTCGAGAATATGCCGATGATTGAAATGTCGTGGCACAATATATATGTGAATGTGCTATGACGGGATTGTTAGCCTTGTGATATGCACAAGTCCAGGAATTGTGCATCCTACTTGGCTAACAGTCCCGTCATAAGCAATTCCTGTGTCCAACGACCTAGCTAGTTATATATGAGGCATGCTTTTCGAGTTATTTTTGTCTTTTTCGAGAATATGCCGATGATTGAAATGTCGTGGCACAATATATATGTGAATGTGCTATGACGGGATTGTTAGCCTTGTGATATGCACAAGTCAAGGAATTGTGCATCCTACTTGGCTAGCAGTCCCGTCATAAGCAATTCCTGTGTCCAACGACCTAGCTAGTTATATATGAGGCATGCTTTTCGAGTTATTTTTGTCTTTTTCGAGAATATGCCGATGATTGAAATGTCGTGGCACAATATATATGTGAATGTGCTATGACGGGATTGTTAGCCTTGTGATATGCACAAGTCCAGGAATTGTGCATCCTACTTGGCTAACAGTCCCGTCATAAGCAATTCCTGTGTCCAACGACCTAGCTAGTTATATATGAGGCATGCTTTTTGAGTTTGCTCTTTTTGATTTAAGAGTACTTTCTATAAGTGTATCTTCATATGCGACTTTAATTATACATGTTTTTTCAATCACCGGTTAGTTATTATTGTCAACTTGTAGATGACGTGGTACGTCGTGTACAAGGGACGGGTTCCCGGAGTCTACGATGATTGGGAAGACTGCCGGAGACAGGTGCACCGTTTCAGCGGCAATAGCTACAAAGGGTACAACACTATGGCGGAGGCGGAAGATAGATACACGCGCTATCTAGCGGGAGTTAGGACAAGGAACCGGATGAAGACCTACACCTTCGTCGCGGCGGTGATCATGCTTATCTTCTTTGGTTATTTATCCCGCGTTTGTGTCTAGCTAGCTAGTTTAGATGTCTAGGCGAGCTTCCGAGCTCTAACTTGTTCGATCGACACATGTATTCGCATGTCACCAACTACTACTTTGTAACATGATCAAAACAATGTAACTTGGACTATGTATTCATGTATGAGACTTATCTATATGTATTTGTTTCAATCTTGTTTTTCATATCGAGTATTTATATATATAATTGTATATCTTGTATCTGTGTGTGTATATCTGCTGTAATATTGTATATAATCTGTATTGCATATAATCTGGCTTGGAAATTAAAAAAAAAAACAAAAAATACATCTGTGGCGCACATGTTCTACCTTCTGTGGCGCACTACACCTAAAGCGCACCATGGATGTTTAGTGGCGCAATGGGTAGTGCGCCACAAAAGATCCAAGGGGTAGCGCACCATGCCAAACTTCTGTGGCGCACTAGGTGGTGCGCTACGCCTATCTCTACACAACCGTGGCGCACTAGGCAGTGCGCCACGGCTGAGAGATAGCCGTAGCGCAAGGCCCGTGGCGCACTACAGGTGCGCCACGGATGGGCCTTTCAGGTGCGCCACAAACGACCATTTTCCTAGTAGTGTATAACGAATGAATAAAACTGCCAACTGTGTGAGTTCCTCGGTTGACTTCCTCGGTTGGTATCGAGGGGGAATACCATGATGGGTATGTTTGGTGTTAGAATCAGGTTGGATCCGAGTAGGTCCTTCTTATCCCTATCTGATAGCCGCTAGTTGTATTGAGTCTCTATAGGTTGTTTAGTGTATGCTGTGCTGCCGCTTCAGTCCACCATACCTATGTAGGCGAGGACCGCCGAATTCTAGTCTCGCCGTGTACTGGCCTCAGTACTGACCGCTCTCTTTTTCCTTTGCCCTTTGTCGGCACCCCTTTTATAAGGAGGTTTGAGATCGACGTCGCTAGCAGGGTTACCCTTCCGGCTTGGCCTGGTCAGGGTTATGGACGCCATTGGTTATTCTTCAGGGATCTTAGCTCAATTTGCATCTTGTCCGTACTCGGACGCTGTATCGTTTTCAAGGTGATTTGGATCTTTGTATGGTATATCTGTATTCTTGACTCTTTGAGTCATTGTTGTATATATCTGTTCTGTGGGTTCTATCGTGGACTATTGTGTAATGGTATTACTTCGTTTTCCACCCGCATGAAAGTGCCTGGTGGGCACCTTTGAATCGTTTCTATGTGGGTTTGGCGGGAATCGCTGAGAATTGCATAGGGCCGATTCTGAGGGTGTTACAGGCTTGATTGGAAATTTATATACCTTAGTATGGGTTTCCTTGCGGCCAAGGTCTGAGCCGAGGCTACCTTGTGAAGATTGTCCACCTGTGCAGTACCCAAGATGACAGTTGGTCATGGTTGGGAGGCCAAACTCACAGGAGAGGTGCCTATACTAGGGCGTGTAATTGAAAGGTTAGGATTGATTATCCGCATACTAAGTATGGTGAATTCAGGATTTGTTCCTAACGGAGGTATCGAATGTTGTGGTGAAAGTGTACAATATCTACAGAGTGTCAAACTATTCGAATAGCCGCGTCCGCGGTTATGGACAGTTGGAGTGGCCATACTGTTCCCCCGTCAGATGTTTTCCAAAATGACTTATGAAATGATTTGTGACCATGACTTGAACACAACAGAGTTGTGATATGAAATTCAAGTTTCCACTTAGGTGTTATAAAACTTTCAACTAGTTTTCTTTGCTTTTGAACTTAGTAGAGGTAAATCTGGCTTTTTGCAAAACAACCCTAGAGCTTAGTATCCTATTCCCAAAACCCCCCTCAACTTATTAGTATTAGTTTGCGAGTACTTAAAGAGTACTCATGGCTTTGTCCCTGGCTATTCCCGTGGCCAGACTATGAAGAGGAGTACTAGGATGATGGACCGCAGGAAGGTTACGACAACTAGGATCATCTCCCATCGTCAGCGTTGCCTGTGACCCTGAAGATGGAGCTTCGCCCATGCTATCGTTACTCTTACGTTATTCCGCTGCTTGAATTGTATGAAGAACTGGATCATGAGATCCTTATTTGTGTAAGACCTTATGTATGGTTTGTAATGGATGATGTACTATGATATCCAAATCTGTTATGTCTCACAAAAATGGTAATCCTGGGATTGCGATGTATGGCATAACAGGCATCTGAGATTAAAAATCCGGGTGTTGACATATTGTCCACAATTTTGGGGTTTTAGGGCAATTTGCATGGCTTGTAAGACCCAATACATGTTTGAGAGGTAAGACCAAATTGTCGTCATTTTCGCGTTTAGGGCCGTTTTCATGAGCTATTGCACACAGTTTTGGGGTTCTAGGAGGGTTTGCTGGCCTGTAAGACCCGATGCATGTATGAGAGTTATGACAAAAAAACTCGTTGTTTTCGCGTTTTACAGCCATTTTCATGATCTATTGCCCACACTTTTGGCATTCCAGAGAGATTTACAATGACCATAAAACCAAGACATGTTTGATAGTTTTGAACAAAAACTCATCGTTTTCGTGTTTTTTGCCTGTTTTCATGAGCTATTTCCCATAGTTTTGGCATTCCAGGGAGATTTACAACGACCCTAAGACCGATCCATGTTTGATATTTATGACCAAAAACTCTTTGTTTTCATGTTTTATGGCCATTTTCATGAGTATTACCCACAATTTTGGGGTTTCAGGGCGATTTGCATGGCCCGTAAGACCCGATACATATTTGAGAGATATGACCAAAAACTCGTGGTTTTCGTGTTTTGTGGACGTTTTCACGAGCTATTGCCCATAGCTTTGGGGTTATAAGGCGATATACAACGACCGTAAGACCCGATACTTGTTTGATACTTATGGTAAAAAACATGCCGTTTTCGCGTTTTATGGCCGTTTTCATGAGATATTGCCCATTATTTTGGGTTATAGGGGGAGGGGGACATTGCATGGCCCATAAGACCTGATACCTGTTTGAGATTTATGACCAAAAACTCGTTATTTTCGCATTTTATGGCCGTTTTCATGAGCTATAACCCACACTTTTGACGTTGAAAGGAGATTTACAACGACCGTAAAACCGATACATGTTTGATAGTTTTGACCAAAAACTCGTCGTTTTCGCGTTTTATACCCATTTTCATGATATTTTTGGCCCACAGTTTTGGGGTTTCAGGGCGATTTGCATGGCATGTAAGAACCGATACATGTTTGAGAGGTAGGACCAAAAACTCGTTGTTTTCGTGTTTTACGGTCATTTTTATGAGCTATTGCCCACACTTTTGGCGTTCGAGGGAGATTTAACAACCGTAAGACCTATACATGTTTAAGAGTTTTGACCAAAAACTCGTCATTTTCGCGTTTATGGCCAATTTCATGAGCTATTGCCCATAGTTTTGGAGTTTTACGGTGATTCCATGGATTTTAAGACCCGATACATGTTTGAGAGTTAGGGCCAAACTCTCGCCGTTTTCGCGTTTTAGGGCCATTTTCATGAGCTATTGACCATAGTTCTAGGGTTCTTGGGGGATTTGCATGGCCCGTAAGACCCGATACATCTTTGAGAGTCATGACCAAAAACTCATTGTTTTCGCGTTTTACGATCGTTTTCATGAGCTATTGTCCAAAGTTTTGGCGTCATAGGAAGATTTACGACGACCGTAAGACCCAATACATGTTTGAGACTTATGACCAAATATTCATCGTTTTCGCGTTTTATGGCCATTTTCATGAGCTACTGGCCACAGTTGGGGTTTCAGGGGGATTTGCATGCTATGTAAGAGCCAATACATGTTTGAGTGGTAGGACCAAAAACTTGTTGTTTTAGCGCTTTACGACTGTTTTCATGTGCTATTGCCCACACTTTTGGCGTTCTAGGGAGATTTAGAATGACCGTAAGAACGATACATGTATTGAGAATTTTGACCAAAAACTCATCGTTTTCGCGTTTATGGCCATTTTCAGGAGTTATTGCCCATAGCTTTGGGGTTTCAGGGCGATTCGCATGGCCCGTAAGACCTGATACACATGTTTGATAAATATTACCAAAAACTCATGGTTTTCGCATTTTATGGATGTTTTGATGAGCTATTCCCACCGCTTTGGGGTTCCTAGGCGATTTACAACGACCGTAAGACCCGATACATGTTTGAGACTTATGGCCAAAAAACACGTCGTTTACGTGTTTTATGGTCGTTTTCATGAGTTATTCCCACAATTTTGGGTTCTAGGGGACCTGATACATGTTTGAGAGTTATGACAAAAAACTTGTTGTTTTCTCGTTTTTCGGCTGTTTTCATGAGCTATAGCCCATAGTTTGGGCATTCCAGGGAGATTTCAATGAACGTAAGACCGATCCATGTTTGAGAGTTATGACCATAAACATGTTGTTTTCGCATTTTATGGCCATTTTCGTGAGCTATTGCCCAAAATTTCGGGGTTTCACAGCAATTTGCATGCCCATAAAACCCGATATATGTTTGAGAAACTCATTATATTCGCGTTTTATGGACGTTTTCATAAGCTACTGCCCACAACTTTGGGGTTCCAAGGCGATTTACAAAGACCGTAAGACCCGAGACATGTTTGAGACTTATGGCCAAAACACGTCGTTTTCGCGTTTTATGGCCGTTTTCATGAGCTATTTCCCATAGTTTTAGGTTCTAGGGGGGTTTTCATGGCCCGTAAGACCCGATACGTGTTTGAGAGTTACGACCAAAAACTCGTTGTTTTCGTGTTATTCGGTCGTTTTCATGAGCAGCCCATAGTTTTGGCGTCGTAGGGAGATTTACAACGACCATAAGACCCGATACATGTTTGAGAGTTATGACCAAAAAGTCGTGTTTTTCGCGTTTTATGACCATTTTCATGAGCTATTGCCCACAATTTTGGGTTTTTAGTGCGATTTGCATGGCTTGTAAGACCTGATACATGTTTAGGAGGTAGGACCAATCTCTCATCGTTTTTGCTTTTTAGGGCCGTTTTCATGAGCTATTGCACACAAATTTGGGGTTCTAGGGGGATCTGTACGTGCCGTAATACCCGATACATGTTTGAGAATTATGACCCAACCTAATACATATTTGAGAGTTATGACCCAAAACTCGTTGTTTTCGAGTTTTACGGCCGTTTTGATGATCTATTGCCCACACTTTTAGCGTTCCAAGGAGATTTACGATCACCGTAAGACCGATTCATGTTTGAATGTTTTACCAAAAACTCGTTGTATTTGTTTTATGGCCATTTTCATGAGCTATTGCCCATAGTTTTGGAGTTTCAGGGTGCTTTGCATGGCTTGTAAGACCCGATACATGTTTGAGAGTTAGGACCAAGCTTTCGCCATTTTTCGCATTTAGGGCCGTTTTCATGAGCTATTGCCCAGAGATTTGGTGTTCTAGGGGGATTTGCATAGGCCGAAAGACCTGATACATGTTTGAGCGCCATGACCAAAAACTCGTTGTTTTCGCGTTCTTTGCCCGTTTTCATGAGTTATTGCCCACAGATTTTGCATTGTAGGGAGATTTACAACGCCGTAAGACCGATCCATGCTTGAGAGTTATGACAAAAAAACTCATTGTTTTTGCGTTTTATGACAATTTTCATGAGCTATTGCCCACAATTTTGGGGTTTCTAGGCGATTTGCATGGCCCGTAAGACCCGATACATGTTTGGGAATTAAGAACAAACTCTTGTTGTTTTCGTGTTTTAGCACCATTTTTATGAGCTATTGCCTGCAATTTTGGGGTTCCAACGGGATTTGCTTATCCCGAAAGACCCGAGACATGTTTGAGAGTTATGACCTAAAACCTTGTTGTTTTCGTGTTTTTCGGCTGTTTTCATGAGCTATAGCCCACATTTTTGGCATCCTACAGAGATTTACAACGACCGTAAGAACGATGCATGTTTGAGAGTTATGACCTAAAACTCGTCCTTTTTGTGTTTTATGGCCATTTTCATGAGCTATTGCCCCCAATTTTGGGGTTTCACTGCTATTTGCATGGCTTGTAAGACCCGATACATGTTTGAGAGTCAGGACCAAACTCTCATTATTTTCGCATTTTAGGTACGTTTTCATGAGCTATTGCACATAGTTTTCGGGTTCTAGGGGGATTTGTATGGCTCGTAATACGCGATACATATTTGAGAGTTATGACCAAAAACTCGTTGATTTTGTGTTTTACGACCATTTTCACGAGCTATTGCCCACACTATTGGCGTTCCAGGTTGATTTACAACGACCGTAAAATCAATACATGTTTGAGAGTTATGAACAAAAACTCGTCGATTTTGCCTTTTACGACTGTTTTCATGAGCTATTGCCCAACGTCTTGGCGTTCTAGGGATATTTAGAACGATCGTAAGACCGATACATGTTTTAGAGTATTGACCAAAAAATCGTCATTTTTGTGTTTTATGGCCCACAGTTTTGGGGTTTCAGGGCGATTTGCATGGCTTGTAAGACCCGATACATGTTTGTGAATTAGGACCAAACTCTCATCGTTTTCGCGTTTTAGGGCCGTTTTCATGTGCTATTTCCCATAGTTTTGGGATTCTGGGGGGATTTGCAAGGCCCGTAAAACTCGATACATGTTTGAGAGTTATGACCAAAAAATTATTGTTTTCGTATTTTATGGCAGTTTTCACGAGCTATTGCCCAGAGTTTTAACATTTTAAGGAGATTTACAATGACAGTAAGACCCAATACATGGTTGAGAGTTATGACCAAAAACTCCTCGTTTTCGCGTTTTATGGCCATTTTCATAAGCTTGTCAGACCAGATACATGTTTGAGAGTTAGCACCAAAGTCTCGTTGTTTTCGCATTTAGGGTCGTTTTCATGAGCTATTGCGCACCTTTTTGGGGTTTCAGGGCGATTTGCATGGCATGTAAGAACCGATACATGTTTGAGAGGTAGGACCAAAAACTCGTTGTTTTCGTGTTTTACGGTCATTTTCATGAGCTATTGCCCACAGTTTTGGGATTTCATGGGGATTTGCAAGGCTCGTAAGAAACGATACATGTTTGAGATTTATGAAGCAAAACTCGTTGTTTCCTTGTTTTACGATCGTTTTCATGAGTTATTGCCCACAGTTTTGGGGTTCTATGTGGATTTGCATGGCTTATAAGACCCGATACGTAGGGGTGGAATCAAGCCGAGCCGAGCCGGCTCGTGACTCGACTCGTCAAAGCTCGCAAAAATCAAGCCGAGCCTTGGCTCGGCTTGGTGCTGGAAAAATAATACAAAGAAGGCTCGCGGCTCGCGATCGGCTTGACGAGCCGTCCGCCCACTCCCAGTCGGCCCGTGTGTCTCTCTCTGGATTTCTCGCGCAGGCCCAGACCCCGTCTGCCTCATCCCCGTTGCCCGCCAGGCCGCCACCAACGTCAGCTACCGCCACCGACGCCTGACGCCGACTGCATCCTCCAGCTCCAGTCCTCCTCCTTCCCTTTTGGCTTCTGCTATTCTTGTGCTAGCTTGCATGTAGATCTGCTATTCTTGTGCATCTGATTGACATTGTTTATGTGTATTTATGTATCTATACTGTGTGCTGGGAGGGGACGACAACACTGCCATGAATTTCCGCTGCAGACACCGCGATGGACAACGGTCTTCAGGTAGTAGTGTTTAGTGCATGAGTAATTTGATCGAGTACATTAATATGTTCTTAAATGCAGAGCTGTCAAGTTGTTGTGTTACTGTGTAGTATATTTTTTCAGTCCAGATGGTTGTACATCGATAGACATACATAACCTTAGTCTTTACTATATTACAATTTGTACCATTGTCGGTGCTACGCTGAAAATAAGTGTATTTGAAGATTGCTTGTTAAATCCCTAAAGCATGCTCTAAACATAAATGAATTATGACTGTAAAAATATATATAATTAGTGAAGGTGATAGAAATTTTTTAAATATCATCGAGCCATCGAGCCGTCTTGCGAGCTTCACCGAGCTGGCTTGTCGAGCCTCGAGCTTAAATAGCAGGGTTGAGGCTTGACTTTGTGTCCACCCCTACCGATATGTGTTTGAGAGTTATGACCAAAAACTCGTTGTTTTCGCGATTTTTGGCGGTTTTTGTAGGGTTCGCAGCATAGAAAACAAAAATTTTCCTACGATGTGAACTATATACCAAGATCTATCTACTAGATACAAACAACGGGCGGATGTATATCCGTAGAGAACATACCCTTGAAGACCGACAAATCTTAACGAGTTCAACTCGTGGTTGATGTAGACGATCTCTTGCCGATCTCAAGATCGAGAGGAAGTCCTAGCGCCGCAAATCAGCAGCGCATCCGTGCTCGCACACACGTTCGAGGCACCGAGCAACCTCCGCCTCCTCGCTCCAGCGATGCAGCGGAAGCACAACTCTTTCTTGCCGAATAGCCACCGGGAACATGTATCTCGCTAGTCCGAGACCATGGGGGATAAATTCTAGAGGGGGAGAGAGATCCTTCACGAGGAGGTGTGAGAGACAAGTGAGGAGGGGGCTCCTTTTATAGGAGGAGGGGGGAACCCCAAGGGGGTGGCCGGCGCATGGGGCTGCCCCCTTGCCCTCCCCTCTTCATGTGGGTGGACACTCCACTCACAAATCTCCTTTAAATTCCCTCCACTCAAAAGTCCACTCAAATTCCCATTAAATTTCCACCAAATTTAATGCAAACTCTCATTAAATAAAACTCTTTTATTTTTTTCAGAATTTTGTCAATTACTTTAATGACAAACATTCACAAATAACCCCTTGCTAGAATTCTATTTCACATGCATAACCACTTTATGCAATTTCACCCGAAAACCTGTTTCGGTATCTAGTGAAATAAATTCCTGCGCTTGTTCATTGTTTCGGCATGAAACATTTGCTCCAATTGGATGTCGGTGTCTCTTAAGTGTGTCACCCTACGGTTCGTGAATAATGCGGACATGATCGAGACCCCTCTCGGATCAATAATCAGAAGCGGGATCTGGAGACCCATACTGACTCCCACACATTCAACGATGACTTTCTTGTGATCGTCGGAACCTTTTATGCTAGTATCTTAATCCCTTTGTTTCATGATATATTACATGTCCGAGATTCGATCATCGTGTTGCCTGTCAAAACCCACCGGCGAGCAGCGACGAGCAACACGAAGAGCCGGGAGGCTCCCAGAACTGCTGGTGGGCCCTGGTCCCTCGGGCAACGGCCCGCAAAACTCCGGCACACGTCCTGGCTTGGTTCAAGGGCGTGCCACCTGACCTATACCCGGTCAGGAAGGTGATGGATTGCTTCGATCAGTTTCCTGCATGGTAAACAAGTATACGTAAAATTCGAGCCGCAACCGGCTCCCAGGTTTCCCTGTGAACCGGCTCCTGGAGCCGATTGTCCCATGGTTCTGCATTAGATCTATGATAACATGGGTTTTGCTTCATCAATACAAGTTAAATCAATCTACGACAGTTTAACGTTTTCACCACGTAATTGGAACGTCCTACACGTAATTGAGCCTGGTAGATACAAAAGATAATAGAAAACTAACCCTAGAGAAGGCCTAATCAACCGACGCAAAGTCAATTCCCGGAACAACTCCTCTCGGATTAGCAAACCATATCCTCACGTACTACAGGATCGTTCAACCCGTTTGCAAGGCCTGACTACGTGGATATCAAACTAAACCTTGGAAAACAAGGCAAAACTATAACAGATCAAATCAACTGAATAAAGATCAAGCAAGATGCTACCCTTACACCCGGGAAAAGGTGCAAAGGTAGCGAGGTAACTAGAGGTAGCATAACTAAACAATCATAGCGAAAAGTACCGATGCTAACCTAAACAAATCTATGATAATAGTATTACTCGCCATCAACAAGGCTTCAGTACGAGTAACACCAAATAACGCATAAGCAGATACTGCCTAGATCGCAAGATGCGATCTAGGCAGCATGACACTTACCCGAAAGAAACCCTAGAAACAAGGGGTGGCGATGCGCCGAGATTGTGTTCGTTGTGAACGTGATTGTCCTCCTTTTCTCAATAACCTTAGGTACATATTTATAGTCCGGAGACTTTCTATCTTTGGAATAACCCTAACAACTCTATCTCTTACTTAAACCGAAACGGAACTTATTACAACATAAGATACACGGGCAATTTAGCCCAAATCCACGCATAAGGCCGATTCAACAACACGTCGCATATATGTATCTTCCAAGCCCATCTTGATTACGGCCCATCTCCTCCTTTGGCCAAAATGTGGCGATAACACATCGCTATCTCCATACCTAGTTTGATCTCGTTACCGACATGCACTCTTTTCTCGTTCCTGTGATATAACATTCTAGTGATCAAATCACTTGCTTGCAAGCTAATCAATGTGATATCACCGAGAGGGCCCAGAGTATATCTATCCGTCATCGGGATGAACAAATTCCACTCTCGATCCATGAGCCTCAACATAACACTTTATTAGTTCTGAATCCATCTTTATAATCACCCTGTTACGGTGTGACGTTTGATGTTATCAAGAAACTCTTCCGGTGTTAGTGATTGACATGATCTCATGGTCTAAGGATTAGGATCACTTCGTAAGTTGTTATAGCAATATAAACTCAATGACTTTGATCATAATGCTATACTTCGAATGAATGTTCATCACACCATTACACTAATGCTGTGATCCCATTATTAACAACATCCAATGTCCATGATCAGGAAACCTTGATCATCTTGTTAATCAACGAGCTAGTTTATGAGAGAGGCATAACTAGGAACTTTCTGTTTGTTTATTAAACACACATGTATTAACGTTTCCGTATTAATACAATTATAGCATGCAAAATAAACATTTATCATATACTTGGAATACACATAATAAACACTTTATTATTGCCTCTTAGGGCATATTCCCTTCAGTCTCCCACTTGCACTAGAGACAATAATCTAGTTACATAGTGATAAATCTAACACCCATTGAGTTCTGGTGTTGATCATGTTTTGCTCTAGGGAGAGTTTTAGTCAACGGATCTGCTACATTGAGATCCGTATGTACTTTACAAATCTTTATATCTCCATCCTTGACATGCTCGCGGATGGAGTGAAACCGGCGCTTAATATGCTTGGAATGCTTGTGAGACCTTGGCTCTTTGGCATTGGCAATGGCACCATTGTTGTCACAATAGATCACCATTGGGTCCAACGCGTTTGCCACTAGTCCTAGTTCGGATATGAACTCCTTCATCCAAACTGCTTCCTGAGCCGCTTCTGAAGCAGCAACATATTCGGCCTCCGTTGTTGATCCCGCTACCACAGGTTGTTTGGAGCTCCTCCAACTAACCGCTCCGCTATTCATGAGAAATACGTATCCGGATTGAGACTTAGAGTCATCCGGATCGGTGTCAAAGCTAGCGTCGACATAACACTTAGCGACGAGGTCTTCTTCACCTCCGTATACAAGAAACATATCCTTAGTTCTTCGTAAGTACTTAAGGATATTCTTGACCGCTATCCAGTGTTCCGAACCTGGATCCGATTGGTACCTACTAGTCAAACTAATAGCATGTGCCACATCCGGTCTTGTACATAGCATGGCGTACATTATAGAGCCTATGGCTGAAGCATAGGGGACTTTGTCCATTATCTCTCTTTCTTCCGCCGAAGCCGGACTTTGAGTCTTACTCCATGTCTTGCCTTGCAACATAGGTAAGAACCCCTTCTTACTTCCGTCCATTTTAAACTTCTTTAAAATCTTATCAAGGTATGTACTTTGTGATAGCCCTATTAGGCGCCTAGATCTATCTCTATAGATCTTTATGCCTAATATGTATGACGCTTCACCTAGGTCCTTCATTGAAAATTTGCTGTTTAGATAACTTTTAACACTGTTTAAAAGATCTATATCATTTCCGATCAATAATATGTCATCCACATATAATATCAGAAATGCCACATTGCTCCCACTCACTTTCTTGTAAATACAAGCTTCTCCATAAGTTTGGAAAAATCCAAACTCTTTGATCACCTCATCAAAGCGGAGATTCCAACTTCGTGATGCTTGCTTCAATCCATAGATGGATTGCTGAAGCTTGCACACCTTGTTAGCATCCTTAGGATCGACAAAACCCTTTGGTTGTATCATATACAACTCTTCTTCAATATTACCATTGAGAAACGCGGTTTTGACATCCATCTGCCATATCTCATAATCGAAATATGCAGCAATTGCTAACATAATCCTAACATAATGCAGCAATTGCTAACATAATCCTAACTGACTTTAGCATCGCTATGGGAGAGAAAGTCTCATCGTAGTCAACTCCTTGAATTTGTCGAAACCCCTTTGCGACAAGTCGAGCTTTATAGACGGTCACATTACTATCAGCATCAGTTTTCCTTTTGAAAATCCATTTGTTCTCCACGGCCTTTCGGTCGTGAGGTAATTCCACCAAGTTCCAAACTTGATTTTCATACATGGATTCTATCTCGGATTTCATGGCTTCTAACCATTTGTTGGAATCCGGGCTCATCATCGCTTCTTCATACGTCGCAGGGTCATTATTTTCATCAACCATGAAATTCATGACAGGATTTCCGTACAGCTCGGGAGCTGCACGCGTCCTGTTTGACCTGCGAGGTTCGGTAGTACTCTCTTTCGGAGTTTCATGATCATTATCATTAGTTCCCTCTTCAACAGGTGGAGCCAACTCCGGAACAACTTCTGGCGCTGCGCTACTCTCCATACTTTGAAGAGAAGGTTCCACAACCTCTTCGAGTTCTACGTTCCGACTACTCACACCTTTCGCGAGAAACTCTTTCTCTAGAAAGGATCCATTCTTGGCAACAAAAACCTTTCCCTCGGATCTGTGATAGAAGGAATACCCAATAGTTTCTTTAGGGTATCCTATGAAGACGCATTTTTCCGCTTTGGGTTCGAGTTTATCCGGTTGAAGTTTCTTCACATAAACATCGCATCCCCAAACTTTAAGAAATGACAGCTTACGTTTGTTTCCAAACCACAATTCATACGGTGTCTTTTCAACGAATTTATATGGTGCCCGATTTAAAGTGAATGCAGCAGTTTCTAGTGCATAACCCCAAAATGACAACGGCAAGTCCGTCAGAGACATCATAGATCGAACCATATCTAATAAAGTACGATTACGACGTTCCGACACACCATTTCGCTGTGGTGTTCCGGCAGGTGTGAGTTGTGAAACAATTCCACACTCTTTCATGTGAGTGCTAAACTCGTAACTTAGATACTCACCTCCACGGTCGGACCGTAGAAATTTGATCTTTCTATTACGATGATTTTCCACTTCATTCTGAAATTCCTTGAACTTTTCAAAGGTTTCAGACTTGTGTTTCATCAAGTAGATATAACCGTATCTACTCAAATCATCCGTGAAAGTAACAAAATAACGATATCCACCTCGCGCCGACACACTCATTGGACCACATACATCAGAATGTATGATTTCCAATAAATCTGTCGCCCGTTCCATTGAACCGGAAAACGGCATTCTAGTCATCTTGCCCATAAGGCATGGCTCACATGTATCAAATGATTCATAATCAAGTGATTCCAAAAGTCCATCCGAATGGAGCTTCTTCATGCGTTTAACGCCAATATGACCTAGACGGCAGTGCCACATATATGCGGATATATCATCATTAAGTTTAATCCTTTTAGCATCAACATTATGAATATGTGTAACATTATCATCGAGATCTAATAGAAATAAACCATTCATCATCGGTGCATGACCATAAAAGATTTCATTCATATAAATGGAACAACCATTGTTCTCGGATTTCAATGAATAACCACTTCGCATCAAACACGATCCAGATACAATGTTCATGCTCAGTGCAGGCACCAGATAACATTTATTCAAGTTTATAACTAATCCTGACGGTAAGTGGAGAGGCAGCATTCCGACGGCGATCACATCAACGCTTGATCCATTGCCGGCACGCATATTGACCTCACCCCTTGCTAGCGGTCGCTTGTTCCGCAGCCCCTGATTCGAGTTACAAATATTAGCAACTGAACCGGTATCAAATACCCAGGTGCTACTGCGAGCACTAGTAAAGTACACATCAATAACATGTATATCATATATACCTTTGTTTGCCTTGCCGGCCTTCTTGTCTGCCAGATACTTGGGGCAGTTGTGCTTCCAGTGGCCAATCCCCTTATAATAGTAGCACTCGGAATCAGACTTAGGTCCAACTCGGGGTTTCTTTTTAGGCACGGCAACAGGCTTGCCGCCCTTACTTCCCTTCCGTTTTCCCTTCTTGTCTTTCTTGAAACCAGTGTTCCTATTGATCATCAACACTTGATGTTCCTTTTTGATCTCCACTTCTGCAGTTTTAAGCATTGACAGAAGCTCGGGGAGAGACTTCTTCATGCCTTGCATATTATAGTTCATCACGAAGCTCTTATAGCTACGTGGCAGAGACTGCAGAACACGATGGATGCCTAAGTCAATGGGAATCGATATTCCCAAGGACACAAGCTTATCGGCGTAACCCGACATCTTGAGTACATGCTCACTAACGGAGCTGTGCTCTTCCATCATGCATCTAAAGAACTTTTCTGAAGCGTTGTAGCTCTCTACAACAGCATGTGTGTCGAAAATCATTTTCAACTCACCCATTGTATCAAATGCATTGCCGTTTTCGAAATGCTTTTGAAGTTCCGGCTCTAGCCCATACAATATGCCGCAATGAACTAAGTTGTGGTCCTCCTAACGAGTCTGATAGACATTCTTCTCCTCGTCAGGGGCATCATCAAAAGGTGGGGGGCCTAACGGCACTTCTAGCACATATTGCTTTTGTGCAGCAGAGAGGAGAATCCTCAAATTCATGGCCCATTCGGTAAAGTTGCTACTGTTCGTTGCTAGTTTCTCTTTCTCCATGAACACATTGAAATTAAAAGCTGGTGGTGCCATCTAAAACAGAATTTGTAAAGTTTAGACTAAGTGTATGATAGATTGAGTTCAACTAATCTATATTACGAATGAACTCCCACTCAAAAACGACATCCCTCGTGCCTTTTTGGTGATTACATGAACCAAATCCACTACACCAAGTCCGATCATCACGTGAGTCGGTATAGCTTCAAAGGCGAGCATCAAATGGGCATCATATCAACTATATGACTCATGCTTCACCTTTCGGTCCGTGTTCCGAGGCCATGTCTGTACATGCTAGGCTCGCCAAGTTAGAACCTTAGTATTCGCGTGTGTTACTGTTTTACACCCGAAATATGGTTGTGGATCCAAGAACACCCGATCATCATGTGATGTCTTGGAGCGACGAAAACATAATCGGTGCATACTAAAGGAAGAACACATTCTTATCTTGATATTAAATGAGGGATCATCTTATTATGCTAACAAAGCGCTAAACAAGCAATATAAGATTCTATCAAACATCATATGTTTATTAGTGAAATTATATGGTTCCCGCATATGATCTCTATCATGTGCATCGTGGTATGATCACTATCATACCTATATGTGTAAATCCAAGGTCTATGGATTTTACACGCTATGTGTGTTGTAAGAGTATCATCTCATACTTATACTTACAACACTACCATATCATAACACTAGCCCAGCAACAATCTAAACTAGACGCCTCTAATTTATCCATTGCAAGTTTTACGTGGCTTAGGGCTTTCGAGATAGAACCGTTCTTACCTACGAACATGAACCACAACGAGGATAATCAAATTGTTGACAACTCGCTTGCAAAATAGATATTGACTATAGTAGGAGAGACAGACACCCGCTAGCCACTTATGCAAACTAGTTGCATGTCAAGCGTGGAACAGGTCTCATGTGCGAGGACATGTAAAGTTTGTCCGGGCCGCTTCATCCCACTATGCCACCAATATCCAAAATTACAACAAAGGAGCAACAACATGATCATCATCGCCCACATACTCATATGTGTACTACCCGTGTAAAGTATCTACGCATAGATCCGGCTCTGATACCACTGTAGGGTTCGCAGCACAGAAAACAAAAATTTTTCTACGATGTGAACTATATACCAAGATCTATCTACTAGATACAAACAACGGGCGGATGTATATCCGTAGAGAACATACCCTTGAAGACCGACAAAGCTTAACAAGTTCAACTCGTGGTTGATGTAGACGATCTCTTGACGATCTCAAGATTGACAGGAAGTCCTAGCGCCGCAAATCAGCAGCGCATCCGTGCTCGCACACACGTTCGAGGCACCGAGCAACCTCCGCCTCCTCGCTCCAGCGATGCAGCGGAAGCACAACTCTTTCTTGCTGAATAGCCACCGGGAACATGTATCTCGCTAGTCCGAGACCATGGGGGATAAATTCTAGAGGGGGAGAGAGATCCTTCACGAGGAGGTGTGAGAGACAAGTGAGGAGGGGGCTCCTTTTATAGGAGGAGGGGGGGACCCCAAGGGGGTGGCCGGCGCATGGGGCTGCCCCCTTGCCCTCCCCTCTTCATGTGGGTGGACACTCCACTCACAAATCTCCTTTAAATTCCCTCCACTCAAAAGTCCACTCAAATTCCCATTAAATTTCCACCAAATTTAATGCAAACTCTCATTAAATAAAACTCTTTTATTTTATTCAGAATTTTGTCAATTACTTTAATGACAAACATTCACAAATAACCCCTTGCTAGAATTCTATTTCACATGCATAACCACTTTATGCAATTTCACCCGAAAACCTGTTTCGGTATCTAGTGAAATAAATTCCTGCGCTTGTTCATTCTTTCGGCATGAAACATTTGCTCCAATTGTATGTCGGTGTCTCTTAAGTGTGTCACCCTACGGTTCGTGAATAATGCGGACATGATCGAGACCCCTCTCGGATCAATAATCAGAAGCGGGATCTGGAGACCCATATTGACTCCCACACATTCGACGATTACTTTCTTGTGATCGTCGGAACCTTTTGTGCTAGTATCTTAATCCCTTTGTTTCACGATATATTACATGTCCGAGATTCGATCATCGGTATCTCCATACCTAGTTTGATCTCGTTACCGACATGCACTCTTTTCTCGTTCCTGTGATATAACATTCTAGTGATCAAATCACTTGCTTGCAAGCTAATCAATGTGATATCACCGAGAGGGCCCAGAGTATATCTATCCGTCATCGGGATGAACAAATTCCACTCTCGATCCATGAGCCTCAACATAACACTTTATTAGTTCTGAATCCATCTTTATAATCACCCTGTTACGGTGTGACGTTTGATGTTATCAAGAAACTCTCCGGTGTTAGTGATTGACATGATCTCATGGTCTAAGGATTAGGATCACTTCGTAAGTTGTTATAGCAATATAAACTCAATGACTTTGATCGTAATTCTATACTTCGAATGAATGTTCATCACACCATTACACTAATGCTGTGATCCCGTTATTAACAACATCCAATGTCCATGATCAGGAAACCTTGATCATCTTGTTAATCAACGAGCTAGTTTATGAGAGAGGCATAACTAGGAAATTTCTGTTTGTTTATTAAACACACATGTATTAACGTTTCCGTATTAATACAATTATAGCATGCAAAATAAACATCTATCATATACTTGGAATACACATAATAAACACTTTATTATTGCCTCTCAGGGCATATTCCCTTCATTTTTCATGAGCTACTGCCCAAAATTTTGGCATTGTAGAGAGAATTACAACGACCGTAAGACCCGATACAAATTTGAGAGTTATGACCAAAAACTCGTCGTTTTCGTGTTTATGGCCATTCTCATGAGCTATTACACATAGTTTTGGGGTTTCAAGGAAATTTGTAAGGCTTGTAAGACCCGATAAAGGTTTGAGAGTTAAGACCAAACACTCGTTGTTTTCGTGTTTTATGGCCTTTTTCATTAGCTATTTCCCATAGTTTGGACGTTCTAGGGAGATATACAGCGACCGTAAGACCCGATACATGTTTTAGAGATTTGACTACAAAATCGTTGTTTTCGTGTTTTATGTTCGTTTTCGTGATTCATAGCCCGCAATTTTGGCGTTCCAAGGCGATTTACAACGACAATAAGACCCGATACATGTTTAAGAGTTATGACCAAAAACTCGTCGTTTTCACGTTTTATGGCCATTTTCATGAGCTATTGCCCACAATTTTGGTCTTTCGGGGAGATTTGCATGGCCCGTAAGACCCGATACATGTTTGAGAGTTATGACCAAAAACTCGTTGTTTTCGCGTTTATGGCCGTTTTCATGAGCTATTGCCCATAGTTTTGGCGTTCCAGGGATATTTACAATGACCGTTAGACCGATACATGTTTGAGAGTTATGACCAAAAACTAGTCGTTTTAGCATTCTATGGCCATTTTCATAACCTATTTTCCCACAGTTTTGGTTTTTTGGGTGATTTGCATGGCTTGTAAATCTCGATACATGTTTGAGAGTTAGGACCAAATTCTTATCGTTTTCGTGTTTCAGGACCATTTTCATGAGTCAATTGTCCACAGTTTTGGGGTTTCGGGGCGATTGTCAAAGCTCGTAAGACCTGATTCATGTTTGAGGGTTAGGACCAAAAACTCGTAGTTTTCGCGTTTCAGGGCCGTTTTATGAGCTATTGCTCATAGTTTTGGTGTTTCAGGGCGATATGCATGGTTTGTAAGACCCTATACATGTTTGAGAGTTGCGACCAAACTCTCATCATTTTTGCATTTTAGGGCCATTACATGAGCTATTGCCCACAATTTTCGTCTTTCCGATTGATTTGCATGGCCCGTAAGACCCGATACATGTTTGAGAGTTATAACCAAAAATTCAGTGTTTTCGCGTTTTACGGCCGTTTTCATGAGCTATTGCCCATAGTTTTGGCGTTCTAGGGATATTTACAACGACCTTTAGACCAATACATGTTTGAGAGTTATGACCAAAAACTCGTCGTTTTCACGTTTTATGACCATTTTCATGAGCTATTGTCCATAGTTTTGGGGTTTCAGGGGGATTTGCATGGCTTGTAGGAAAGGATACATGTTTGAGAGTTACGACCAAACTCTCGTCATTTTCGCGTTTTAGGGCCGTTTTTATGAGCAGCCCACTATTTTGGGGTTTTAGGGGGATTTGCAAGACCCGTAAGACCCGAAACATGTTTGAGAGTTATGACCCAAAACTCATTGTTTTCGTGTTTTACGGTCGTTTTCATGACTTACTGCCCACGGTTTTGGGGTTTTAGAGCGATTTGCGTGGCTTGTAACACCCGATACATATTTGAGAGTTAGGACCAAACTCTCAGTGTTTTCGCGTTTTAGAGCCGTTTTCATGAGCTATTGCACATGGTTTTGGGATTCCATGGAGATTTACAATGCCCATAAGACCTGATACATGTTTGAGAGTTATCACCAAAAACTCGTTGTTTTCGCATTTTACGGCCGTTTTCATGACCTATTGCCCATAGTTTTTGGGTTTCAGGGAGATTTACAATGGCCGTAAGACCGATACATGTTTGAGAGTTATGACCAAAAACTCGTCATTTTCACGTTTTATGACCATTTTTATGAGCTTGCCCATATTTTTGGGGTTCTATGTTGATTTGCATGGCCTATAAGACCTGATATGTAATTGAGAGTCATGACCAAAAACTCGTTGTTTTCGCGTTTTTGCTATTTTCATGAGTTATTGCCCACAGTTTTGGGGTTTCAAGCCGATTTGCATGGCTTATAAGACCCTATACATGTTTGAGAGTTAGGACCAAACTCTTGTCATTTTCGCATTTTAGTGCCGTTTTTATAAGCTATTGCCCACATTTTTGGGGTTTCACGGGTTTTGCAAGACCCATAAGACCCGATACATGTTTGAGAGTTATGACCAAAAACTCGTTATTTTCGCGTTTTACTACCGTTTTCATGAGTTATTGCCCAACGTTTTGGCGTTCTAGGAAGATATACAATGACCGTAGGACTGATACATGTTTGAGAGATATGAGAAAAAAAACTCGTTGTTTTTGTGTGTTTTATGGCCATTTTCATGAGCTATTGCCCACAATTTTGGTGTTCCAGGGTGATTTGCATGGCCTGTAACACCAGGTACATGTTGGAGAGTTAGGACCAAACTCTCGTCATTTTCGCGTTTTAGGACCATTTTCATGAGCTATTGCCCATAGTTTTGGGGGTTTCAGGGCGATTTGTAGCTTGTAAAACTCGTTACATATTTGAAAGTTAGGACCAAACTCTCGTTGTTTTCGCGTTTTAGGGTTGTTTTATAAGGTATTAACCATATTTTTGGGGTTTTAGGGCGATTTGCATGGCTTGTAAGACTCGATACATGTTTGAGAGTAATGACCAAAAACTCGTTGTTTTTGTGTTTTACGGCCGTTTTCATGAGCTATTGCCCATAGTTTTGGCATTCTAGGGATATTAACAACAATCGTGAGACCGATACATGTTTGAGAGTTATGACCAAAAACTCGTCGTTTTTGCGTTTTATGGCCATTTTCATGAGCTATTGCCCAAAGTTTTGGGGTTTCAGGGCGATTTGCATGGCTTGTAAGACCCGATACATGTTTCTGAATTAGGACCAAACTCTCGTTGTTTTCGCGTTTTAGGGCCGTTTTCATGTGCTATTGCCCATAGTTTTGGGATTCTAGGAGGTTTGCAAGCCCCGTAAGACTCGATACATGTTTGAGAGTTATGACCAAAAAATTGTCTTTTTCGTGTTTTACGGCCGTTTTCACCAGCTATTGCACAGAGTTTTGGCATTCCAAGGAGATTTACATTGCCCGTAAGACCTGATTCATGTTTGAGAGTGATGACTAAAAACTCGTTGTTTTTGCATTTTACGGCCTTTTTATGAGGTACTTGGTCTTTCAGGGCAATTTGCATGGCCCGTAACACCCAATACATGTTTGAGAGTTATGACCAGAAACTCGTTTTTTCGCGTTTTACGGCCGTCATCATGAGCTATTGCCCATAGTTTTGGCGTTCTAGGTTGAATTTACAACGACCGTAAGACCAATACATGTTTCAGAGTTCTTACCAAAAACTCGTCGTTTTTGCGTTTTATGGCCATTTTCATGAGCTATTGCCCAAAGTTTTGGAGTTTCAGGGTGATTTGCATGTCTTGTCAGATCCGATACATGTTTGAGAGTTAGGACCAAACTCTTGTCGTTTTCGCGTTTTAGGTCCGTTTTCATGAGCTATTGTCCTAAATTTTGGAGATACATGGTTGAGAGTAATGACCAAAAACTTGAAGTTATCGCGTTTATGGCCGTTTTCATGAGCTATTGCCCATAGTTTGGGGTTCTATGTGGATTTGCATGGCCCGTAAGACCCGATACATGTTTGAGAGTAATGACCAAAAACTCGTTGTTTTCGTCTTTTACGGCCGTTTTCATGACCTATTGCCCACGGTTTTGGGGTTTTATGGAGATTTGCATGGCTTGTAACACCCGATACAAGTTTCAGAGTAAGGACCAAACTCTCAGCGTTTTCTCATTTTAGGGCCGTTTTCATGAGCTATTGCACACAGTTTTGGGATTGCATGGAGATTTACAATGCCCGCAAGACCCGATACATGTTTGAGAGTTATGACCAAAAACTCATTATTCTCGTGTTTTACAGCCGTTTTCATGACCTATTGCCCACAGTTTTAGGGTTTTAGAGAGATTTACAATGACCGTAAGACCGATAGATGTTTAAGAGTTATGACCAAAAACTCGTTGTTTTTGCGTTTTATTGTCATTTTCATGTGTTATTTCCCACAGTTTTGGGGTTTCAAGGTGATTTGCATGCCTTATAAGACCCTATACATGTTTGAGAGTTAGGACCAAACTCTCGTCATTTTCACTTTTTAGGGCCGTTTTTATGAGCTATTGCCCATATTTTTGGGGATTTAGGGGGATTTGCAATACCCGTAACACCCGATACATGTTTGAGAGTTATGACCAAAAAATCGTTGTTTTCGCGTTTTATGACCGTTTTCGTGAGCTATTGCCCAGCGTTTTGGTGTTCTAGGGAGATTTACAATGACCGCAAGATCGATACATGTTTGAGACTTATGAACAAAAACTCGTCATTTTTGTGTTTTATGGACATTTTCATGAGCTAGTGCCCACAATTTTTTGTGTTTCAGGACGATTTGAATGGCCTGTAACACCCGATACATGTTAGAGAGTTAGGACCAAAAACTCGTTGTTTTAGCGTTTTAAGGCCGTTTTCATGATCTATTTCCCACAATTTTGGTCTTTCAGGGCGATTTGCATGGACCGTAACACCCGATACATGTTTGAGAGTTATGACTAAAAACTCGTTGTTTTCACGTTTTATGACCATTTTTATGAGCTTGCCCATATTTTTGGGGTTCTATGTTGATTTGCATGGCCTATAAGACATGATATGTAATTGAGAGTCATGACCAAAAACTCGTTGTTTTCGCGTTTTTGCTATTTTCATGAGTTATTGCCCACAGTTTTGGGGTTTCAAGCCGATTTGCATGGCTTATAAGACCCTATACATGTTTGAGAGTTAGGACCAAACTCTTGTCATTTTCGCATTTTAGTGCCGTTTTTATAAGCTATTGCCCACATTTTTGGGGTTTCACGGGTTTTGCAAGACCCATAAGACCCGATACATGTTTGAGAGTTATGACCAAAAACTCGTTATTTTCGCGTTTTACTACCGTTTTCATGAGTTATTGCCCAACGTTTTGGCGTTCTAGGAAGATATACAATGACCGTAGGACTGATACATGTTTGAGAGATATGAGAAAAAAACTCGTTGTTTTTGTGTGTTTTATGGCCATTTTCATGAGCTATTGCCCACAATTTTGGTGTTCCAGGGTGATTTGCATGGCCTGTAACACCAGGTACATGTTGGAGAGTTAGGACCAAACTCTCGTCATTTTCGCGTTTTAGGACCATTTTCATGAGCTATTGCCCATAGTTTTGGGGGTTTCAGGGCGATTTGTAGCTTGTAAAACTCGTTACATATTTGAAAGTTAGGACCAAACTCTCGTTGTTTTCGCGTTTTAGGGTTGTTTTATAAGGTATTAACCATATTTTTGGGGTTTTAGGGCGATTTGCATGGCTTGTAAGACTCGATACATGTTTGAGAGTAATGACCAAAAACTCGTTGTTTTTGTGTTTTACGGCCGTTTTCATGAGCTATTGCCCATAGTTTTGGCATTCTAGGGATATTAACAACAATCGTGAGACCGATACATGTTTGAGAGTTATGACCAAAAACTCGTCGTTTTTGCGTTTTATGGCCATTTTCATGAGCTATTGCCCAAAGTTTTGGGGTTTCAGGGCGATTTGCATGGCTTGTAAGACCCGATACATGTTTCTGAATTAGGACCAAACTCTCGTTGTTTTCGCGTTTTAGGGCCGTTTTCATGTGCTATTGCCCATAGTTTTGGGATTCTAGGAGGTTTGCAAGCCCCGTAAGACTCGATACATGTTTGAGAATTATGACCAAAAAATTGTCTTTTTCGTGTTTTACGGCCGTTTTCACCAGCTATTGCACAGAGTTTTGGCATTCCAAGGAGATTTACATTGCCCGTAAGACCCGATACATGTTTGAGAGTGATGACTAAAAACTCGTTGTTTTTTGCATTTTACGGCCTTTTTATGAGGTACTTGGTCTTTCAGGGCAATTTGCATGGCCCGTAACACCCAATACATGTTTGAGAGTTATGACCAGAAACTCGTTTTTTCGCGTTTTACGGCCGTCATCATGAGCTATTGCCCATAGTTTTGGCGTTCTAGGTTGAATTTACAACGACCGTAAGACCAATACATGTTTCAGAGTTCTTACCAAAAACTCGTCGTTTTTGCGTTTTATGGCTATTTTCATGAGCTATTTCCCAAAGTTTTGGAGTTTCAGGGTGATTTGCATGTCTTGTCAGATCCGATACATGTTTGAGAGTTAGGACCAAACTCTTGTCGTTTTCGCGTTTTAGGTCCGTTTTCATGAGCTATTGTCCTAAATTTTGGAGATACATGGTTGAGAGTAATGACCAAAAACTTGAAGTTATCGCGTTTATGGCCGTTTTCATGAGATATTGCCCATAGTTTGGGGTTCTATGTGGATTTGCATGGCCCGTAAGACCCGATACATGTTTGAGAGTAATGACCAAAAACTCGTTGTTTTCGTCTTTTACGGCCGTTTTCATGACCTATTGCCCACGGTTTTGGGGTTTTATGGAGATTTGCATGGCTTGTAACACCCGATACAAGTTTCAGAGTAAGGACCAAACTCTCAGCGTTTTCTCATTTTAGGGCCGTTTTCATGAGCTATTGCACACAGTTTTGGGATTGCATGGAGATTTACAATGCCCGCAAGACCCGATACATGTTTGAGAGTTATGACCAAAAACTCATTATTCTCGTGTTTTACAGCCGTTTTCATGACCTATTGCCCACAGTTTTAGGGTTTTAGAGAGATTTACAATGACCGTAAGACCGATAGATGTTTAAGAGTTATGACCAAAAACTCGTTGTTTTTGCGTTTTATTGTCATTTTCATGTGTTATTTCCCACAGTTTTGGGGTTTCAAGGTGATTTGCATGCCTTATAAGACCCTATACATGTTTGAGAGTTAGGACCAAACTCTCGTCATTTTCACTTTTTAGGGCCGTTTTTATGAGCTATTGCCCATATTTTTGGGGATTTAGGGGGATTTGCAATACCCGTAACACCCGATACATGTTTGAGAGTTATGACCAAAAAATCGTTGTTTTCGCGTTTTATGACCGTTTTCGTGAGCTATTGCCCAGCGTTTTGGTGTTCTAGGGAGATTTACAATGACCGCAAGATCGATACATGTTTGAGACTTATGAACAAAAACTCGTCATTTTTGTGTTTTATGGACATTTTCATGAGCTAGTGCCCACAATTTTTTGTGTTTCAGGACGATTTGAATGGCCTGTAACACCCGATACATGTTAGAGAGTTAGGACCAAAAACTCGTTGTTTTAGCGTTTTAAGGCCGTTTTCATGATCTATTTCCCACAATTTTGGTCTTTCAGGGCGATTTGCATGGACCGTAACACCCGATACATGTTTGAGAGTTATGACTAAAAACTCGTTGTTTTCACGTTTTATGACCATTTTTATGAGCTTGCCCATATTTTTGGGGTTCTATGTTGATTTGCATGGCCTATAAGACATGATATGTAATTGAGAGTCATGACCAAAAACTCGTTGTTTTCGCGTTTTTGCTATTTTCATGAGTTATTGCCCACAGTTTTGGGGTTTCAAGCCGATTTGCATGGCTTATAAGACCCTATACATGTTTGAGAGTTAGGACCAAACTCTTGTCATTTTCGCATTTTAGTGCCGTTTTTATAAGCTATTGCCCACATTTTTGGGGTTTCACGGGTTTTGCAAGACCCATAAGACCCGATACATGTTTGAGAGTTATGACCAAAAACTCGTTATTTTCGCGTTTTACTACCGTTTTCATGAGTTATTGCCCAACGTTTTGGCGTTCTAGGAAGATATACAATGACCGTAGGACTGATACATGTTTGAGAGATATGAGAAAAAAACTCGTTGTTTTTGTGTGTTTTATGGCCATTTTCATGAGCTATTGCCCACAATTTTGGTGTTCCAGGGTGATTTGCATGGCCTGTAACACCAGGTACATGTTGGAGAGTTAGGACCAAACTCTCGTCATTTTCGCGTTTTAGGACCATTTTCATGAGCTATTGCCCATAGTTTTGGGGGTTTCAGGGCGATTTGTAGCTTGTAAAACTCGTTACATATTTGAAAGTTAGGACCAAACTCTCGTTGTTTTCGCGTTTTAGGGTTGTTTTATAAGGTATTAACCATATTTTTGGGGTTTTAGGGCGATTTGCATGGCTTGTAAGACTCGATACATGTTTGAGAGTAATGACCAAAAACTCGTTGTTTTTGTGTTTTACGGCCGTTTTCATGAGCTATTGCCCATAGTTTTGGCATTCTAGGGATATTAACAACAATCGTGAGACCGATACATGTTTGAGAGTTATGACCAAAAACTCGTCGTTTTTGCGTTTTATGGCCATTTTCATGAGCTATTGCCCAAAGTTTTGGGGTTTCAGGGCGATTTGCATGGCTTGTAAGACCCGATACATGTTTCTGAATTAGGACCAAACTCTCGTTGTTTTCGCGTTTTAGGGCCGTTTTCATGTGCTATTGCCCATAGTTTTGGGATTCTAGGAGGTTTGCAAGCCCCGTAAGACTCGATACATGTTTGAGAGTTATGACCAAAAATTGTCTTTTTCGTGTTTTACGGCCGTTTTCACCAGCTATTGCACAGAGTTTTGGCATTCCAAGGAGATTTACATTGCCCGTAAGACCCGATACATGTTTGAGAGTGATGACTAAAAACTCGTTGTTTTTGCATTTTACGGCCTTTTTATGAGGTACTTGGTCTTTCAGGGCAATTTGCATGGCCCGTAACACCCAATACATGTTTGAGAGTTATGACCAGAAACTCGTTTTTTCGCGTTTTACGGCCGTCATCATGAGCTATTGCCCATAGTTTTGGCGTTCTAGGTTGAATTTACAACGACCGTAAGACCAATACATGTTTCAGAGTTCTTACCAAAAACTCGTCGTTTTTGCGTTTTATGGCTATTTTCATGAGCTATTTCCCAAAGTTTTGGAGTTTCAGGGTGATTTGCATGTCTTGTCAGATCCGATACATGTTTGAGAGTTAGGACCAAACTCTTGTCGTTTTCGCGTTTTAGGTCCGTTTTCATGAGCTATTGTCCTAAATTTTGGAGATACATGGTTGAGAGTAATGACCAAAAACTTGAAGTTATCGCGTTTATGGCCGTTTTCATGAGATATTGCCCATAGTTTGGGGTTCTATGTGGATTTTCATGGCCCGTAAGACCCGATACATGTTTGAGAGTAATGACCAAAAACTCGTTGTTTTCGTCTTTTACGGCCGTTTTCATGACCTATTTCCCACGGTTTTGGGGTTTTAGGGAGATTTGCATGGCTTGTAACACCCGATACAAGTTTCAGAGTAAGGACCAAACTCTCAGCGTTTTCTCATTTTAGGGCCGTTTTCATGAGCTATTCACACAGTTTTGGGATTGCATGGAGATTTACAATGCCCGCAAGACCCGATACATGTTTGAGAGTTATGACCAAAAACTCATTATTCTCGTGTTTTACAGCCGTTTTCATGACCTATTGCCCACAGTTTTAGGGTTTTAGAGAGATTTACAATGACCGTAAGACCGATAGATGTTTAAGAGTTATGACCAAAAACTCGTTGTTTTTTGTTTTATTGTCATTTTCATGTGTTATTTCCCACAGTTTTGGGGTTTCAAGGTGATTTGCATGCCTTATAAGACCCTATACATGTTTGAGAGTTAGGACCAAACGCTCGTCATTTTCACTTTTTAGGGCCGTTTTTATGAGCTATTGCCCATATTTTTGGGGATTTAGGGGGATTTGCAATACCCGTAACACCCGATACATGTTTGAGAGTTATGACCAAAAAATCGTTGTTTTCGCGTTTTATGACCGTTTTCGTGAGCTATTGCCCAGCGTTTTGGTGTTCTAGGGAGATTTACAATGACCGCAAGATCGATACATGTTTGAGACTTATGAACAAAAACTCGTCATTTTTGTGTTTTATGGACATTTTCATGAGCTAGTGCCCACAATTTTTTGTGTTTCAGGACGATTTGAATGGCCTGTAACACCCGATACATGTTAGAGAGTTAGGACCAAAAACTCGTTGTTTTAGCGTTTTAAGGCCGTTTTCATGATCTATTTCCCACAATTTTGGTCTTTCAGGGCGATTTGCATGGACCGTAACACCCGATACATGTTTGAGAGTTATGACCAAAAACTCGTTGTTTTCACGTTTTACAGCCGTTGTCATAAGCTATTGCCCACAGTTTTCGCGTTCCAGGGAGAATTTACAATGACCATAAGACCGATACATGTTTGAGAGTTATGACCAAAAACTCATCGTTTTTGCTTTATATGGCCAGTTTCATGAGCTATTGCCCAAAGTTTTGGTGTTTCAGGGTAATTTGCATGGCTTGTAAGACCTGAACATGTTTGAGAGTTAGGACCAAACTCTCGTGGTTTTCGCGTTTTAGGGCCGTTTTCATGAGCTATTGCCATGAGTTTTGGTGTTCTAGGGGGATTTGCTTGGCCTGAAAGACCCGATACATGGTTGAGAGTAATGATGAAAAACTTTTAGTTATCGCGTTTATATCCGTTTTCATGATCTATTGCCCATAATTTGGGGTTCTATGTGATTTGCATGGCCCCTAAGACCTGATACATGTTTGAGAGTTATGACCAAAAACTCGTTGTTTTCGTGTTTTACGGCCTTTTTCATGACCTATTGCCCATGGTTTTGGGGTTTTAGGGCGATTTGCATGGATTATAACACCCGATACATGTTTGAGAGTTAGGACCAAACTCTCAGCGTATTCGTGTTTTAGGGACATTTTCATGAGCTGTTGCACACAGTTTTGGGGGTTTCAGGGCGATTTGCATAGCTTCTAATACTCGTTACATGTTTGAAAGTTAGGACCAAAATCTCGTCATTTTCGCATTTTCGGGCTGTTTTATAAGCTATTACCCATAGTTTTGGGGTTTTAGGGCGATTTGCATGGCTTGTAAGACTCGATACATGTTTTAGAGTTATGACCAAAAACTCATTGTTTTCGCGTTTTATGGCCATTTTCATGAGCTACTGCCCACTGTTTTGGGGTTTCTGGGCGATTTGCATGGCTTGTAAGACCCGATACATGTTTGTGAATTTGGACCAAACTCTCATCGTTTTCGCTATTTAGGGCCGTCTTCATGTGCGCCTACAGTTTTGGGGGTTTCAGGGCGATTTGCATGGCTTGTAACACTCGATACATGTTTAAAAGTTAGGACAAAACTATTACCCATAGTTTTGGGGTTTTAGCGCGATTTGCATGGCATGTATGACTCGATACATGTTTGAGAGTTCTAACCAAAAACTCGTCGTTTTTCATGAGTTACTTCTCAATGTTTTGGGGTTTCAGGGCGATCTGCATGGCTTGTAAGACCCGTTACATGTTTGTGAATTAGGACCAAACTCTCGTTGTTTTCGTGATTTAGGGCCGCTTTCATGTGCTATTGGCCATAGTTTTGGGATTCTAGGGGGATTTGCAAGGCCCGTCAGACCCGATACATGTTTGAGAGTTATGACAATTTTTTTGTTGTTTTCGTGTTTCACGGCCGTTTTCACGAGCTATTGCCCAGAGTCTTGGCATTCCAAGGAGATTTACATTGACAATAAGACCCGATACATGTTTGACAGTGATGACCAAAAACTCATTGTATTCGCGTTTTACGGCTGTTTTCATTAGCTATTTCCCACAATTTTGGTCTTTCAGGGCGATTTGCATGACCCATAACACCTGATAGATGTTTTAGAGTTATGACCAAAAACACGTTGTTTTCGCGTTTATCAGCCGTTATCATGAGCTATTGCCCACAGTTTTGGCGTTATAGGGAGATTTGCAAATACCGTAAGACCGATACATGTTTGAGAGTTATGACCAAAAACTCGTCGTTTCTGCGTTTTATGGTGATTTTCATGAGAGTTTCAGGGTGATTTGCATGGCTTGTAAGGCCTGATACATGTCTGAGAGTTAGGACCAAACTCTCATCGTTTTAGGGCCGTTTTTCATGAGCTATTGCCGTGAGTTTTGGTGTTCCAGGGGGATTTGCTTGGACGAAAGACCCGATACATGGTTGAGAGTAATGACCAAAAACTTGTACTTATCGCGTTTATGGATGTTTTCATGAGCTATTTCCCACAGTTTGGGGTCCTATGTCGATTTGCATGGCCCGTAAGACCCGATACATGTTTAAGAGTTATGACCAAAAACTCGTCGTTTTCGCGTTTTATGGCCATTTTCATGAGTTATTGCCCATAGTTTTGGGGTTTCAGGGAGATTTACAATGACCGTAAGACCGATACATGTTTGAGATTTATGACCAAAAACTCATCGTTTTAGCGTTTTGTGGCCATTTTCATGAGTTATTGCCCATAGTTTTGGGGTTTCAAGGCGATTTGCATGGCTTATAAGACTATACATGTCTGAGAGTTAGGACCAAACTCTCATCATTTTTGCGTTTTAGGGACGTTTTTATGTGCTATTGCCCATAGTTTTTGGGTTTCAGGGGGATTTGCAAGACCCGTAAGACCCGATACATGTTTGAGAGTTAGGACCAAAAACTCGTTGTTTTTGCGATTTACGCCCGTTTTCATGAACTATTACCCAACGTTTTGGCGTTCTAGGGAGATTTACAATGACCGTAAGACCGATACATGTTTGAGAATTATGAGCAAACTCTAGTCATTTTCGCGTTTTAGGGGCGTTTTAATGAGCTATTGCCCACAGTTTTGGGGGTTTTAGGGCGATTTTCATGGCTTGTAACACTCGTTACATGTTTGAAAGTTAGGACCAAACTCTCGTCGTTTTCGCGTTTTAGGGCTGTTTTATAAGCAATTACCCATAGTTTTGGGGTTTTAGGGCGATTTGCATGGCTTGTAAGACTCTATACATGTTTGAGAGTTCTGACAAAAAACTCATCGTTTTCGCATTTCATGGCCATTTTCATGAGCTATTGCCCACAGTTTTGGGGTTTCTGGGCGATTTGCATGGCTTGTAAGACCTAATGCATGTTTGTGAATTTGGACCAAACTCTCGTCGTTTTCGCGTTTTAGGGTCATCTTCATGTGCTCCCACAACTTTGGGGGTTTCAGGGCGATTTGCATGGCTTGTAACGCTCGATACATGTTTGAAAGTTAGGAAAAAAATCTCGTCGTTTTCGCGTTTTAGGGCTATTTTATAAGCTATTACCCATAGTTTTGGGGTTTTAAGGCGATTTGCATGGCTTGGATGAGTCGATACATGTTTGCGAGTTCTAACCAAAAACTCGTCGTTTTCATGAGTTACTTCTCAATGTTTTCGGGGTTTCAGGCGATTTGCATGGCTTGTAAGACCCGATACATGTTTGTGAATTAGGACCAAACTCTCATCGTTTTCGTGATTTAGGGCCGTTTTCATGTGTTATTGCCCATAGCTTTGGGATTCTAGGGGGATTTGCAAGGCCCGTCAGACCCGATACATGTTTGAGAGTGATGCTCAAAATTTGTTGTTTTCGTGTTTCACGGACGTTTTCACGAGCTATTGCCCAGAGTTTTGGCATTCCAAAGAGATTTACATTGACAGTAAAACCCAATACATGTTTGAGAGTGATGACCAAAAACTCGTGGTTTTCGCGTTTTACGGCCGTTTTCATTAGCTATTTCCCACAATTTTGGTCTTTCAGGGCGATTTGCATGACCTGTAACACCTGATAGATGTTTGATAGTTATGACCAAAAACACGTTGTTTTCGCGTTTATCGGCCTTTATCATGAGCTATTGCCCACAGTTTTGGCGTTCCAGGGAGATTTACAAAGACCGTAAGACCGATACATGTTTGAGTGTTATGACCAAAAACTCGTCGTTTCTGCATTTTATGGTCATTTTCATGAGCTATTGCCCAATTTTTTGGAGTTTCAGGGTGATTTGCATGGCATGTAAGGCCTGATACATGTCTGAGAGTTAGGACCAAACTCTCGTCGTTTTCGTGTTTTAGGGCCATTTTTCATGAGCTATTGCCCTGAGTTTTGGTGGTCCAGGGGGATTTGCTTGGACGAAAGACCCGATACATGGTTGAGAGTAATGACCAAAAACTTGTACTTATCGCGTTTATGGCCTTTTTCATGAGCTATTGCCCAGAGTTTGGGCTTCTATGTGGATTTGCATGGCCCGTAAGACCCGATAGATGTTTAAGAGTTATGACCAAAATCTCGTCGTTTTCGCGTTTTATGGCCATTTTCATGAGTTATTGCCCACAGTTTTGCGGTTTAAGGGAGATTTACAATGACCGTAAGACGGATACATGTTTTTTTTGAGGGTAAAACAGTAGGGCAAAGTACCCCACTGCAATTTTTATATATCATAGAGTGTTACAAAAAATATTTACAAACTCAATCCACCTCAAAAGAGGGATAACATTCTAAGCAGCTATCTCCTGTCTAAATTATTTTCAATCCAATCTTTGAGGCCCTGATAATACTTCTTCTTAATTCTATACAGGACCCATCTTTATTCCTAAGCGACAATAGCTCTCCATTCCTCAAGCGAAGCATGCTTGTTGTTGAAGATTTTATTGTTTCTGCAGACCCAAATGCCCCAAGCTCCAAGTATAATAATTTCTATTGCAAAAGGGACTTTAAGATCTTTTTTAATACTTGCTAAAGCTTCAAAAAGATTTTGATCAGCCACTTGGACATGCGAGATTTCAGCCCAGCAAGCTCTTGCAAAAGGGCAGTCCCAAAATAAATGTAGAATGGTTTCTTCACTGATGCAACCATGGAACACACATTCATATGATGCCAGAGAAAACCATTTACTTTTCAGAAGGTTTCTTGTGTTTCAGCAAGTTATGATCGATACATGTTGGAGAGTTATGACCAAAAACTCATCGTTTTAGCGTTTTGTGGCCATTTTCATGAGTTATTGCCCATAGTTTTGGGGTTTCAAGGCGATTTTCATGGCTTATAAGACTATACATGTTTGAGAGTTAGGACCAAACTCTCGTCATTTTCGTGTTTTAGGGACGTTTTTATGAGCTATTGCCCATAGTTTTGGGGTTTCAGGGGGATTTGCAAGACCCGTAACACCCGATACATGTTTGAGAGTTATGACCAAAAACTCGTTATTTTCGCATTTTACGACCGTTTTCATGAGTTATTGCCCAACATTTTGGCGTTCTAGGGAGATATACAATGACCGTAGGACTAATACATTTTTGAGAGATATGGCAAAAAAACTCGTTGTTTTTGTGTTTTATGGCCATTTTCATGAGCTATTGCCCACAATTTTGGTGTTCCAGGGCGATTTGCATGGCCTGTAACACCAGGTACATGTTGGAGAGTTAGGACCAAACTCTCATCATTTTCGCATTTTAGAGTTGTTTTAATGAGATATTGCCCATAGTTTTCGGGGTTTCAGGGCGATTTTCATGGCTTGTAACACTCGATACATGTTTGAAAGTTAGAACCAAACTCTCGTTGTTTTCTCGTTTTAGGGATGTTTTATAAGCAATTACCCATAGTTTTCAGATTTTAGGGCGATTTGCATGGCTTGTAAGACTTGATACATGTTTGAGAGTTCTGACAAAAAACTCGTCGTTTTTGCATTTTATGGCCATTTTCATGAGTTATTGCCCAAAGTTTTGGGGTTTCTGGGCGATTTGCATAGCTTGTAAGACCCGATACATGTTTGTGAATTAGGACCAAACTCTCGTCATTTTCGCGTTTTAGGGCCGTTTTCATGTGCTATTGCCCATAGTTTTGGGATTCTAGGGGGATTTGCAAGGCCCGTAAGACCCGATACATGTTTGAGAGTTATGACCAAAAATTTGTTGTTTTCGTGTTTACGGCCGTTTTCACGAGTTATTGCCCAGAGTTTTGCCATTCTAAGGAGATTTACAATGACAGTAAGACCCGATACATGTTTGAGAGTGATGAACAAAAACTCGTTGTTTTCGCGTTTTACGGCCGATTTCATGAGCTATTTCCCTCAATTTTGGTATTTCAGGGCGATTTGCATGGCCCATAACACCCGATACACGTTTGAGAGTTATGACCAAAAACTCGTTTTCGTGGTTTATGACCGCTATCATGAGCTATTGCCCACAGTTTTGGTGTTCCAAGGAGATTTACAACGACCGTAAGACCGATACATTTTTGAGAGTTATGACCAAAAACTCGTTGTTTTTGCGTTTTACGCCCGTTTTCATGTGCTATTGCCCATAGTTTTGGGATTCTAGGGGGATTTGCATGGCCCATAAGACCCGATACATGTTTGAGAGTTATGACCAAAAATTTGTTGTTTTCGTGTTTTACGGCTGTTTTCACAAGTTATTGCCCAGAGTTTTGCCATTCTAAGGAGATTTACAATGGAAGTAAGACCCGATACATGTTTGAGAGTGATGACCAAAAACTCGCTGTTTTCGCATTTTACGGCCGTTTTCATGAGCTATTTCCCACAATTTTTTTTATTTCAGGGCGATTTGCATGGCCCTTAACACCCGATACACGTTTGAGAGTTATGACCAAAAACTCGTTGTTTTCGTGTTTTATGGCCGCTATCATGAGCTATTGCCCATAGTTTTGGTGTTCCAAGGAGATTTACAACGACCGTAAGACAGATACATTTTTGAGAGTTACGACCAAAAACTCGTTGTTTTTGCGTTTTACGCCCATTTTCATGAGCTATTGCCCAACGTTTTGGCATTATAGGGAGATTTACAATGACTGTAAGACCGATACATGTTTGAGAGTTATGACCAAAAATTCACTGTTTTCATGTTTTAGGGCCATTTTCATGAGCTATTGCCCACAATTTTGGGATTTTAGGGCGATTTGCATGGCTTGTAACACCCGATACAAGTTTGAGAATTATGAGCAAACTCTTGTCATTTTCGCATTTTAGGGCCATTTTAATGAGCTATTTCCCACGGTTTTGGGGGTTTTAGAGCGATTTTCATGGCTTGTAACACTCGTTACATGTTTGAAAGTTAGGACCAAACTCTCGTCATTTTCGCGTTTTAGGGCTGTTTTATAAGCAATTACCCATAGTTTTGGGGTTTTAGGGGGATTTGCATGGCTTGTAAGACTTGATACTTGTTTGAGAGTTCTGACCAAAAACTCATCGTTTCGCCTTTCATGGCCATTTTCATGAGCTATTGCTCACAGTTTTGGGGTTTCTGGGCGATTTGCATGGCTTGTAAGACCCGAAACATGTTTATGAATTAGGACCAAACTCTCGTCGTTTTCGCGTTTTAGGGCCATTTTCATGAGTTATTGCCCACAGTTTTGCGGTTTAAGGGAGATTTACAATGACCGTAAGACGGATACATGTTTTTTTTAGGGTAAAACAGTAGGGCAAAGTACCCCACTGCAATTTTTATATATCATAGAGTGTTACAAAAAATATTTACAAACTCAATCCACCTCAAAAGAGGGATAACATTCTAAGCAGCTATCTCCTGTCTAAATTATTTTCAATCCAATCTTTGAGGCCCTGATAATACTTCTTCTTAATTCTATACAGGACCCATCTTTATTCCTAAGCGACAATAGCTCTCCATTCCTCAAGCGAAGCATGCTTGTTGTTGAAGATTTTATTATTTCTGCAGACCCAAATGCCCCAAGCTCCAAGTATAATAATTTCTATTGCAAAAGGGACTTTAAGATCTTTTTTAATACTTGCTAAAGCTTCAAAAATATTTTGATCAGCCACTTGGACATGCGAGATTTCAGCCCAGCAAGCTCTTGCAAAAGGGCAGTCCCAAAATAAATGTAGAATGGTTTCTTCACTGATGCAACCATGGAACACACATTCATATGATGCCAGAGAAAACCATTTCCTTTTTAGAAGGTTTCTTGTGTTTCAGCAAGTTATGATCGATACATGTTTGAGAGTTATGACCAAAAACTCATCGTTTTAGCGTTTTGTGGCCATTTTCATGAGTTATTGCCCATAGTTTTGGGGTTTCAAGGCGATTTTCATGGCTTATAAGACTATACATGTTTGAGAGTTAGGACCAAACTCTCGTCATTTTCGTGTTTTAGGGACGTTTTTATGAGCTATTGCCCATAGTTTTGGGGTTTCAGGGGGATTTGCAAGACCCGTAACACCCGATACATGTTTGAGAGTTATGACCAAAAACTCGTTATTTTCGCGTTTTACGACCGTTTTCATGAGTTATTGCCCAACATTTTGGCGTTCTAGGGAGATATACAATGACCGTAGGACTAATACATTTTTGAGAGATATGGCAAAAAAACTCGTTGTTTTTATGTTTTATGGCCATTTTCATGAGCTATTGCCCACAATTTTGGTGTTCCAGGGCGATTTGCATGGCCTGTAACACCAGGTACATGTTGGAGAGTTAGGACCAAACTCTCATCATTTTCGCATTTTAGAGTCGTTTTAATGAGATATTGCCCATAGTTTTCGGGGTTTCAGGGCGATTTTCATGGCTTGTAACACTCGATACATGTTTGAAAGTTAGAACCAAACTCTCGTTGTTTTCTCGTTTTAGGGATGTTTTATAAGCAATTACCCATAGTTTTCAGATTTTAGGGCGATTTGCATGGCTTGTAAGACTTGATACATGTTTGAGAGTTCTGACAAAAAACTCATCGTTTTTGCATTTTATGGCCATTTTCATGAGTTATTGCCCAAAGTTTTGGGGTTTCTGGGCGATTTGCATAGCTTGTAAGACTCGATACATGTTTGTGAATTGGGACCAAACTCTCGTCATTTTCGCGTTTTAGGGCCGTTTTCATGTGCTATTGCCCATAGTTTTGGGATTCTAGGGGGATTTGCAAGGCCCGTAAGACCCGATACATGTTTGAGAGTTATGACCAAAAATTTGTTGTTTTCGTGTTTACGGCCGTTTTCACGAGTTATTGCCCAGAGTTTTGCCATTCTAAGGAGATTTACAATGACAGTAAGACCCGATACATGTTTGAGAGTGATGAACAAAAACTCGTTGTTTTCGCGTTTTACGGCCGATTTCATGAGCTATTTCCCTCAATTTTGGTATTTCAGGGCGATTTGCATGGCCCATAACACCCGATACACGTTTGAGAGTTATGACCAAAAACTCGTTTTCGTGGTTTATGACCGCTATCATGAGCTATTGCCCACAGTTTTGGTGTTCCAAGGAGATTTACAACGACCGTCAGACCGATACATCTTTGAGAGTTATGACCAAAAACTTGTCGTTTTTGCGTTTTACGCCTGTTTTCATGAGCTATTGCCCAACATTTTGGCGTTCTAGGGAGATTTACAATGACCGTAAGACCGATACATGTTTGATAGTTATGACAAAACATTCAATGTTTTCATGTTTTATGGCCATTTTCATGAGCTATTGCCCACAATTTTGGGATTTCAGGGCGATTTGCATGGCTTGTAACACCCGATACATGTTTGAGAATTATGAGCAAACTCTAGTCATTATCGCGTTTTAGGGCCGTTTTAATGAGCTATTGCCCATAGTTTGGGGGTTTCAGGGCGATTTTCATGGCTTGTAACACTCGTTACATGTTTGAAAGTTAGGACCAAACTCACGTCGTTTTCGCGTTTTAGGGCTATTTTATAAGCAATTACCCATAGTTTTGGGGTTTTAGGGCGATTTGCATGGCTTGTAAGACTCGATACATGTTTGAGAGTTCTGACCAAAAACTCATCATTTTCGCATTTCATGGCCATTTTCATGAGCTATTGCCCATAGTTTTGGGGTTTCTTGGCGATTTGCATGGCTTGTAAGACCCAATGCATGTTTATGAATTTGGACCAAACTCTCGTCGTTTTCGCGTCTTAGGGCTGTCTTCATGTGCTCCCACAACTTTGGGGGTTTCAGGGCGATTTGCATGGCTTGTAACGCTCCATACATGTTTGAAAGTTAGGACAAAACTCTCGTCGTTTTTGCGTTTTAGGGCTATTTTATAAGCTATTACCCATAGTTTTGGGGTTTTAGGGCGATTTGCATGGCTTGTATGAGTCGATACATGTTTGAGAGTTCTAACCAAAAACTCATCGTTTTTATTAGTTACTTCTCAATGTTTTGGGGTTTCCGGGCGATTTGTATGACTTGTAAGACCCGATACATGTTTGTGAATTAGGACCAAACTCTCGTCGTTTTCGTGATTTAGGGCCGTTTTCATGTGCTATTGCCCATAGTTTTGGGGTTCTAGGGGGATTTGCAAGGCCCGTCAGACCCGATACATGTTTGAGAGTTATGACAAAAAATTTGTTGTTTTCGTGTTTGACGGCCATTTTCACGAGCTATTGCCCAGAGTTTTGGCATTCCAAAGAGATTTACATTGATAGTAAGACCCGATACATGTTTGAGAGTGATTACCAAAAACTCGTGGTTTTCGCGTTTTACGGCCGTTTTCCTTAGCTATTTCCCACAATTTTGGTCTTTCAGGGCAATTTGCATGACCCGTAACACCTGATAGATGTTTGATAGTTATGACCAAAAATACGTTGTTTTCGCGTTTATCGGCCGTTATCATGACCTATTGCCCACAGTTTTGGCTTTCCAGGGAGATTTACAAAGACCATAAGATCGATACATGTTTGAGTGTTATGACCAAAAACTCGTCGTTTCTGCATTTTATGGTCATTTTCATGAGCTATTGCCCAAATTTTTGGAGTTTCAAGGTGATTTGCATGGCTTGTAAGGCCTAATACATGTCTGAGAGTTAGGACCAAACTCTCGTCGTTTTCGCGTTTTAGGGCATTTTTTCATGAGCTATTGCCCAAAGTTTTGGTGTTCCAGGGGGATTTGTTTGGACGAAATACCCGATACATGGTTGAGAGTAATGACCAAAAACTTGTACTTATCGCGTTTATGACCGTTTTCATGAGCTATTGCCCAGAGTTTGGGGTTCTATGTGGATTTGCATGGCCCGTAAGACCCGATAGATGTTTAATAGTTATGACCAAAATCTCGTCGTTTTGCGTTTTATGGCCATTTTCACGGGTTATTGCCCATAGTTTTGGGGTTTCGGGGAGATTTACAATGACCGTAAGACCGATACATGTTTGAGAGTTATGACCAAAAACTCATCGTTTTAGTATTTTGTGGCCATTTTCATGAGTTATTGCCCATGGTTTTGGGGTTTCAAGGCGATTTTCATGGCTTATAAGACTATACATGTTTGAGAGTTAGGACCAAAATCTCGTCATTTTCGCGTTTTAGGGACGTTTTTATCAGCTATTGCCCATAGTTTTGGGGTTTCAGGGGGATTTGCAAGACCCGTAACACCCGATACATGTTTGAGAGTTATGACCAAAAACTCGTTATTTTCTGATTTTACGACCGTTTTCATGAGTTATTGCCCAACATTTTGGCGTTCTAGGGAGATATACAATGACCGTAGGACTAATACATTTTTGAGAGATATGGCAAAAAAAACTCGTTGTTTTTATGTTTTATGGCCATTTTCATGAGCTATTGCCCACAATTTTGGTGTTCCAGGGCGATTTGCATGGCCTGTAACACCAGGTACATGTTGGAGAGTTAGGACCAAACTCTCATCATTTTCGCATTTTAGAGTCGTTTTAATGAGATATTGCCCATAGTTTTCGGGGTTTCAGGGCGATTTTCATGGCTTGTAACACTCGATACATGTTTGAAAGTTAGAACCAAACTCTCGTTGTTTTCTCGTTTTAGGGATGTTTTATAAGCAATTACCCATAGTTTTCAGATTTTAGGGCGATTTGCATGGCTTGTAAGACTTGATACATGTTTGAGAGTTCTGACAAAAAACTCGTCGTTTTTGCATTTTATGGCCATTTTCATGAGTTATTGCCCAAAGTTTTGGGGTTTCTGGGCGATTTGCATAGCTTGTAAGACCCGATACATGTTTGTGAATTAGGACCAAACTCTCGTCATTTTCGCGTTTTAGGGCCGTTTTCATGTGCTATTGCCCATAGTTTTGGGATTCTAGGGGGATTTGCAAGGCCCGTAAGACCCGATACATGTTTGAGAGTTATGACCAAAAATTTGTTGTTTTCGTGTTTTACGGCCATTTTCACGAGTTATTGCCCAGAGTTTTGCCATTCTAAGGAGATTTACAATGACAGTAAGACCCGATACATGTTTTAGAGTGATGAACAAAAACTCTTTGTTTTCGCGTTTTACGGCCGATTTCATGAGCTATTTCCCTCAATTTTGGTATTTCAGGGCGATTTGCATGGCCCATAACACCCGATACACGTTTGAGAGTTATGACCAAAAACTCGTTTTCGTGGTTTATGACCGCTATCATGAGCTATTGCCCACAGTTTTGGTGTTCCAAGGAGATTTACAACGACCGTAAGACCGATACATTTTTGAGAGTTATGACCAAAAACTTGTCGTTTTTACGTTTTACGCCTGTTTTCATGAGCTATTGCCAACATTTTGGCGTTCTAGGGAGATTTACAATGACCGTAAGACCGATACATGTTTGATAGTTATGACAAAACATTCATTGTTTTCATGTTTTATGGCCATTTTCATGAGCTATTGCCCACAATTTTGGGATTTCAGGGCGATTTGCATGGCTTGTAACACCCGATACATGTTTGAGAATTATGAGAAAACTCTAGTCATTATCGCGTTTTAGGGCCGTTTTAATGAGCTATTGCCCACAGTTTGGGGGTTTCAGGGCGATTTTCATGGCTTGTAACACTCGTTACATGTTTGAAAGTTAGGACCAAACTCACGTCGTTTTCGCGTTTTAGGGCTATTTTATAAGCAATTACCCATAGTTTTGGGGTTTTAGGGCGATTTGCATGGCTTGTAAGACTCGATACATGTTTAAGAGTTGTGACCAAAAACTCATCATTTTCGCGTTTCATGGCCATTTTCATGAGCTATTGCCCATAGTTTTGGGGTTTCTTGGCGATTTGCATGGCTTGTAAGACCCAATGCATGTTTATGAATTTGGACCAAACTCTCGTCGTTTTCGCGTCTTAGGGCCGTCTTCATGTGCTCCCACAACTTTGGGGGTTTCAGGGCGATTTGCATGGCTTGTAACGCTCCATACATGTTTGAAAGTTAGGACAAAACTCTCGTCGTTTTTGCGTTTTAGGGCTATTTTATAAGCTATTACCCATAGTTTTGGGGTTTTAGGGCGATTTGCATGGCTTGTATGAGTCGATACATGTTTGAGAGTTCTAACCAAAAACTCATCGTTTTTATTAGTTACTTCTCAATGTTTTGGGGTTTCCGGGCGATTTGTATGACTTGTAAGACCCGATACATGTTTGTGAATTAGGACCAAACTCTCGTCGTTTTCGTGATTTAGGGCCGTTTTCATGTGCTATTGCCCATAGTTTTGGGGTTCTAGGGGGATTTGCAAGGCCCGTCAGACCCGATACATGTTTGAGAGTTATGACAAAAAATTTGTTGTTTTCGTGTTTGACGGCCATTTTCACGAGCTGTTGCCCAGAGTTTTGGCATTCCAAAGAGATTTACATTGATAGTAAGACCCGATACATGTTTGAGAGTGATTACCAAAAACTCGTGGTTTTCGCGTTTTACGGCCGTTTTCCTTAGCTATTTCCCACAATTTTGGTCTTTCAGGGCAATTTGCATGACCCGTAACACCTGATAGATGTTTGATAGTTATGACCAAAAATACGTTGTTTTCGCGTTTATCGGCCGTTATCATGACCTATTGCCCACAGTTTTGGCTTTCCAGGGAGATTTACAAAGACCATAAGATCGATACATGTTTGAGTGTTATGACCAAAAGCTCGTCGTTTCTGCATTTTATGGTCATTTTCATGAGCTATTGCCCAAATTTTTGGAGTTTCAAGGTGATTTGCATGGCTTGTAAGGCCTAATACATGTCTGAGAGTTAGGACCAAACTCTCGTCGTTTTCGCGTTTTAGGGCATTTTTTCATGAGCTATTGCCCAAAGTTTTGGTGTTCCAGGGGGATTTGTTTGGACGAAACACCCGATACATGGTTGAGAGTAATGACCAAAAACTTGTACTTATCGCGTTTATGACCGTTTTCATGAGCTATTGCCCAGAGTTTGGGGTTCTATGTGGATTTGCATGGCCCGTAAGACCCGATAGATGTTTAATAGTTATGACCAAAATCTCGTCGTTTTCGCGTTTTATGGCCATTTTCATGGGTTATTGCCCATAGTTTTGGGGTTTCGGGGAGATTTACAATGACCGTAAGACCGATACATGTTTGAGAGTTATGACCAAAAACTCATCGTTTTAGTATTTTGTGGCCATTTTCATGAGTTATTGCCCATAGTTTTGGGGTTTCAAGGCGATTTTCATGGCTTATAAGTCTATACATGTTTGAGAGTTAGGACCAAACTCTCGTCATTTTCGCGTTTTAGGGACGTTTTTATCAGCTATTGCCCATAGTTTTGGGGTTTCAGGGGGATTTGCAAGACCGTAACACCCGATACATGTTTGAGAGTTATGACCAAAAACTCGTTATTTTCTGATTTTACGACCGTTTTCATGAGTTATTGCCCAACGTTTTGGCGTTCTAGGGAGATATACAATGACCATAGGACAAAAAAACTAGTTTTTTTTGTGTTTTATGGCCATTTTCATGAGCTATTGCCCACAATTTTGGTGTTCCAGGGTGATTTGCATGGCCTGTAACAATAGGTACATGTTGCAGAGTTAGGACCAAACTCTCATCATTTTCGCATTTTAGAGTTGTTTTAATGAGCTATTGCCCATAGTTTTGGGGGTTTCAGGGCGATTTTCATGGCTTGTAACACTCGATACATGTTTGAAAGTTAGAACCAAACTCTCGTTGTTTTCTCATTTTAGGGTTGTTTTATGAGCAATTAACCATAGTTTTGGGATTTTAGGGCGATTTGCATGGCTTGTAAGACTTGATACATGTTTGAGACTTTTAACAAAAAACTCGTCGTTTTTTGCATTTTATGTCCATTTTCATGAGTTATTGCCCAAAGTTTTGGGGTTTCTGGGCGATTTGCATAGTTTGTAAGACCCGATACATGTTTGTGAATTAGGACCAAACTCTCGTCATTTTCGCGTTTTAGGGCCGTTTTCATGTGCTATTGCCCATAGTTTTGGGATTCTAGGGGGATTTGCAAGGCCCGTAAGACCCGATACATGTTTGAGAGTTATGACCAAAAATTTGTTGTTTTCGTGTTTTACGGCCGTTTTCACGAGTTATTGCCCAGAGTTTTGCCATTCTAAGGAGATTTACAATGACAGTAAGATCCGATACATGTTTGACAGTGATGACCAAAAACTCGTTGTTTTCGCGTTTTACGGCTGTTTTCATGAGCTTTTTCCCTCAATTTTGGTATTTCAGGGCGATTTGCATGGCCCATAACACCCGATACACGTTTGAGAGTTATGACCAAAAACTCGTTTTCGTGGTTTATGGCTGCTATGATGAGCTATTGCCCACAGTATTGGTGTTCCAAGGAGATTTACAACGACCGTAAGACCGATACATTTTTGAGAGTTATGACCAAAAACTCGTTGTTTTTGCGTTTTACGCCCGTTTTCATGTGCTATTGCCCATAGTTTTGGGATTCTAGGGGGATTTGCATGGCCCATAAGACCCGATACATGTTTGAGAGTTATGACCAAAAATTTGTTGTTTTCGTGTTTTACGGCTGTTTTCACAAGTTATTGCCCAGAGTTTTGCCATTCTAAGGAGATTTACAATGGAAGTAAGACCCGATACATGTTTGAGAGTGATGACCAAAAACTCGCTGTTTTCGCATTTTACGGCCGTTTTCATGAGCTATTTCCCACAATTTTTTTTATTTCAGGGCGATTTGCATGGCCCTTAACACCCGATACACGTTTGAGAGTTATGACCAAAAACTCGCTGTTTTCGTTTTTTATGGCCGCTATCATGAGCTATTGCCCATAGTTTTGGTGTTCCAAGGAGATTTACAACGACCGTAAGACAGATACATTTTTGAGAGTTACGACCAAAAACTCGTTGTTTTTGCGTTTTACGCCCATTTTCATGAGCTATTGCCCAACGTTTTGGCATTATAGGGATATTTACAATGACTGTAAGACCGATACATGTTTGAGAGTTATGACCAAAAATTCACTGTTTTCATGTTTTATGGCCATTTTCATGAGCTATTGCCCACAATTTTGGGATTTTAGGGCGATTTGCATGGCTTGTAACACCCGATACATGTTTGAGAATTATGAGCAAACTCTTGTCATTTTCGCGTTTTAGGGCCGTTTTAATGAGCTATTTCCCACGGTTTTGGGGGTTTTAGAGCGATTTTCATGGCTTGTAACACTCGTTACATGTTTGAAAGTTAGGACCAAACTCTCGTCGTTTTGGCGTTTTAGGGCTGTTTTATAAGCAATTACCCATAGTTTTGGGGTTTTAGGGGGATTTGCATGGCTTGTAAGACTTGATACTTGTTTGAGAGTTCTGACCAAAAACTCATCGTTTCGCCTTTCATGGCCATTTTCATGAGCTATTCCTCACAGTTTTGGGGTTTCTGGGCGATTTGCATGGCTTGTAAGACCCGAAACATGTTTGTGAATTAGGACCAAACTCTCGTCGTTTTCGCGTTTTAGGGCCGTCTTCATGTGCTATTGCCCATAGTTTTGGGATTCTATGGGGATTTGCAAGGCCCGTCAGAACCGATACATGTTTGAGAGTTATGACAAAAAAATTGTTGTTTTCGTGTTTCACGAGCTATTGCCCAGAGTTTTGGCATTCCAAAGAGATTTACATTGACAGTAAGACCCGATACATGTTTGAGAGTTATGACCAAAAACACGTTGTTTTCGCGTTTATCGGCCGTTATCATGAGCTATTGCCCACAGTTTTGGCGTTCCAGGGAGATTTACAAAGACCGTAAGACCAATACATGTTTGAGAGTTATGACCAAACACTCGTCGTTTCTGCGTTTTATGGTCATTTTCATGAGCTATTGCCCAAATTTTTGGAGTTTCATGGTGATTTGCATGACTTGTAAGGCCTGATACATGTCTGAGAGTTAGGACCAAACTCTTGTCGTTTTCGCGTTTTAGGGCCGTTTTTTCATGAGCTATTGCCCTGAGTTTTGGTGTTCTAGGGGGATTTGCTTGGACGAAAGACCCGATGCATGGTTAAGAGTAATCACCAAAAACTTGTACTTATCGCGTTTACGGCCGTTTTCATGAGCTATTTCCCACAGTTTGTGGTTCTATGTGGATTTGCATGGCCCGTAAGACCTGATACATTTTTAAGAGTTATGACCAAAAACTCGTCGTTTTGGCGTTTTATGGCCATTTTCATGAGTTATTTACCATAGTTTTGGGGTTTCAGGGAGATATACAATGACCGTAAGACCGATACATGTTTGAGAGTTATGACAAAAAACTCATTGTTTTCGCGTTTTATGGACATTTTTCTGAGTTATTGCCCATAGTTTTGGGGTTTCAAGGCGATTTGCATGGCTTATACGACTATACATGTTTGAGAGTTAGGACCAAACTCTCGACATTTTCGCGTTTTAGGGACGTTTTTATGAACTATTGCCCATAGTTTTGGGGTTTCAGGGGGATTTGCAAGACCTGTAAGACCCGATACATGTTTGAGAGTTATGACCAAAAACTCGTTGTTTTTGCGTTTTACGCCTGTTTTCATGAGCTATTGCCCAACGTTTTGGCGTTCTAGGGAGATTTACAATGACCGTAAGACCGATACATGTTTGAGAGTTATGACCAAAAATTCATTATTTTCATGTTTTATGGCAATTTTCATGAGCTATTGCCCACAATTTTGGGGTTTCAGGGCGATTTGCATGGATTGTAACACCCGATACATGTTTGAGAGTTATGAGCAAACTCTAGTCATTTTCACGTTTTAGGGCTGTTTTAATGAGCTATTGCCCAAAGTTTTGGGTGTGTTACGGCGATTTTCATGGCTTGTAAGACTCGATACATGTTTGAAAGTTAGAACCAAACTCTCGTCGTTTTCTCGGTTTAGGGCTATTTTATAAGCAATTACCCATAGTTTTGGGGTTTTAGGGCGATTTGCATGGCTTGTAAGTATCGATACATGTTTGAGAGTTCTGACCAAAAACTCGTCGTTTTCGCGTTTTATGGCCATTTTCATGAGTTATTGCCCACATTTTTGGGGTTTCTGGGCGATTTGCATGGCTTGTCAGACCCGATACATGTTTGTGAATTAGGACCAAACTCTCGTCGTTTTCGCGTTTTAGGGCCGTTTTCATGTGCTATTGCCCATAGTTTTGGGATTCTGGGGGGATTTGGAAGGACCGTAAGACCCGATACATGTTTGAGAGTTATGACCAAAAATTTGTTCTTTTCGTGTTTTACGGCCATTTTCACGAGTTATTGCCCAGAGTTTTGCCATTCTAAGGAGATTTACAATGACAGTAAGACCCAATACAGGTTTGAGAGTGATGACCAAAAACTAGTTGTTTTCGCGTTTTACAACCGTTTTCATGAGCTATTTCCCTCAATTTTGGTATTTCAGGGCGATTTGCATGGCCCATAACACCCGATACACGTTTGAGAGTTATGACCAAAAACTCGTTGTTTTCTTATTTTATGGACGTTATCATGAGCTATTGCCCATAGTTTTGGTGTTCCAAGGATATTTACAATGACCGTAAGACCGATACATGTTTGAGAGTTATGACCAAAAACTCATCGTTTGTGCGTTTTATGGCCATTTTCATGAGTTATTGCCCACAGTTTTGGGGTTTCTGGGCGATTTTCATGGCTTGTAAGACCCGATACATGTAGGTGAATTAGGACCAAACTCTCGTCGTTTTCGCGTTTTAGGGCCGTTTTCATGTGCTATTGCCCATATGTTTTGGATTCTAGGGGGATTTGAAAGGCTCGTGAGACCCGATACATGTTTGAGAGTTATGACCAAAAATTTGTTGTTTTCGTGTTTTACGGCCGTTTTCACGAGTTATTGCCCAGAGTTTTGCCATTCTAAGGAGATTTACAATGACAGTAAGACTCGATACATGTTTGAGAGTGATGACCAAAAACTCGTTGTTTTCGCGTTTTACGGCCGTTTTCATGAGCTATTTCCCTCAATTTTGGTATTTCAGGGCGATTTGCATGGCCAGTAACACCCGATACACGTTTGAGAGTTATGACCAAAAACTCGTTGTTTTCGTGTTTTATGGCCGTTATCATGAGCTATTGCCCCACAGTTTTGGTGTTCCAAGGAGATTTACAACGACCGTAAGACAGATACATTTTTGAGAGTTACGACCAAAAACTCGTTGTTTTTGCGTTTTACGCCCATTTTCATGAGCTATTGCCCAACGTTTTGGCGTTATAGGGAGATTTACAATGACCGTAAGACCGATATATGTTTGAGAGTTATGACCAACAATTCATTGTTTTGATGTTTTATGGCCATTTTCATGAGCTATTGCCCACAATTTTGGGATTTCAAGGCGATTTGCATGGCTTGTAACACCCGATACATGTTTGAGAATTATGAGCAAACTCTTGTCATTTTCACGTTTTAGGGCCGTTTTAATGAGCTATTGCCCACGGTTTTGGGGGTTTCATGGTGATTTTCATGGCTTGTAACACTCGTTACATGTTTGATAGTTAGGACCAAACTCTCGTCGTTTTCGCATTTTAGGGCTGTTTTACAAGCAATTACCCATAGTTTTGGGGTTTTAGGGCGATTTGCATGGCTTGTAAGACTCGATACATGTTTGAGAGTTCTGACCAAAAACTCATCGTTTTCACGTTTCATGGCCATTTTCATGAGTTATTGCCCACAGTTTTGGGGTTTCTGGGCGATTTTCATGGCTTGTAACACTCGTTACATGTTTGAAAGTTAGGACCAAACTCTCGTTGTTTTCGCGTTTTAGGGCTGTTTTACAAGCAATTACCCATAGTTTTGGGGTTTTAGGGTGATTTGCATGGCTTGTTAGACTCGAGACATGTTTGAGCGTTCTGACCAAATACTCATAGTTTTCGCGTTTCATGGACATTTTCATGAGCTATTGCCCACAGTTTTTGGGGTTTCTGGGCGATTTGCATGGCTTGTAAGACCCGATACATGTTTGTGAATTAGAACCAAACTCTCGTCATTTTCGCGTTTTAGGGCCGTCTTCATGTGCTATTGCCCATAGTTTTGGGATTCTATGGGGATTTGCAAGGCCCGTCAGACCCGATACATGTTTGAGAGTTATGACAATTTTTTTTTTTGTTTTCATGTTTCACGACCGTTTTCACGAGCTATTGCCCAGAGTTTTGGCATTCCAAAGAGATTTATATTGATAGTAAGAACCGATATATGTTTGAGAGTGATGACCAAAAACTCGTTATTTTCACGTTTTACGGCCGTTTTTGATTAGCTATTTCCCACAATTTTGGTCTTTCAGGGCGATTTTCATGGCCCGTAACACCTAATAGATGTTTGAGAGTTATGACCAAAAACATGTTGTTTTCGCTTTTATCGGCCGTTATCATGAGCTATTGCCCACAGTTTTGGCGTTCCAGGGAGATTTACAAAGACCATAAGACCGATACATGTTTGAGAGTTATGACCAAAAAACTCGTCGTTTCTGCATTTTATGGTCATTTTCATGAGCTACTGCCCAAATTTTTGGAGTTTCAGGGTGATTTTCATGGCTTGCAAGGCCTGCTACATGTCTGAGAGTTAGGACCAAACTCTCGTCGTTTTCGCGTTTTAGGGCCATTTTTCATGAGCTATTGCCCTGAGTTTTGGTGTTCCAGGGGGATTTGCTTGGACGAAAGACCCGATGCATGGTTGAGAGTAATGACCAAAAACTTGTACTTATCGCGTTTATGGCCGTTTTCATGAGCTATTTCCCACAGTTTGGGGTTCTATGTGGATTTGCATGGCCCGTAAGACCCGATACATGTTTAAGAGTTATGACCAAAAACTCGTCGTTTTCGCGTTTTATGGCCATTTTCATGAGTTATTTCCCATAGTTTTGGGGTTTCAGGGAGATTTACAGTGACCATAAGACCGATACATGTTTGAGAGTTATGACCAAAAACTCATCGTTTTCGCGTTTTATGGCCATTTTTATGAGTTATTGCCCATAGTTTTGGGGTTTCAAGGCAATTTGCATGTCTTATAAGACTACATGTTTGAGAGTTAGGACCAAACTCTCGTCATTTTCGCGTTTTAGCGACGTTTTTATGAGCTATTGCCTATAGTTTTCGGGTTTCAGGGGGATTTGCAAGACCCATAAGACCCGATACATGTTTGAGAGTTATGACCAAAAACTCGTTGTTTTTGTGTTTTACGCCTGTTTTCATGAGCTATTGCCCAACATTTTGGCGTTCTAGGGAGATTTACAATGACCATAAGACCGATACATGTTTGAGAGTTATGACCAAAAATTCATTGTTTTCATGTTTTATGGCCATTTTCATGAGCTATTGCCCACAATTTTGGGGTTTGAGGGCGATTTGCATGGCTTGTAACACCCGATACATGTTTGAGAGTTATGAGCAAACTCTAATCATTTTCGCATTTTAGGGGTGTTTTAATGAGCTATTGCCCACAGTTTTGGGGTTTCGGGGCGATTTTCATGGCTTGTAAGACTCGATACATGTCTGAAAGTTATAACCAAACTCTCGTTGTTTTCTCGGTTTAGGGCTGTTTTATAAGCAATTACCCATAGTTTTGGGGTTTTAGGGAGATTTGCATGGCTTGTAAGTATCGATACATGTTTGAGAGTTCTGACAAAAAACTCGTCGTTTTCGCGTTTTATGGCCTTTTTCATGAGTTATTGCCCACAATTTTGGGGTTTTTGTGCGATTTGCATGGCTTGTAAGACCCGATACAAGTTTGTTAATTAGGACCAAACTCTCGTCGTTTTCGCGTTTTACGGCCGTTTTCATGTGCTATTGCCCATAGTTTTGGGATTCTAGGGGGATTTGCAAGGTCCGTAAGACCCGATACATGTTTGAGAGTTATGACCAAAAAATTGTTGTTTTCGTGTTTTACGGCCGTTTTCACGAGTTATTGCCCAGAGTTTTGCCATTCTAAGGAGATTTACAATGACAGTAAGACCCGATACAGGTTTGAGAGTGATGACCAAAAACTTTTTGTTTTCGCATTTTACGACCGTTTTCATGAGCTATTTCCCTCAATTTTGGTATTTCAGGGCGATTTGCATGTTCCGTAACACCCGATACACGTTTGAGAGTTATGACCAAAAACTCGTTGTATTCGTGTTTTATGGCCGTTATCATGAGCTATTGCCCACAATTTTGGTGTTGCAAGGATATTTACAATGACCGTAAGACCGATACATGTTTGAGAGTTATGACTAAAAACTCATCGTTTTCACGTTTCATGGCCATTTTCATGAGTTATTGCCCACAGTTTTGGGGTTTCTGGGCGATTTTCATGGCTTGTAACACTCGTTACATGTTTGAAAGTTAGGACCAAACTCTCGTTGTTTTCGCGTTTTAGGGCTGTTTTACAAGCAATTACCCATAGTTTTGGGGTTTTAGGGTGATTTGCATGGCTTGTAAGACTCGATACATGTTTGAGCGTTCTGACCAAATACTCATCGTTTTCGCGTTTCATGGACATTTTCATGAGCTATTGCCCACAGTTTTTGGAGTTTCTCGGCGATTTGCATGGCTTGTAAGACCCGATACATGTTTGTGAATTAGAACCAAACTCTCGTCATTTTCGCGTTTTAGGGCCGTCTTCATGTGCTATTGCCCATAGTTTTGGGATTCTATGGGGATTTGCAAGGCCCGTCAGACCCGATACATGTTTGAGAGTTATGCCAATTTTTTTGTTGTTTTCATGTTTCACGACCGTTTTCACGAGCTATTGCCCAGAGTTTTGGCATTCCAAAGAGATTTATATTGATAGTAAGAACCGATATATGTTTGAGAGTGATGACCAAAAACTCGTTATTTTCGCGTTTTACGGCCGTTTTTGATTAGCTATTTCCCACAATTTTGGTCTTTCAGGGCGATTTGCATGGCCCGTAACACCTGATAGATGTTTGAGAGTTATGACCAAAAACATGTTGTTTTCGCTTTTATCGGCCGTTATCATGAGCTATTGCCCACAGTTTTGGCGTTCCAGGGAGATTTACAAAGACCATAAGACCGATACATGTTTGAGAGTTATGACCAAAAAACTCGTCGTTTCTGCATTTTATGGTCATTTTCATGAGCTACTGCCCAAATTTTTTGGAGTTTCAGGGTGATTTTCATGGCTTGCAAGGCCTGATACATGTCTGAGAGTTAGGACCAAACTCTCGTCGTTTTCGCGTTTTAGGGCCATTTTTCATGAGCTATTGCCCTGAGTTTTGGTGTTCCAGGGGGATTTGCTTGGACGAAAGACCCGATGCATGGTTGAGAGTAATGACCAAAAACTTGTACTTATCGCGTTTATGGCCGTTTTCATGAGCTATTTCCCACAGTTTGGGGTTCTATGTGGATTTGCATGGCCCGTAAGACCTGATACATGTTTAAGAGTTATGACCAAAAACTCGTCGTTTTCGCGTTTTATGGCCATTTTCATGAGTTATTTCCCATAGTTTTGGGGTTTCAGGGAGATTTACAATGACCATAAGACCGATACATGTTTGAGAGTTACGACCAAAAACTCATCGTTTTCGCGTTTTATGGGCATTTTTATGAGTTATTGCCCATAGTTTTGGGGTTTCAAGGCAATTTGCATGTCTTATAAGACTACATGTTTGAGAGTTAGGACCAAACTCTCGTCATTTTCGCGTTTTAGCGACGTTTTTATGAGCTATTGCCCATAGTTTTCGGGTTTCAGGGGGATTTGCAAGACCCATAAGACCCGATACATGTTTGAGAGTTATGACCAAAAACTCGTTGTTTTTGCGTTTTACGCCTGTTTTCATGAGCTATTGCCCAACATTTTGGCGTTCTAGGGAGATTTACAATGACCATAAGACCGATACATGTTTGAGAGTTATGACCAAAAATTCATTGTTTTCATGTTTTATGGCCATTTTCATGAGCTATTGCCCACAATTTTGGGGTTTGAGGGCGATTTGCATGGCTTGTAACACCCGTTACATGTTTGAGAGTTATGAGCAAACTCTAATCATTTTCGCATTTTAGGGGTGTTTTAATGAGCTATTGCCCACAGTTTTGGGGTTTCGGGGCGATTTTCATGGCTTGTAAGCCTCGATACATGTTTGAAAGTTAGAACCAAACTCTCGTTGTTTTCTCGGTTTAGGGCTGTTTTATAAGCAATTACCCATAGTTTTGGGGTTTTAGGGAGATTTGCATGGCTTGTAAGTATCGATACATGTTTGAGAGTTCTGACAAAAAACTCGTCGTTTTCGCGTTTTATGGCCATTTTCATGAGTTATTGCCCACATTTTGGGGGTTTTTGTGCGACTTGCATGGCTTGTAAGACCCGATACAAGTTTGTGAATTAGGACCAAACTCTCGTCGTTTTCGCGTTTTAGGGCCGTTTTCATGTGCTATTGCCCATAGTTTTGGGATTCTAGGGGGATTTGCAAGGTCCGTAAGACCCGATACATGTTTGAGAGTTATGACCAAAAAATTGTTGTTTTCGTGTTTTACGGCCGTTTTCACAAGTTATTGCCTAGAGTTTTGCCATTCTAAGGAGATTTACAATGACAGTAAGACCCGATACAGGTTTGAGAGTGATGAGCAAAAACTTGTTGTTTTCGCGTTTTACGACCGTTTTCATGAGCTATTTCCCTTAATTTTGGTATTTCAGGGCGATTTGCATGTTCCGTAACACCCGATACACGTTTGAGAGTTATGACCAAAAACTCGTTGTTTTCGTGTTTTATGGCCGTTATCATGAGCTATTGCCCCACAGTTTTGGTGTTCCAAGGAGATTTACAACGAGCGTAAGACAGATACATTTTTGAGAGTTATGACCAAAAACTCGTTGTTTTTGTGTTTTATGGCCATTCTCATGAGTTATTGCCCACAGTTTTGGGGTTTCTAGGCGATTTGCATGGCTTGTAAGACCCAATACATGTTTGTGAATTAGGACCAAACTCTCGTCGTTTTCGCGTTTTAGGGCTGTTTTCATGTGCTATTGCCCATATGTTTGGGATTCTAGGGGGATTTGCAAGGCCCGTAAGACCCGATACATGTTTGAGAGTTATGACAAAAAAATTGTTGTTTTCGTGTTTTACGACCGTTTTCATGAGTTATTGCCCAGATTTTTGCCATTCTAAGGAGATTTACAATGACGGTAAGATCCGATACATGTTTGAGAGTGATGACCAAAAACTCGTTGTTTTCGCGTTTTACGGCCGTTTTCAGGAGCTATTTCCCTCAATTTATGTATTTCAGGGAGTTTTGCATGACCAGTAACACCCGATACACATTTGAGAGTTATGACCAAAAACTCGTTGTTTTCGTGTTTTATGGCCGTTATCATGAGCTATTGCCCCACAGTTTTGGTGTTCCAAGGAGATTTACAACGATCGTAAGACAGATACATTTTTGAGAGTTATGACCAAAAACTCGTTGTTTTTGCGTTTTACGCCCATTTTCATGAGCTATTGCCCAACGTTTTGGCGTTCTAGGGAGATTTACGATGACCGTAAGACCGATACATTTTTGAGAGTTATGACCAAAAATTCATTGTTTTCATGTTTCATGGCCATTTTCATGAGCTATTGCCCACAATTTTGGGATTTCAGGGCGATTTGCATGGCTTGTAACACCCGATACATGTTTGAGAATTATGAGCAAACTCTTGTCATTTTCGCGTTTTAGGGCCGTTTTAATGAGCTATTGCCCACAGTTTTGGGGGTTTCAGGGCGATTTTCATGGCTTGTAACACTCGTTACATGTTTGAAAGTTAGGACCAAACTCTCGTCGTTTTCGCATTTTAGGGCTGTTTTACAAGCAGTTACCCATAGTTTTGGGGTTTTAGGGCGATTTTCATGGCTTGTAAGACTCGATACATGTTTGAGAGTTCTGACCAAAAACTCATCGTTTTCGCGTTTCATGGCCATTTTCATGAGTTATTGCCCACAGTTTTGGGGTTTCTGGGCGATTTTCATGGCTTGTAACACTCGTTACATGTTTGAAATTTAGGACCAAACTCTCGTTGTTTTCGCATTTTAGGGCTGTTTTACAAGCAATTACCCATAGTTATGGGGTTTTAGGGCGATTTGCATGGCTTGTAAGACTCGATACATGTTTGAGCGTTCTGACAAAAACTCATCGTTTTCGCGTTTCATGGCCATTTTCATGAGCTATTGCCCACAGTTTTGGGGTTTCTGGGCGATTTGCATGGCTTGTAAGACCCGATACATGTTTGTGAATTAGGACCAAACTCTCGTCGTTTTCGCGTTTTAGGGCCGTCTTCATGTGCTATTGCCCATAGTTTTGGGATTCTATGGGGATTTGCAAGGCCCGTCAGACCCGATACATGTTTGAGAGTTATGATAATTTTTTGTTGTTGTTTTCGTGTTTCACGGCCGTTTTCACGAGCTATTGCCCAGAGTTTTGGCATTCCAAAGAGATTTATATTGATAGTAAGAACCGATACATGTTTGAGAGTGATAACCAAAAACACGTTGTTTTCGCTTTTATCGGCCGTTATCATGAGCTATTGCCCACAGTTTTGGCGTTCTAGGGAGATTTACAAAGACCATAAGACCGATACATGTTTGAGAGTTATGACCAAAAACTCGTCCTTTCTGCGTTTTATGGTCATTTTCATGAGCTACTGCCCAAATTTTTGGAGTTTCAGGGTGATTTGCATGGCTTGCAAGGCCTGATACATGTCTGAGAGTTAGGACCAAACTCTCGTCGTTTTCGCGTTTTAGGGCCGCTTTTCATGATCTATTGCCCTGAGTTTTGGTGTTCCAGGGGGATTTGCTTGGACGAAAGACTCGATGCATGGTTGAGAGTAATGACCAAAAACTTGTACTTATTGCGTTTATGGCCGTTTTCATGAGCTATTTCCCACAGTTTGGGGTTCTATGTGGATTTGCATGGCCCGTAAGACCCGATACATGTTTAAGAGTTATGACCAAAAACTCGTCGTTTTCGCGTTTTATGGCCATTTTCATGAGTTATTTCCCATAGTTTTGGGGTTTCAGGGAGATTTACAGTGACCATAAGACCGATACATGTTTGAGAGTTATGACCAAAAACTCATCGTTTTCGCGTTTTATGGCCATTTTTATGAGTTATTGCCCATAGTTTTGGGGTTTCAAGGCAATTTGCATGTCTTATAAGACTACATGTTTGAGAGTTAGGACCAAACTCTCGTCATTTTCGCGTTTTAGCGACGTTTTTATGAGCTATTGCCTATAGTTTTCGGGTTTCAGGGGGATTTGCAAGACCCATAAGACCCGATACATGTTTGAGAGTTATGACCAAAAACTCGTTGTTTTTGTGTTTTACGCCTGTTTTCATGAGCTATTGCCCAACATTTTGGCGTTCTAGGGAGATTTACAATGACCATAAGACCGATACATGTTTGAGAGTTATGACCAAAAATTCATTGTTTTCATGTTTTATGGCCATTTTCATGAGCTATTGCCCACAATTTTGGGGTTTGAGGGCGATTTGCATGGCTTGTAACACCCGATACATGTTTGAGAGTTATGAGCAAACTCTAATCATTTTCGCATTTTAGGGGTGTTTTAATGAGCTATTGCCCACAGTTTTGGGGTTTCGGGGCGATTTTCATGGCTTGTAAGACTCGATACATGTCTGAAAGTTAGAACCAAACTCTCGTTGTTTTCTCGGTTTAGGGCTGTTTTATAAGCAATTACCCATAGTTTTGGGGTTTTAGGGAGATTTGCATGGCTTGTAAGTATCGATACATGTTTGAGAGTTCTGACAAAAAACTCGTCGTTTTCGCGTTTTATGGCCTTTTTCATGAGTTATTGCCCACAATTTTGGGGTTTTTGTGCGATTTGCATGGCTTGTAAGACCCGATACAAGTTTGTTAATTAGGACCAAACTCTCGTCGTTTTCGCGTTTTAGGGCCGTTTTCATGTGCTATTGCCCATAGTTTTGGGATTCTAGGGGGATTTGCAAGGTCCGTAAGACCCGATACATGTTTGAGAGTTATGACCAAAAAATTGTTGTTTTCGTGTTTTACGGCCGTTTTCACGAGTTATTGCCCAGAGTTTTGCCATTCTAAGGAGATTTACAATGACAGTAAGACCCGATACAGGTTTGAGAGTGATGACCAAAAACTTTTTGTTTTCGCATTTTACGACCGTTTTCATGAGCTATTTCCCTCAATTTTGGTATTTCAGGGCGATTTGCATGTTCCGTAACACCCGATACACGTTTGAGAGTTATGACCAAAAACTCGTTGTATTCGTGTTTTATGGCCGTTATCATGAGCTATTGCCCACAATTTTGGTGTTGCAAGGATATTTACAATGACCGTAAGACCGATACATGTTTGAGAGTTATGACTAAAAACTCATCGTTTTCACGTTTCATGGCCATTTTCATGAGTTATTGCCCACAGTTTTGGGGTTTCTGGGCGATTTTCATGGCTTGTAACACTCGTTACATGTTTGAAAGTTAGGACCAAACTCTCGTTGTTTTCGCGTTTTAGGGCTGTTTTACAAGCAATTACCCATAGTTTTGGGGTTTTAGGGTGATTGGCATGGCTTGTAAGACTCGATACATGTTTGAGCGTTCTGACCAAATACTCATCGTTTTCGCGTTTCATGGACATTTTCATGAGCTATTGCCCACAGTTTTTGGAGTTTCTCGGCGATTTGCATGGCTTGTAAGACCCGATACATGTTTGTGAATTAGAACCAAACTCTCGTCATTTTCGCGTTTTAGGGCCGTCTTCATGTGCTATTGCCCATAGTTTTGGGATTCTATGGGGATTTGCAAGGCCCGTCAGACCCGATACATGTTTGAGAGTTATGCCAATTTTTTTGTTGTTTTCATGTTTCACGACCGTTTTCACGAGCTATTGCCCAGAGTTTTGGCATTCCAAAGAGATTTATATTGATAGTAAGAACCGATATATGTTTGAGAGTGATGACCAAAAACTCGTTATTTTCGCGTTTTACGGCCGTTTTTGATTAGCTATTTCCCACAATTTTGGTCTTTCAGGGCGATTTGCATGGCCCGTAACACCTGATAGATGTTTGAGAGTTATGACCAAAAACATGTTGTTTTCGCTTTTATCGGCCGTTATCATGAGCTATTGCCCACAGTTTTGGCGTTCCAGGGAGATTTACAAAGACCATAAGACCGATACATGTTTGAGAGTTATGACCAAAAAACTCGTCGTTTCTGCATTTTATGGTCATTTTCATGAGCTACTGCCCAAATTTTTGGAGTTTCAGGGTGATTTTCATGGCTTGCAAGGCCTGATACATGTCTGAGAGTTAGGACCAAACTCTCGTCGTTTTCGCGTTTTAGGGCCATTTTTCATGAGCTATTGCCCTGAGTTTTGGTGTTCCAGGGGGATTTGCTTGGACGAAAGACCCGATGCATGGTTGAGAGTAATGACCAAAAACTTGTACTTATCGCGTTTATGGCCGTTTTCATGAGCTATTTCCCACAGTTTGGGGTTCTATGTGGATTTGCATGGCCCGTAAGACCTGATACATGTTTAAGAGTTATGACCAAAAACTTGTCGTTTTCGCGTTTTATGGCCATTTTCATGAGTTATTTCCCATAGTTTTGGGGTTTCAGGGAGATTTACAATGACCATAAGACCGATACATGTTTGAGAGTTACGACCAAAAACTCATCGTTTTCGCGTTTTATGGGCATTTTTATGAGTTATTGCCCATAGTTTTGGGGTTTCAAGGTAATTTGCATGTCTTATAAGACTACATGTTTGAGAGTTAGGACCAAACTCTCGTCATTTTCGCGTTTTAGCGACGTTTTTATGAGCTATTGCCCATAGTTTTCGGGTTTCAGGGGGATTTGCAAGACCCATAAGACCCGATACATGTTTGAGAGTTATGACCAAAAACTCGTTGTTTTTGCGTTTTACGCCTGTTTTCATGAGCTATTGCCCAACATTTTGGCGTTCTAGGGAGATTTACAATGACCATAAGACCGATACATGTTTGAGAGTTATGACCAAAAATTCATTGTTTTCATGTTTTATGGCCATTTTCATGAGCTATTGCCCACAATTTTGGGGTTTGAGGGCGATTTGCATGGCTTGTAACACCCGTTACATGTTTGAGAGTTATGAGCAAACTCTAATCATTTTCGCATTTTAGGCGTGTTTTAATGAGCTATTGCCCACAGTTTTGGGGTTTCGGGGCGATTTTCATGGCTTGTAAGCCTCGATACATGTTTGAAAGTTAGAACCAAACTCTCGTTGTTTTCTCGGTTTAGGGCTGTTTTATAAGCAATTACCCATAGTTTTGGGGTTTTAGGGAGATTTGCATGGCTTGTAAGTATCGATACATGTTTGAGAGTTCTGACAAAAAACTCGTCGTTTTCGCGTTTTATGGCCATTTTCATGAGTTATTGCCCACAATTTTGGGGTTTTTGTGCGACTTGCATGGCTTGTAAGACCCGATACAAGTTTGTGAATTAGGACCAAACTCTCGTCGTTTTCGCGTTTTAGGGCCGTTTTCATGTGCTATTGCCCATAGTTTTGGGATTCTAGGGGGATTTGCAAGGTCCGTAAGACCCGATACATGTTTGAGAGTTATGACCAAAAAATTGTTGTTTTCGTGTTTTACGGCCGTTTTCACAAGTTATTGCCTAGAGTTTTGCCATTCTAAGGAGATTTACAATGACAGTAAGACCCGATACAGGTTTGAGAGTGATGAGCAAAAACTTGTTGTTTTCGCGTTTTACGACCGTTTTCATGAGCTATTTCCCTTAATTTTGGTATTTCAGGGCGATTTGCATGTTCCGTAACACCCGATACACGTTTGAGAGTTATGACCAAAAACTCGTTGTTTTCGTGTTTTATGGCCGTTATCATGAGCTATTGCCCCACAGTTTTGGTGTTCCAAGGAGATTTACAACGAGCGTAAGACAGATACATTTTTGAGAGTTATGACCAAAAACTCGTTGTTTTTGCGTTTTATGGCCATTCTCATGAGTTATTGCCCACAGTTTTGGGGTTTCTAGGCGATTTGCATGGCTTGTAAGACCCGATACATGTTTGTGAATTAGGACCAAACTCTCGTCGTTTTCGCGTTTTAGGGCTGTTTTCATGTGCTATTGCCCATATGTTTGGGATTCTAGGGGGATTTGCAAGGCCCGTAAGACCCGATACATGTTTGAGAGTTATGACAAAAAAATTGTTGTTTTCGTGTTTTACGACCGTTTTCATGAGTTATTGCCCAGATTTTTGCCATTCTAAGGAGATTTACAATGACGGTAAGATCCGATACATGTTTGAGAGTGATGACCAAAAACTCGTTGTTTTCGCGTTTTACGGCCGTTTTCAGGAGCTATTTCCCTCAATTTATGTATTTCAGGGAGTTTTGCATGACCAGTAACACCCGATACACATTTGAGAGTTATGACCAAAAACTCGTTGTTTTCGTGTTTTATGGCCGTTATCATGAGCTATTGCCCCACAGTTTTGGGGGTTTCAGGGCGATTTTCATGGCTTGTAACACTCGTTACATGTTTGAAAGTTAGGACCAAACTCTCGTCGTTTTCGCATTTTAGGGCTGTTTTACAAGCAGTTACCCATAGTTTTGGGGTTTTAGGGCGATTTTCATGGCTTGTAAGACTCGATACATGTTTGAGAGTTCTGACCAAAAACTCATCGTTTTCGCGTTTCATGGCCATTTTCATGAGTTATTGCCCACAGTTTTGGGGTTTCTGGGCGATTTTCATGGCTTGTAACACTCGTTACATGTTTGAAATTTAGGACCAAACTCTCGTTGTTTTCGCATTTTAGGGCTGTTTTACAAGCAATTACCCATAGTTATGGGGTTTTAGGGCGATTTGCATGGCTTGTAAGACTCGATACATGTTTGAGCGTTCTGACCAAAAACTCATCGTTTTCGCGTTTCATGGCCATTTTCATGAGCTATTGCCCACAGTTTTGGGGTTTCTGGGCGATTTGCATGGCTTGTAAGACCCGATACATGTTTGTGAATTAGGACCAAACTCTCGTCGTTTTCGCGTTTTAGGGCCGTCTTCATGTGCTATTGCCCATAGTTTTGGGATTCTATGGGGATTTGCAAGGCCCGTCAGACCCGATACATGTTTGAGAGTTATGATAATTTTTTGTTGTTGTTTTCGTGTTTCACGGCCGTTTTCACGAGCTATTGCCCAGAGTTTTGGCATTCCAAAGAGATTTATATTGATAGTAAGAACCGATACATGTTTGAGAGTGATAACCAAAAACACGTTGTTTTCGCTTTTATCGGCCGTTATCATGAGCTATTGCCCACAGTTTTGGCGTTCTAGGGAGATTTACAAAGACCATAAGACCGATACATGTTTGAGAGTTATGACCAAAAACTCGTCCTTTCTGCGTTTTATGGTCATTTTCATGAGCTACTGCCCAAATTTTTGGAGTTTCAGGGTGATTTGCATGGCTTGCAAGGCCTGATACATGTCTGAGAGTTAGGACCAAACTCTCGTCGTTTTCGCGTTTTAGGGCCGCTTTTCATGATCTATTGCCCTGAGTTTTGGTGTTCCAGGGGGATTTGCTTGGACGAAAGACTCGATGCATGGTTGAGAGTAATGACCAAAAACTTGTACTTATTGCGTTTATGGCCGTTTTCATGAGCTATTTCCCACAGTTTGGGGTTCTATGTGGATTTGCATGGCCCGTAAGACCCGATACATGTTTAAGAGTTATGACCAAAAACTCGTCGTTTTCGCGTTTTATGGCCATTTTCATGAGTTATTTCCCATAGTTTTGGGGTTTCAGGGAGATTTACAATGACCATAAGACCGATACAGGTTTGAGAGTTATGACCAAAAACTCATCGTTTTCGCGTTTTATGGCCATTTTTATGAGTTATTTCCCATAGTTTTGGGGTTTCAAGGCAATTTGCATGTCTTATAAGACTACATGTTTGAGAGTTAGGACCAAACTCTCGTCATTTTCGCGTTTTAGGGACGTTTTTATGAGCTATTGCCCATAGTTTTGGGGTTTCAGGGGGATTTGCAAGACCCGTAAGACCCGATACATGTTTGAGAGTTATGACCAAAAACTCGTTTTTGCGTTTTACGCCTGTTTTCATGAGCTATTTCCCAACATTTTGGTGTTCTAGGGAGATTTACAATGACCATAAGACCGATACATGTTTGAGAGTTATGACCAAAAATTCATTGTTTTCATGTTTTATGGCCATTTTCATGAGCTATTGCCCACAATTTTGGGGTTTCAGGGCGATTTGCATGGCTTGTAACACCCGATACATGTTTGAGAGTTATGAGTAAACTCTAATCATTTTCGCATTTTAGGGGTGTTTTAATGAGCTATTTCCCACAGTTTTGGGGTTTCGGGGCGATTTTCATGGCTTGTAAGACTCGATACATGTTTGAAAGTTAGAACCAAACTCTCGTTCTTTTCTCGGTATAGGGCTGTTTTATATGCAATTACCCATAGTTTTGGGGTTTTAGGGAGAGGAGTTATTGCCCACAATTTTGGGGTTTTTGTGCTATTTGCATGGCTTGTAAGACCCGATACAAGTTTGTGAATTAGGACCAAACTCTCGTCGTTTTCGTGTTTTAGGGCCGTTTTCATGTGCTATTGCCCATAGTTTTGGGATTCTAGGGGGATTTGCAAGGTCCGTAAGACCCGATACATGTTTCTGAGTTATGACCAAAAAATTGTTGTTTTCGCGTTTTACGGCCGTTTTCACGAGTTATTGCCCAGAGTTTTGCCATTCTAAGGAGATTTACATTGATAGTAAGACCCGATACAGGTTTGAGAGTGATGACCAACAATTTGTTGTTTTCGCGTTTTACGACCGTTTTCATGAGCTATTTCCCTCAATTTTGGTATTTCAGGGCGATTTGCATGTTCCGTAACACCCGATACACGTTTGAGAGTTATGACCAAAAACTCGTTGTTTTCGTGTTTTATGGCCGTTATCATGAGCTATTGCCCACAGTTTTTTCTTGCAAGGATGTTTACAATAACCGTAAGACCGATACATGTTTGAGAGTTATGACCAAAAAATCATCGTTTGTGCGTTTTATGGCCATTCTCATGAGTTATTGCCCACAGTTTTGGGGTTTCTAGGCGATTTGCATGGCTTGTAAGACCTGATACATGTTTGTGAATTAGGACCAAACTCTCGTCGTTTTCGCGTTTTAGGGTTGTTTTCATGTGCTATTGCCCATATGTTTGGGATTTTAGGGGGATTTGCAAGGCCCGTAAGACCCGATACATGTTTGAGAGTTATGACAAAAAAATTGTTGTTTTCGTGTTTTACGGCCGTTTTCATGAGTTATTGCCCAGATTTTTGCCATTCTAAGGAGATTTACAATGACGGTAAGATCCGATACATGTTTGAGAGTGATGACCAAAAAATCGTTGTTTTCGCGTTTTACGGCCGTTTTCAGGAGCTATTTTCCTCAATTTATGTATTTCAGGGCGTTTTGCATGACCAGTAACACCCGATACATGTTTGAGAGTTATGACCAAAAACTCGTTGTTTTCGTGTTTTATGGCCGTTATCATGAGCTATTGCCCCACAGTTTTGGTGTTCCAAGGAGATTTACAACGATCGTAAGACAGATACATTTTTGAGAGTTATGACCAAAAACTCGTTGTTTTTGCGTTTTACGCCCATTTTCATGAGCTATTGCCCAACGTTTTGGCGTTCTAGGGAGATTTACGCTGACCGATACATGTTTGAGAGTTATGACCAAAAATTCATTGTTTTCATGTTTTATGGCCATTTTCATGAGCTATTGCCCACAATTTTGGGATTTCAGGGCGATTTGCATGGCTTGTAACACCCGATACATGTTTGAGAATTATGAGCAAACTCTTGTCATTTTCGCGTTTTATGGCCGTTTTAATGAGCTATTGCCCACAGTTTTGGGGGTTTCAGGGCGATTTTCATGGCTTGTAACACTCGTTACATGTTTGAAAGTTAGGACCAAACTCTCGTCGTTTTCGCATTTTAGGGCTGTTTTACAAGCAATTACCCATAGTTTTGGGGTTTTAGGGCGATTTTCATGGCTTGTAAGACTCGATACATGTTTGAGAATTCTGACCAAAAACTCATCGTTTTCGCGTTTCATGGCCATTTTCATGAGTTATTGCCCACAGTTTTGGGGTTTCTGGGCGATTTTCATGGCTTGTAACACTCGTTACATGTTTGAAATTTAGGACCAAACTCTCGTTGTTTTCGCATTTTAGGGCTGTTTTACAAGCAATTACCCATAGTTTTGGGGTTTTAGGGCGATTTGCATGGCTTGTAAGACTCGATACATGTTTGAGCATTCTGACCAAAAACTCATCGTTTTCGCGTTTCATGGCCATTTTCATGAGCTATTGCCCACAGTTTTGGGGTTTCTGGGTGATTTGCATGGCTTGTAAGACCCGATACATGTTTGTGAATTAGGACCAAACTCTCGTCGTTTTCGCGTTTTAGGGCCGTCTTCATGTGCTATTGCCCATAGTTTTGGGATTCTATGGGGATTTGCAAGGCCCGTCAGACCGGATACATGTTTGAGAGTTATGACAATTTTTTTTGTTGTTTTCGTGTTTCACGGCCGTTTTCACGAGCTATTGCCCAGAGTTTTGGCATTCCAAAGAGATTTATATTGATAGTAAGAACCGATACATGTTTGAGAGTGATGACCAAAAAACACGTTGTTTTCGCTTTTATCGGCCGTTATCATGAGCTATTGCCCACAGTTTTGGCGTTCCAGGGAGATTTACAAAGACCATAAGACCGATACATGTTTGAGAGTTATGACCAAAAACTCGTCGTTTCTGCGTTTTATGGTCATTTTCATGAGCTACTGCCCAAATTTTTGGAGTTTCAGGGTGATTTGCATGGCTTGCAAGGCCTGATACATGTCTGAGAGTTAGGACCAAACTCTCGTCGTTTTCGCGTTTTAGGGCCGTTTTTCATGAGCTATTGCCCTGAGTTTTGGTGTTCCAGGGGGATTTGCTTGGACGAAAGACCCGATGCATGGTTGAGAGTAATGACCAAAAACTTGTACTTATCACGTTTATGGCCATTTTCATGAGCTATTTCCCACAGTTTGGGGTTCTATGTGGATTTGCATGGCCCGTAAGACCCGATACATGTTTAAGAGTTATGACCAAAAACTCGTCGTTTTGGCGTTTTATGGCCATTTTCATGAGTTATTTCCCATAGTTTTTGGGGTTTCAGGGAGATTTACAATGACCGTAATACCTATACATGTTTGAGAGTTACGACGAAAAACTCATCGTTTTCGCGTTTTATGAGTTATTGCCCATAGTTTTGGGGTTTCAAGGCAATTTGCATGGCTTATAAGACTATACATGTTTGAGAGTTAGGACCAAACTCTCGTGATTTTCGCGTTTTAGGGACATTTTTATGAGCTATTGCCCATAGTTTTGGGGTTTCAGGGGGATTTGCAAGACCCGTATGACCCGATACATGTTTGAGAGTTATGACCAAAAACTCGTTGCTTTTGCGTTTTACGCCTGTTTTCATGAGCTATTTCCCAATATTTTGGCGTTTTAGGGAGATTTACAATGACCATAAGACCGATACATGTTTGAGAGTTATGACCAAAAATTCATTGTTTTCATGTTTTATGGCCATTTTCATGAGCTATTTCCCACAATTTTGGGGTTTCAGGGCGATTTGCATGGCTTGTAACACCCGATACATGTTTGAGAGTTATGAGCAAACTCTAATCATTTTCGCGTTTTAGGGGTGTTTTAATGAGCTATTGCCCACAGTTTTGGGGTTTCGGGGCGATTTTCATGGCTTGTAAGACTCGATACATGTTTGAAAGTTAGAACCAAACTCTCGTTGTTTTCTCGGTTTAGGGCTATTTTATAAGCAATTACCCATTGTTTTGGGGTTTTAGGGAGATTTGCATGGCTTGTAAGTATCGATACATGTTTGAGAGTTCTGACAAAAAACTCGTCGTTTTTGCGTTTTATGGCCATTTTCATGAGTTATTGCCCACAATTTTGGGGTTTTTGTGCGACTTGCATGGCTTGTAAGACCCGATACAAGTTTGTGAATTAGGACCAAACTCTCGTCGTTTTCGCGTTTTAGGGCCGTTTTCATGTGCTATTGCCCATAGTTTTGGGATTCTAGGGGGATTTGCAAGGTCCGTAAGACGCGATACATGTTTGAGAGTTATGACCAAAAAAATGTTGTTTTCGTGTTTTACGGCCGTTTTCACGAGTTATTGCCCAGAGTTTTGCCATTCTAAGGAGATTTACAATGACAGTAAGACCCGATACAGGTTTGAGAGTGATGACCAAAAACTTGTTGTTTTCGCGTTTTACAACCGTTTTCAAGAGCTATTTCCCTTAATTTTGGTATTTCAGGGCGATTTGCATGTTCCGTAACACCCGATACACGTTTGAGAGTTATGACCAAAAACTCGTTGTTTTCGTGTTTTATGGCCGTTATCATGAGCTATTGCCCACAGTTTTGGTGTTGCAAGGATATTTACAATGACCGTAAGACCGATACATGTTTGAGAGTTATGACCAAAAACTCATCGTTTGTGCGTTTTATGGCCATTCTCATGAGTTATTGCCCACAGTTTTGGGGTTTCTGGGCGATTTGCATGGCTTGTAAGACCCGATACATGTTTGTGAATTAGGACCAAACTCTCGTCGTTTTCGCGTTTTAGGGTTGTTTTCATGTGCTATTGCCCATATGTTTGGGATTCTAGGGGGATTTGCAAGGCCCGTAAGATGCGATACATGTTTGAGAGTTATGACAAAAAAATTGTTGTTTTCGTGTTTTACGGCCGTTTTCATGAGTTATTGCCCAGATTTTTGCCATTCTAAGGAGATTTACAATGACGGTAAGATCTGATACATGTTTGAGAGTGATGACCAAAAACTCGTTGTTTTTGCGTTTTACGGCCGTTTTCAGGAGCTATTTCCCTCAATTTATGTATTTCAGGGCGTTTTGCATGACCAGTAACACCCGATACACGTTTGAGAGTTATGACCAAAAACTCGTTGTTTTCGTGTTTTATGGCCGTTATCATGAGCTATTGCCCCACAGTTTTGGTGTTCCAAGGAGATTTACAACGATCGTAAGACAGATACATTTTTGAGAGTTATGACCAAAAACTCGTTGTTTTTGCGTTTTACGCCCATTTTCATGAGCTATTGCCCAACGTTTTGGCGTTCTAGGGAGATTTACGATGACCGTAAGAACGATACATTTTTGAGAGTTATGACCAAAAATTCATTGTTTTCATGTATCATGGCCATTTTCATGAGCTATTGCCCACAATTTTGGGATTTCAGGGCGATTTGCATGGCTTGTAACACCCGATACATGTTTGAGAATTATGAGCAAACTCTTGTCATTTTCGCGTTTTAGGGCCGTTTTAATGAGCTATTGCCCACAGTTTTGGGGGTTTCAGGGCGATTTTCATGGCTTGTAACACTCGTTACATGTTTGAAAGTTAGGACCAAACTCTCGTCGTTTTCGCATTTTAGGGCTGTTTTACAAGCAGTTACCCATAGTTTTGGGGTTTTAGGGCGATTTTCATGGCTTGTAAGACTCGATACATGTTTGAGAGTTCTGACCAAAAACTCATCGTTTTCGCATTTCATGGCCATTTTCATGAGTTATTGCCCACAGTTTTGGGGTTTCTGGGCGATTTTCATGGCCTCTAACACTCGTTACATGTTTGAAATTTAGGACCAAACTCTCGTTGTTTTCGCATTTTAGGGCTGTTTTACAAGCAATTACCCATAGTTATGGGGTTTTAGGGCGATTTGCATGGCTTGTAAGACTCGATACATGTTTGAGCGTTCTGACCAAAAACTCATCGTTTTCGCGTTTCATGGCCATTTTCATGAGCTATTGCCCACAGTTTTGGGGTTTCTGGGCGATTTGCATGGCTTGTAAGACCCGATACATGTTTGTGAATTAGGACCAAACTTTCGTCGTTTTCGCGTTTTAGGGCCGTCTTCATGTGCTATTGCCCATAGTTTTGGGATTCTATGGGGATTTGCAAGGCCCGTCAGACCCGATACATGTTTGAGAGTTATGATAATTTTTTTTGTTGTTTTCGTGTTTCACGGCCGTTTTCACGAGCTATTGCCCAGAGTTTTGGCATTCCGAAGAGATTTATATTGATAGTAAGAACCGATACATGTTTGAGAGTGATGACCAAAAACACGTTGTTTTCGCTTTTATCGGCCGTTATCATGAGCTATTGCCCACAGTTTTGGCGTTCTAGGGAGATTTACAAAGACCATAAGACCGATACATGTTTGAGAGTTATGACCAAAAACTCGTCCTTTCTGCGTTTTATGGTCATTTTCATGAGCTACTGCCCAAATTTTTGGAGTTTCAGGGTGATTTGCATGGCTTGCAAGGCCTGATACATGTCTGAGAGTTAGGACCAAACTCTCGTCGTTTTCGCGTTTTATGGCCGCTTTTCATGATCTATTGCCCTGAGTTTTGGTGTTCCAGGGGGATTTGCTTGGACGAAAGACCCGATGCATGGTTGAGAGTAATGACCAAAAACTTGTACTTATCGCGTTTATGGCCGTTTTCATGAGCTATTTCCCACAGTTTGGGGTTCTAGGTGGATTTGCATGGCCCGTAAGACCCGATACATGTTTAAGAGTTATGAGCAAAAACTCATCGTTTTCGCGTTTTATGGCCATTTTCATGAGTTATTTCCCATAGTTTTGGGGTTTCAGGGAGATTTACAATGACCATAAGACCGATACATGTTTGAGAGTTATGACCAAAAACTCATCGTTTTCTCGTTTTATGGCCATTTTTATGAGTTATTTCCCATAGTTTTGGGGTTTCAAGGCAATTTGCATGTCTTATAAGACTACATGTTTGAGAGTTAGGACCAAACTCTCGTCATTTTCGCGTTTTAGGAACGTTTTTATGAGCTATTGCCCATAGTTTTGGGGTTTCAGGGGGATTTGCAAGACCCGTAAGACCCGATACATGTTTGAGAGTTATGACCAAAAACTCGTTGTTTTTGCGTTTTACGCCTGTTTTCATGAGCTATTTCCCAACATTTTGGCGTTCTAGGGAGATTTACAATGACCATAAGACCGATACATGTTTGAGAGTTATGACCAAAAATTCATTGTTTTCATGTTTTATGGCCATTTTCATGAGCTATTGCCCACAATTTTGGGGTTTTAGGGCGATTTGCATGGCTTGTAACACCCGATACATGTTTGAGAGTTATGAGTAAACTCTAATCATTTTCGCATTTTAGGGGTGTTTTAATGAGCTATTGCCCACAGTTTTGGGGTTTCGGGGCGATTTTCATGGCTTGTAAGAGATACATGTTTGAAAGTTAGAACCAAACTCTCGTTCTTTTCTCGGTATAGGGCTGTTTTATAAGCAATTACCCATAGTTTTGGGGTTTTAGGGAGAGGAGTTATTGCCCACAATTTTGGGGTTTTTGTGCGATTTGCATGGCTTGTAAGACCCGATACAAGTTTGTGAATTAGGACCAAACTCTCGTCGTTTTCGCGTTTTAGGGCCGTTTTCATGTGCTATTGCCCATAGTTTTGGGATTCTAGGGGGATTTGCAAGGTCCGTAAGACCCGATACATGTTTGAGAGTTATGACCAAAAAATTGTTGTTTTCGTGTTTTACGGCCGTTTTCACGAGTTATTGCCCAGAGTTTTGCCATTCTAAGGAGATTTACAATGACAGTAAGACCCGATACAGGTTTGAGAGTGATGACCAAAAACTTGTTGTTTTCGCGTTTTACGACCGTTTTCATGAGCTATTTCCCTTAATTTTGGTATTTCAAGGCGATTTGCATGTTCCGTAACACCCGATACACGTTTGAGAGTTATGACCAAAAACTCGTTGTTTTCGTGTTTTATGGCCGTTATCATGAGCTATTGCCCACAGTTTTGGTGTTGCAAGGATATTTACAATGACCGTAAGACCGATACATGTTTGAGAGTTATGACCAAAAACTCATCGTTTGTGCGTTTTATGGCCATTCTCATGAGTTATTGCCCACAGTTTTGGGGTTTCTGGGCGATTTGCATGGCTTGTAAGACCCGATACATGTTTGTGAATTAGGACCAAACTCTCGTCGTTTTCGCGTTTTAGGGTTGTTTTCATGTGCTATTGCCCATATGTTTGGGATTCTAGGGGGATTTGCAAGGCCCGTAAGACCCGATACATGTTCGAGAGTTATGACAAAAAAATTGTTGTTTTCGTGTTTTACGGCCGTTTTCATGAGTTATTGCCCAGATTTTTGCCATTCTGAGGAGATTTACAATGACGGTAAGATCCGATACATGTTTGAGAGTGATGACCAAAAACTCGTTGTTTTCGCGTTTTACGGCCGTTTTCAGGAGCTATTTTCCTCAATTTATGTATTTCAGGGCGTTTTGCATGACCAGTAACACCCGATACACGTTTGAGAGTTATGACCAAAAACTCGTTGTTTTCGTGTTTTATGGCCGTTATCATGAGCTATTGCCCCACAGTTTTGGTGTTCCAAGGAGATTTACAACGATCGTAAGACAAATACATTTTTGAGAGTTATGACCAAAAACTCGTTGTTTTTGCGTTTTACGCCCATTTTCATGAGCTATTGCCCAACGTTTTGGCGTTCTAGGGAGATTTACGATGACCGTAAGAACGATACATTTTTGAGAGTTATGACCAAAAATTCATTGTTTTCATGTTTCATGGCCATTTTCATGAGCTATTGCCCACAATTTTGGGATTTCAGGGCGATTTGCATGGCTTGTAACACCCGATACATGTTTGAGAATTATGAGCAAACTCTTGTCATTTTCGTTTTTTAGGGCCGTTTTAATGAGCTATTGCCCACAGTTTTGGGGGTTTCAGGGCGATTTTCATGGCTTGTAACACTCGTTACATGTTTGAAAGTTAGGACCAAACTCTCGTCGTTTTCGCATTTTAGGGCTGTTTTACAAGCAGTTACCCATAGTTTTGGGGTTTTAGGGCGATTTTCATGGCTTGTAAGACTCGATACATGTTTGAGAGTTCTGACCAAAAACTCATCGTTTTCGCGTTTCATGGCCATTTTCATGAGTTATTGCCCACAGTTTTGGGGTTTCTGGGCGATTTTCATGGCTTGTAACACTCGTTACATGTTTGAAATTTAGGACCAAACTCTCGTTGTTTTCGCATTTTAGGGCTGTTTTACAAGCAATTACCCATAGTTATGGGGTTTTAGGGCGATTTGCATGGCTTGTAAGACTCGATACATGTTTGAGCGTTCTGACCAAAAACTCATCGTTTTCGCGTTTCATGGCCATTTTCATGAGCTATTGCCCACAGTTTTGGGGTTTCTGGGCGATTTGTATGGCTTGTAAGACCCGATACATGTTTTTGAATTAGGACCAAACTCTCGTCGTTTTCGCGTTTTAGGGCCGTCTTCATGTGCTATTGCCCATAGTTTTGGGATTCTATGGGGATTTGCAAGGCCCGTCAGACCCGATACATGTTTGAGAGTTATGATAATTTTTTTTGTTGTTTTCGTGTTTCACGGCCGTTTTCACGAGCTATTGCCCAGAGTTTTGGCATTCCAAAGAGATTTATATTGATAGTAAGAACCGATACATGTTTGAGAGTGATGACCAAAAACACGTTGTTTTCGCTTTTATCGGCCGTTATCATGAGCTATTGCCCACAGTTTTGGCGTTCTAGGGAGATTTACAAAGACCATAAGACCGATACATGTTTGAGAGTTATGACCAAAAACTCGTCCTTTCTGCGTTTTATGGTCATTTTCATGAGCTACTGCCCAAATTTTTGGAGTTTCAGGGTGATTTGCATGGCTTGCAAGGCCTGATACATGTCTGAGAGTTAGGACCAAACTCTCGTCGTTTTCGCATTTTAGGGCCGCTTTTCATGATCTATTGCCCTGAGTTTTGGTGTTCCAGGGGGATTTGCTTGGATGAAAGACCCGATGCATGGTTGAGAGTAATGACCAAAAACTTGTACTTATCGCGTTTATGGCCGTTTTCATGAGCTATTTCCCACAGTTTGGGGTTCTAGGTGGATTTGCATGGCCCGTAAGACCCGATACATGTTTAAGAGTTATGAGCAAAAACTCATCGTTTTCGCGTTTTATGGCCATTTTCATGAGTTATTTCCCATAGTTTTGGGGTTTCAGGGAGATTTACAATGACCATAAGACCGATACATGTTTGAGAGTTATGACCAAAAACTCATCGTTTTCGCGTTTTATGGCCATTTTATGAGTTATTTCCCATAGTTTTGGGGTTTCAAGGCAATTTGCATGTCTTATAAGACTACATGTTTGAGAGTTAGGACCAAACTCTCGTCATTTTCGCGTTTTAGGGACGTTTTTATGAGCTATTGCCCATAGTTTTGGGGTTTCAGGGGGATTTGCAAGACCCGTAAGACCCGATACATGTATGAGAGTTAGGACCAAAAACTCGTTGTTTTTGCGTTTTACGCCTGTTTTCATGAGCTATTTCCCAACATTTTGGCGTTCTAGGGAGATTTACAATGACCATAAGACCGATACATGTTTGAGAGTTATGACCAAAAATTCATTGTTTTCATGTTTTATGGCCATTTTCATGAGCTATTGCCCACAATTTTGGGGTTTTAGGGCGATTTGCATGGCTTGTAACACCCGATACATGTTTGAGAGTTATGAGTAAACTCTAATCATTTTCGCATTTTAGGGGTGTTTTAATGAGCTATTGCCCACAGTTTTGGGGTTTCGGGGCGATTTTCATGGCTTGTAAGAGATACATGTTTGAAAGTTAGAACCAAACTCTCGTTCTTTTCTCGGTATAGGGCTGTTTTATAAGCAATTACCCATAGTTTTGGGGTTTTAGGGAGAGGAGTTATTGCCCACAATTTTGGGGTTTTTGTGCGATTTGCATGGCTTGTAAGACCCGATACAAGTTTGTGAATTAGGACCAAACTCTCGTCGTTTTCGCGTTTTAGGGCCGTTTTCATGTGCTATTGCCCATAGTTTTGGGATTCTAGGGGGATTTGCAAGGTCCGTAAGACCCGATACATGTTTGAGAGTTATGACCAAAAAATTGTTGTTTTCGCGTTTTAGGGCCGTTTTCACGAGTTATTGCCCAGAGTTTTGCCATTCTAAGGAGATTTACATTGATAGTAAGACCCGATACAGGTTTGAGAGTGATGACCAAAAACTTGTTGTTTTCGCGTTTTACGACCGTTTTCATGAGCTATTTCCCTCAATTTTGGTATTTCAGGGCGATTTGCATGTTCCGTAACACCCGATACACGTTTGAGAGTTATGACCAAACACTCGTTGTTTTCGTGTTTTATTGCCGTTATCATGAGCTATTGCCCACAGTTTTGGTGTTGCAAGGATGTTTACAATGACCGTAAGACCGATACATGTTTGAGAGTTATGACCAAAAACTCATCGTTTGTGCGTTTTATGGCCATTTTCATGAGTTATTTGTGGCATCCCGCAAAACCACTACTAGAAAATCGCGTTGTTTTTGTGCATTGCATCATCATGACCACATGCTCATGTCATCATGCCACATTGCATTTGAGCATCGTCATCATCTTGCATTTGCTTGCATAAAACTATTTGCAGAAAAACCTGTTTGTGTGTTCTAAACGCCCCGTCCTTATTCAAACGCAAACCCGGGTCCCCGGATTATTTTTGTTTTGTCCGCTATGGGGTTGTAGAAGCCCCGTGTTAAACAAATAAAATGTTTAATTATTTTTAGTGGGGGCAGTCGAACGGGCCGATTCGACCCGAACGACCACCCCCAGGAATTAAAACGGCCCACCCATAATCCTATTCCTACCCAACCTAATCTACCCACACCCCCTCCACCTCACCCCAGCCACTCGCGGCTCGCCACCTCACCCCAACTCTCTCCCTCACCCAATCCCCATCTGCCACCTAGACCAACCCACCCCCTCTTCCTCTCAGGCAACACACACACAAGCACACACGCACACCACACCCGGTCCTCACCTCCCTGGACCCCACCCTGGCCCCCGCACACCCCAGTCCCACCTCCCCACCTCCCTCCCTCGTCTCCTCTCTCCCCACGCCCCGACAACCGCCCTTCCCTCTGCCGCCCTCCACCCGCCTGCGGCCCGCCCCTCCTCTGCGTCCTCTCCGGCGCCCGTCGCCGCCTCCGGCGAGCCCCCCCGCCGGCCCCGCCTCGCCCTCGCCATCTTCCGCCGCCCCCCTCCAGCGCTCGCCCGCCTCCTCCTCCACCGCACCCTCGCTCGCCCGCCGGAGCCCTCCGCTCGCGCGCAGGCCGCCTCCGCCCCGAGAGCCGGCCTCTTCGCCCTCCCCTCCACCTTGCCGCGCCGCCGCTTCACCTCCAGCGCCGCCCCTCTCGCCTCCCCTCCCGCCGGCTTCCCCTTCCCCCGTCGGTCTCTCCCCGCTCGCCCCGAGCTCGCCTCCGGCCACCCTCCCCCGACCCCGCTCCCTCGCCCCGCCGTTCCGCCGCGGCGCGCCGCCTCGCCATCGGAACCTCCTCCTCTCGGCTCAAGCGCGGCCGCCGTCGGACGCCTCCGCCCATCGCCGCCCCGTCCTCGCTGCTCGCCCCACCGACGAGCTCTGCACCGCCACCAACCTCCGTCCGCCGGCCCTCCCCACCGCAACGGCCTCCCCCACCTCTCCGGCCGCTCCTCCGCTCCGCAAGCGCCGCCGGCTGCGGCCCCTCTCCGGCCGCCCTGCACCGTCCGCCTGCCGACCCCGCCGTCCTCTTCACGGCCTCGCCTTGCCGTCCCTGGCCGCCATGGCCCTGGAGCCCTTCTGCTCTGCCTGCGGCTGCGCCCTTCCCTGCAGCCTCCTTGCGCCCGTGCCTGGCCACCGATGACCTTGCAGGCCCAACCTCGTGTGTTCCTCCTGCAGTGACCGTGTCCCCCAGCTGTGTGTGTGTGTTTTGGATGTTCTCGTTTTCTATCAGGCACCGCTTTGCTGCTAAAGAGCTCCTGTAGTTATGTTTGTCCCGCAGCATTGTTTCCATCGCCCGCCATGTACAAGTTTGGTGTCTCTCGGAATCGCAAGATCTTCTTCCAGGGACGCCCCCGATGAGTTGCACAAGACCCTTGAACTCGACACCCTCGAAACGACAAGATCTACTACACGGAGCATATGTCCGAGACCGCGGACCCGCAGGGACTTCATCATAGAAAGGCGAAGACCGTACCGAACCGGTGACACTCGACGAACCCCGGCAAGATCTTCGACATGGCCAAGATCTACCACAACCGAGTCCGGCACCGGCAAGTGAAATCAGAACCATCAAGACCTGCGTCACGGATACACCGAGTTCGCCATCGAGGAAACCAAGGTCGTCGACATGGAACCGATGGACGCCAAGTACTTCACCCCGAATGCTAGAACCGACCCGACACGAGGATGCGACAAGACCTACTTCCGTTGTCCGAGAACGAACCCGCTGAGGCCGAACCCCAGATCTGAACCCTGAGACCGACCCCGAACCCCGGAACCCCAAGTTCGTCGAGACCCCCTAATGTGATTCCCTTCCCGAGCCCTATTTTATAAAATGAAATATAAACTGTCGCATATTAATTGATCATGCATGCATACTTGTCTGTGGTTTGGGGGCCTTATGCCGATTCACCTCATAAGTAAATATGGGGCCCATATGCGGGAAATCTAGTCTCATATCGGCCTCATTTAAACTTGTGTAGCGAACCGGTGATATATTCTGCCTTGTTAAACAACATTCAAATTGCGGGTTAGCTAAACAACATGAACCACCTAAATATTGTCGGGACCCCGGTTCCGCTTAATATGACCTAATTGCATCGCAGCTTTGCCATGCCATGCAGCATACATGCATCATGCCCGATCTTTTGCCGTAGTATTAAATATTGCACCCGGTGTTTATTCTAGCGTTTTGCTTCTTCACGGATAAGGCCGTTGAGTTGATGCGAGTGTCGACCCGATCTTCGGTTGAACCTTCGGCAATGTTTTCAGGCGAGCATCTCCCCCTTTCTACCTATCTTACTTTTATAGTATTTACTCCCTCCTATTGATCTATTGCTATCTGTGTTGCGATGCTCTAGTTTTCGTACACGTGATATCCCTTGCAGCCTTATATTGCCTTGGACACATCCTATTACCTGTTGTTTGGTAGATAGTTGGACCCGCGCGTCGTAGTCGCTTGCTCAAGTGTTATTGCGTGTCGTCAAGTACCACAGTTGTTGGAGAAGTGCCGCACGTTCAATGTTGGAGATGATCATGGTTTATTTATGGCTCACTTTAATTATTGTTTAACAACTAAAATTGAAGTAAGTAAGCAGAGGCATCGGTGGGCGATAGATAATATTTGGTTTCCGACCGCCCACTTGTGTCCGCAGGACCCCGAGTACTTGATACCTGTTCCTTGATTTATCGCGCTAACCACATATGGGGAATTATGGGCCCCCCTTAGCCAGAGCTTGATTCAGTCTTATTTCTTGGGGCCACAAACTAGTTTGAGGTTTTATTTACTATCCTGTACTTATGCCATGCTACTGCTTTATTTACGATTGTGCGAGGAGCACATTGTACTGTTTAGGTAAGCGGAATGTTTTCGCGGTATCGACAAGCCCAGTTTTGGGTTCCCAGTCGTTTACAGCCATTGTCGCAAACCTTGATTCCGTCTCGGAGTCAGCTGGCTTCGTGGCGGGTCTACTCAATGGGGTGGCCCCCTGAAATATTTCTGAATCCTGTGATTGCTTTGTCGTGAAAGCCTCGTTGGGTTTTGATTTGGTTTTTCCGAGGTTGATCGTGTGTGTGTTGCTATTGGTGCACCCCGGCCGGGTAAAACTTTCTGAAAGCTGTGTCCGCGGTTATGAACGACTTGGAGCACAGTATCTCGATCATAGACAAGCATAACTAAAGTAGTGCTATAAATTTGACTTTATAATGACTAGTAATCAGCTTCACTATAATGGAATGGCTAAATAAAACTGCCCACAATTGCTTGTTTGGTTTGTCGCTTGCGACAATTGTATCTGACTAGTAAGTATTGCAACTATAACGGAATGGCTAAATAAAAGTACCAACAGCTGCTGGGTTTTGGGTTATCTCATGCTAATTGTATCTGATTAGTAAGTGTTGCAACTACAACGGAATGGTTAACTAAAATGACCCACTGCTTATTTTTATCAGGATGACTACCTATACCTGACTAGTAATTGGTGCAACGATAACCGAATAAATAAAACTGCCAACTGTGTGAGTTCCTCGGTTGACTTCCTCGTTTGGTCTCGAGGGGGAAATACCAGGATGGGTTTGGTTGGTGTGAGAATCAGGTTGGATCGAATAGGTCTTTCTTACCCCTCTCTGATAGCCGCCAGTTGTATCGAGTCTCTATAGGTTGTTTAGTGCATGCTGCCGCTGCCGCTTCAGTCTACCATACCTGTGTAGGCGAGGACCGCCGAATTCTAGCCTCGCCGTGTACTGGCCTCAGTACTGACGCTCCTCTTTCTCCTTTGCCCCTTGTCGGCACCCCTTTTGTTTTAGCAGGTTTTGAGATCGACGTCGTTAGCAGGGTTACCCTTTCGGCTTGGCCTGGGCAGGGTTATGGACGCCATTGGTTATTCTTCAGGGCTCTTAGCCCCATTTGCATCTTGTCCGTACTCGGACGCCGTATTGATTTCAAGGTGATTTGGATCTTTGTATATCATATCTGTATTCTTGACTCTTTGAGTCGCTGTTATATATATCTGTTCTGTGGGTCCCATCGAGGACTGTTGTGTAATGTTATTACTTCGTTTTCCACCCGCACGAAAGTGCCTGGTGGGCACCTTTGAATCGTTTCTATGCGGGTTTGGCGGGTTTCGCTAAAACTTGCATAGATCCGATTCTGAGGGTGTTACAGAGTGGTATCAGAGCTCAGCAGTTGCGATACCCCACAAGTCCAGCCTGTAGGATAACCTAGCTAACGGCCGAAGTAGAGTGTCAAAACTATTTTGCAAAATCGGTTGGATAGTTCTGATTAGGTCTGATTTTACTCCTTACCCCTCTGCTATTCTCCTCTTATCTCTACGCGTTTTCGGTCCGCTCTCGTCTCTCTCTTCGAGTCCAGGATTTCTCGTGGTTGGGTTCCGTCGTACCTTCAGGGTTTCGCTTCCTCCTCTGATAACGGTGTTCTACCATCCGGTGTTCATGCTGCCTGAGGAATCCGTCTACTGTGGTACCATCCTTTGTTCCTTGTTTGTGCCTTCCGGTGTTTTCCGAAGCGACGACATCATCTACGCCAGATCCGATGAAGAGTCTGCATCACTCCTTTGTTTCCGAACCTCGCTTGTCGAGATCTTCAGTCTGTTTCCGAGAATGGTTGCACGCTTTTCCACTGATTGTGCGGAGTAATAGTTTGGGTGCGTGATGGATTGGCCCCCATGCCGACTACCCCTTCTATTCGCTTGTGTACTTTGAAGTGGATGAGAATGCATCGGTTCCCTCTTTCCATCGGAGCAAGAGGTGGCTTTATTTGTTGATACCTCTACCTTCGACCTTTGTTCCCGGAGTGTGCTCTCGACGATCACGGACAACGACCTCTTGTTAGTGGTGTCGCGAGGATCTACACGAAGCGAGAAGACGCAGATCGCCGACCTTCCTTTCCGGTACCATGAGGCGGATCTCGAGGGCGAGATCCATTGTTAGTGGTGCGAATTGTGGCATCCCGCAAAACCACTACTAGAAAATCGCGTTGTTTTTGTGCATTGCATCATCATGACCGCATGCTCATGTCATCATGCCACATTGCATTTGAGCATCGTCATCATCTTGCATTTGCTTGCATAAAACTATTTGCAGAAAAACCTGTTTGTGTGTTCTAAACGCCCCGTCCTTATTCAAACGCAAACCCGGGTCCCCGGATTATTTTTGTTTTGTCCGCTATCGGGTTGTAGAAGCCCCGTGTTAAACAAATAAAATGTTTAATTATTTTTAGTGGGGGCAGTCGAACGGGCCGATTCGACCCGAACGACCACCCCAGGAATTAAAACGGCCCACCCATAATCCTATTCCTACCCAACCTAATCTACCCACACCCCCTCCACCTCACCCCAGCCACTCGCGGCTCGCCACCTCACCCCAACTCTCTCCCTCACCCAATCCCCATCTGCCACCTAGACCAACCCACCCCCTCTTCCTCTCAGGCAACACACACACAAGCACACACGCACACCACACCCGATCCTCACCTCCCTGGACCCCACCCTGGCCCCCGCAGACCCCGGTCCCACCTCCCCACCTCCCTCCCTCGTCTCCTCTCTCCCCACGCCCCGACAACCGCCCTTCCTTCTGCCGCCCTCCACCCGCCTGCGGCCCGCCCCTCCTCTGCGTCCTCTCCGGCGCCCGCCGCCGCCTCCGGCGAGCCCCCCCGCCGGCCCCGCCTCGCCCTCGCCATCTTCCGCCGCCCTCCTCCAGCGCTCGCCCGCCTCCTCCTCCACCGCACCCTCGCTCGCCCGCCGGAGCCCTCCGCTCGCGCGCAGGCCACCTCCGCCCCGAGCGCCAGCCTCTTCGCCCTCCCCTCCACCTCGCCGCGCCGCCGCTTCACCTCCAGCGCTGCCCCGCTCGCCTCCCCTCCCGCCGGCTTCCCCTTCCCCCGTCGGTCTCTCCCCGCTCGCCCCGAGATCGCCTCCGGCCACCCTCCCCCGACCCCGCTCCCTCGCCCCGTCGTTCCGCCGCGGCGCGCCGCCTCGCCACCGGAACCTCCTCCTCTCGGCTCAAGCGCGGCCGCCGCCGGACGCCTCCGCCCATCGCCGCCCCGTCCTCGCTGCTCGCCCCACCGACGAGCTCTGCGCCGCCACCAACCTCCGTCCGCCGGCCCTCCCCACCGCAACGGCCTCCCCCACCTCTCCGGCCGCTCCTCCGCTCCGCAAGCGCCGCCGGCCGCGGCCCCTCTCCGGCCGCCCTCCACCGTCCGCCTGCCGACCCCGCCGTCCTCTTCACGGCCTCGCCTTGCCGTCCCTGGCCGCCATGGCCCTGGCGCCCTTCTGCTCTGCCTTCGGCTGCGCCCTTCCCTGCAGCCATTTTGCGCCCGCGCCTGGCCACCGATGACCTTGCAGGCCCAACCTCGTGTGTTCCTCCTGCAGTGACCATGTCCCCCAGCTGTGTGTGTGTTTTGGATGTTCTCGTTTTCTGTCAGGCACCGCTTTGCTGCTAAAGAGCTCCTGTAGTTATGTTTGTCCCGCAGCATTGTTTCCATCGCCCGCCATGTACAATTTTGGTGTCTCTCGGAATCGCAAGATCTTCTTCCAGGGACGCCCCCGACGAGTTGCACAAGACCCTTGAACTCGACACCCTCGAAACGACAAGATCTACTACACGGATCTTATGTCCGAGACCGCGAACCCGCAGGGACTTCATCATAGAAAGGCGAAGACCGTACCGAACCGGTGACACTCGACGAACCCCGGCAAGATCTTCGACATGGCCAAGATCTACCACAACCGAGTCCGGCACCGGCAAGTGAAATCAGAACCATCAAGACCTGCGTCACGGATACACCGAGTTCGCCATCGAGGAAACCAAGGTCGTCGACATGGAACCGATGGACGCCAAGTACTTCACCCCGAATGCTAGAACCGACCCGGCACGAGGATGCGACAAGACCTACTTCCGTTGTCCGAGAACGAACCCGCCGATGCTGAACCCCAGATCTGAACCCTGAGACCGACCACGAACCCCGGAACCCCAAGTTCGTCGAGACCCCCTAATGTGATTCCCTTCCCGAGCCCTATTTTATAAAATGAAATATAAACTGTCGCATATTAATTGATCATGCATGCATACTTGTCTGTGGTTTGGGGGCCTTATGCCGATTCACCTCATAAGTAAATATGGGGCCCATATGCGGGCAAATCTAGTCTCATATCGGCCTCATTTAAACTTGTGTAGCGAACCGGTGATATATTCTGCCTTGTTAAACAACATTCAAATTGCGGGTTAGCTAAACAACATGAACCACCTAAATATTATCGGGACCCCGGTTCCGCTTAATATGACCTAATTGCATCGCAGCTTTGCCATGCCATGCACCATACATGCATCATGCCCGATCTTTTGCCGTAGTATTAAATATTGCACCCGGTGTTTATTCTAGCGTTTTGCTTCTTCGCGGATAAGGCCGTTGAGTTGATGCGAGTGTCGACCCGATCTTCAGTTGAACCTTCGGCAATGTTTTCAGGCGAGCATCTCCCCCTTTCTACCTATCTTACTTTTATAGTATTTACTCCCTCCTATTGATCTATTGCTATCTGTGTTGCGATGCTCTAGTTTTCGTACACGTGATATCCCTTGCAGCCTTATATTGCCTTGGACACATCCTATTACCTGTTGTTTGGTAGATAGTTGGACCCGCGCGTCGTAGTCGCTTGCTCAAGTGTTATTGCGTGTCGTCAAGTACCACAGTTGTTGGAGAAGTGCCGCACGTTCAATGTTGGAGATGATCATGGTTTATTTATGGCTCACTTTAATTATTGTTTAACAACTAAAATTGAAGTAAGTAAGCAGAGGCATCGGTGGGCGATAGATAATATTTGGTTTCCGACCGCCCACTTGTGTCCGTAGGACCCCGAGTACTTGATACCTGTTCCTTGATTTATCGCGCTAACCACATACGGGGAATTATGGGCCCCCCTTAGCCAGAGCTTGATTCAGTCTTATTTCTTGGGGCCACAAACTAGTTTGAGGTTTTATTTACTATCCTGTACTTATGCCATGCTACTGCTTTATTTACGATTGTGCGAGGAGCACACTGTACTGTTTAGGTAAGCGGAATGTTTTCGCGGTATCGACAAGCCCAGTTTTGGGTTCCCAGTCGTTTACAGCCATTGTCGCAAACCTTGAGTCCGTCTTGGAGTCAGCTGGCTTCGTGGCGGGTCTACTCAATGGGGTGGCCCCCTGAAATATTTCTGAATCCTGTGATTGCTTTGTCGTGAAAGCCTCGTTGGGTTTTGATTTGGTTTTTCCGAGGTTGATCGTGTGTGTGTTGCTATTGGTGCACCCCGGCCGGGTAAAACTTTCCGAAAGCCGTGTCCGTGGTTATGGACGACTTGGAGCACAGTATCTCGATCATAGACAAGCATAACTAAAGTAGTGCTATAAATTTGACTTTATAATGACTAGTAATCAGCTTCACTATAATGGAATGGCTAAATAAAACTGCCCACAATTGCTTGTTTGGTTTGTCGCTTGCGACAATTGTATCTGACTAGTAAGTATTGCAACTATAACGGAATGGCTAAATAAAAGTACCAACAGCTGCTGGGTTTTGGGTTATCTCATGCTAATTGTATCTGATTAGTAAGTGTTGCAACTACAACGGAATGGTTAACTAAAATGACCCACTGCTTATTTTTATCAGGATGACTACCTATACCTGACTAGTAATTGGTGCAACGATAACCGAATAAATAAAACTGCCAACTGTGTGAGTTCCTCGGTTGACTTCCTCGTTTGGTCTCGAGGGGGAAATACCAGGATGGGTTTGGTTGGTGTGAGAATCAGGTTGGATCGAATAGGTCTTTCTTACCCCTCTCTGATAGCCGCCAGTTGTATCGAGTCTCTATAGGTTGTTTAGTGCATGCTGCCGCTGCCGCTTCAGTCCACCATACCCGTGTAGGCGAGGACCGCCGAATTCTAGCCTCGCCGTGTACTGGCCTCAGTACTGACGCTCCTCTTTCTCCTTTGCCCCTTGTCGGCACCCCTTTTGTTTTAGCAGGTTTTGAGATCGACGTCGTTAGCAGGGTTACCCTTCCGGCTTGGCCTGGGCAGGGTTATGGACGCCATTGGTTATTCTTCAGGGCTCTTAGCCCCATTTGCATCTTGTCCGTACTCGCACGCCGTATTGATTTCAAGGTGATTTGGATCTTTGTATATCATATCTGTATTCTTGACTCTTTGAGTCGCTGTTATATATATCTGTTCTGTGGGTCCCATCGAGGACTGTTGTGTAATGTTATTACTTCGTTTTCCACCCGCACGAAAGTGCCTGGTGGGCACCTTTGAATCGTTTCTATGCGGGTTTGGCGGGTTTCGCTAAAACTTGCATAGGTCCGATTCTGAGGGTGTTACATTATTGCCCACAGTTTTGGGGTTTCCGGGCGATTTGTGTGGCTTGTAAGACTCGATACATGTTTGTGAATTAGGACCAAACTCTCGTCGTTTTCGCGTTTTAGGGCCGTTTTCATGTCCTATTGCCCATATGGTTGGGATTCTAGGGGGATTTGCAAGGCCCGTAAGACCCGATACATGTTTGAGAGTTATGACAAAAAATTTGTTTTTTCGTGTTTTACGGCCGTTTTCACGAGTTATTGCCCAGAGTTTTGCCATTCCAAGGAGATTTACAATGACAGTAAGATCCGATACATGTTTGAGAGTGATGACCAAAAACTCGTTGTTTTCACGTTTTCCGGCCGTTTTCATGAGCTATTTCCCTCAATTTATGTATTTCAGGGCGTTTTGCATGACCAGTAACACCCGATACACGTTTGAGAGTTATGGCCAAAAACTCGTTGTTTTCGTGTTTTATGGCCGTTATCATGAGCTATTGCCCCACAGTTTTGGTGTTCCAAGGAGATTTACAACGATCGTAAGACAGATACATTTTTGAGAGTTATGACCAAAAACTCGTTGTTTTTGCGTTTTACGCCCATTTTCATGAGCTATTGCCCAACGTTTTGGCGTTCTAGGGAGATTTACGATGACCGTAAGACCGATACATGTTTGAGAGTTATGACCATTTTCATGAGCTATTGCCCACAATTTTGGGATTTCAGGGCGATTTGCATGGCTTGTAACACCCGATACATGTTTGAGAATTATGAGAAAACTCTTGTCATTTTCGCGTTTTAGGGCCGTTTTAATGAGCTATTGCCCACAGTTTTGGGGGTTTCAGGGCGATTTTCATGGCTTGTAACACTCGTTACATGTTTGAAAGTTAGGACCAAACTCTCGTCGTTTTCGCATTTTAGGGCTGTTTTACAAGCAATTACCCATAGTTTTGGGGTTTTAGGGCGATTTTCATGGCTTGTAAGACTCGATACATGTTTGAGAGTTCTGACCAAAAACTCATCGTTTTCGCGTTTCATGGCCATTTTCATGAGTTATTGCCCACAGTTTTGGGGTTTCTGGGCGATTTTCTTGGCTTGTAACACTCGTTACATGTTTGAAATTTAGGACCAAACTCTCGTTGTTTTCGCATTTTAGGGTTGTTTTACAAGCAATTACCCATAGTTTTGGGTTTTAGGACGATTTGCATGGCTTGTAAGACTCGATACATGTTTGAGCGTTCTGACCAAAAACTCATCGTCGCGTTTCATGGCCATTTTCATGAGCTGTTGCCCACAGTTTTGGGGTTTCTGGGCGATTTTCATGGCTTGTAAGACCCGATACATGTTTGTGAATTAGGACCAAACTATCGTCGTTTTCGCGTTTTAGGGCCGTCTTCATGTGCTATTGCCCATAGTTTTGGGATTCTATGGGGATTTGCAAGGCCCGTCAGACCCGATACATGTTTGAGAGTTATGACAATTTTTTTTGTTGTTTTCGTGTTTCACGGCCGTTTTCACGAGCTATTGCCCAGAGTTTTGGCATTCCAAAGAGATTTATATTGATAGTAAGAACCGATACATGTTTGAGAGTGATGACCAAAAACACGTTGTTTTCGCTTTTATCGGCCGTTATCATGAGCTATTGCCCACAGTTTTGGCGTTCCAGGGAGATTTACAAAGACCATAAGACCGATACATGTTTGAGAGTTATGACCAAAAACTCATCGTTTCTGCGTTTTATGGTCATTTTCATGAGCTACTGCCCAAATTTTTGGAGTTTCAGGGTGATTTGCATGGCTTGCAAGGCCTGATACATGTCTGAGAGTTAGGACCAAACTCTCGTCGTTTTCGCGTTTTAGGGCCACTTTTCATGAGCTATTGCCCTGAGTTTTGGTGTTCCAGGGGGATTTGCTTGGACGAAAGACCCGATGCATGGTTGAGAGTAATGACCAAAAACTTGTACTTATCGCGTTTATGGCCGTTTTCATGAGCTACTTCCCACAGTTTGGGGTTCTATGTGGATTTGCATGGCCCGTAAGACCCGATACATGTTTAAGAGTTATGACCAAAAACTCGTCGTTTTCGCGTTTTATGGCCATTTTCATGAGTTATTTCCCATAGTTTTGGGGTTTCAGGGAGATTTACAATGACCATAAGACCGATACATGTTTGAGAGTTATGACCAAAAACTCATCGTTTTCGCGTTTTATGGCCATTTTTATGAGTTATTGCCCATAGTTTTAGGGTTTCAAGGCAATTGGCATGTCTTATAAGACTACATGTTTGAGAGTTAGGACCAAACTCTCGTCATTTTCGCGTTTTAGGGACGTTTTTTGAGCTATTGCCCATAGTTTTGGGGTTTCCGGGGGATTTGCAAGACCCATAAGACCCGATACATGTTTGAGAGTTATGACCAAAAACTCGTTGTTTTTGCGTTTTACGCCTGTTTTCATGAGCTATTGCCCAACATTTTGGCGTTCTAGGGAGATTTACAATGACCATAAGACCGATACATGTTTGAGAGTTATGACCAAAAATTCATTGTTTTCATGTTTTATGGCCATTTTCATGAGCTATTGCCCACAATTTTGGGGTTTGAGGGCGATTTGCATGGCTTGTAACACCCGATACATGTTTGAGAGTTATGAGCAGACTCTAATCATTTTCGCATTTTAGGGGTGTTTTAATGAGCTATTGCCCACAGTTTTGGGGTTTCGGGGCGATTTTCCTGGCTTGTAAGACTCGATACATGTTTGAAAGTTAGAACCAAACTCTCGTTGTTTTCTCGGTTTAGGGCTATTTTATAAGCAATTACCCATAGTTTTGGGGTTTTAGGGAGATTTGCATGGCTTGTAAGTATCGATACATGTTTGAGAGTTCTGACAAAAAAACTCGTCGTTTTCGCGTTTTATGGCCATTTTCATGAGTTATTGCCCACAATTTTGGGGTTTTTGTGCGACTTGCATGGCTTGTAAGACCCGATACAAGTTTGTGAATTAGGACCAAACTCTCGTCGTTTTCGCGTTTTAGGGCCGTTTTCATGTGCTATTGCCCATAGTTTTGGGATTCTAGGGGGATTTGCAAGGTCCGTAAGACCCGATACATGTTTGAGAGTTATGACCAAAAAATTGTTGTTTTCGTGTTTTACGGCCGTTTTCACGAGTTATTGCCCAGAGTTTTGCCATTCTAAGGATATTTACAATGACAGTAAGACCCGATACAGGTTTGAGAGTGATGACCAAAAACTTCTTGTTTTCGCGTTTTACGACCGTTTTCATGAGCTATTTCCCTTAATTTTGGTATTTCAGGGCGATTTGCATGTTCCGTAACACCCGATACACGTTTGAGAGTTATGACCAAAAACTCGTTGTTTTCGTGTTTTATGGCCGTTATCATGAGCTATTGCCCATAGTTTTGGTGTTACAAGGATATTTACAATGACCGTAAGACCGATACATGTTTGAGAGTTATGACCAAAAACTAATCGTTTGTGCGTTTTATTGCCATTCTCATGAGTTATTGCCCACAGTTTTGGGGTTTCTGGGCGATTTGCGTGGCTTGTAAGACTCGATACATGTTTGTGAATTAGGACCAAACTCTCGTCGTTTTCGCGTTTTAGGGCCATTTTCATGTCCTATTGCCCATATGTTTGGGATTCTAGGGGGATTTGCAAGGCCCGTAAGACCCGATACATGTTTGAGAGTTATGACAAAAAATTTGTTTGTCGTGTTTTACGGTCGTTTTCACGAGTTATTGCCCAGAGTTTTGCCATTCTAAGGAGATATACAATGATAGTAAGATCCGATACATGTTTAAGAGTGATGACCAAAAACTCGTTGTTTTCGCGTTTTCCGGCCGTTTTCATGAGCTATTTCCCTCAATTTATGTATTTCAGGGCGTTTTGCATGACCAGTAACACCCTATACACGTTTGAGAGTTATGACCAAAAACTCGTTGTTTTCGTGTTTTATGGCCGTTATCATGAGCTATTGCCCCACAGTTTTGGTGTTCCAAGGAGATTTACAACGATCGTAAGACAGATACATTTTTGAGAGTTATGACCAAAAACTCGTTGTTTTTGCGTTTTACGCCCATTTTCATGAGCTATTGCCCAATGTTTTGGCGTTCTAGGGAGATTTACGATGACCATAAGACCGATACATGTTTGAGAGTTATGACCAAAAATTCATTGTTTTCATGTTTTATGGCCATTTTCATGAGCTATTGCCCACAATTTTGGGATTTCAGGGCGATTTGCATGGCTTGTAACACCCGATACATGATTGAGAATTATGAGCAAACTCTTGTCATTTTCGCGTTTTAGGGCCGTTTTAATGAGCTATTGCCCACAGTTTTGGGGGTTTCAGGGCGATTTTCATGGCTTGTAACACTCGTTACATGTTTGAAAGTTAGGACCAAACTCTCGTCGTTTCGCATTTTAGGGCTATTTTACAAGCAATTACCCATAGTTTTGGGGTTTTAGGGCGATTTTCATGGCTTGTAAGACTCGATACATGTTTGAGAGTTCTGACCAAAAACTCGTCGTTTTCGCGTTTCATGGCCATTTTCATGAGTTATTGCCCACAGTTTTGGGGTTTCTGGGCGATTTTCATGGCTTGTAACACTCGTTACATGTTTGAAATTTAGGACCAAACTCTCGTTGTTTTCGCATTTTAGGGCTGTTTTACAAGCAATTACCCATAGTTTTGGGGTTTTAGGGCGATTTGCATGGCTTGTAAGACTCGATACATGTTTGAGCGTTCTGACCAAAAACTCATCATCGCGTTTCATGGCCATTTTCATGAGCTATTGCCCATAGTTTTGGGGTTTCTGGCGATTTTCATGGCTTGTAAGACCCGATACATGTTTGTGAATTAGGACCAAACTCTCGTCGTTTTCGCGTTTTAGGGCCGTCTTCATGTGCTATTGCCCATAGTTTTGGGATTCGATGGGGATTTGCAAGGCCCATCAGACCCGATACATGTTTGAGAGTTATGACAATTTTTTTTGTTGTTTTCGTGTTTCACGGCCGTTTTCATGAGCTATTGCCTAGAGTTTTGGCATTCCAAAGAGATTTATATTGATAGTAAGAACCGATACATGTTTGAGAGTGATGACCAAAAACACATTGTTTTCGCTTTTATCAGCCGTTATCATGAGCTATTGCCCACAGTTTTGGCGTTCCAGGGAGATTTACAAAGACCATAAGACCGATACATGTTTGAGAGTTATGACCAAAAACTCGTCGTTTCTGCGTTTTATGGTCATTTTCATGAGCTACTGCCCAAATTTTTGGAGTTTCAGGGTGATTTGCATGGCTTGCAAGGCCTGATACATGTCTGAGAGTTAGGACCAAACTCTCGTCGTTTTCGCGTTTTAGGGCCGCTTTTCATGAGATATTGCCCTGAGTTTTGGTGTTCCAGGGGGATTTGCTTGGACGAAAGACCCGATGCATGGTTGAGAGTAATGACCAAAAACTTGTACTTATCGCGTTTATGGCCGTTTTCATGAGCTATTTCCCAAAGTTTGGGGTTCTATGTGGATTTGCATGGCCCGTAAGACCCGATACATGTTTAAGAGTTATGACCAAAAACTCGTCGTTTTCGCGTTTTATGGCCATTTTCATGAGTTATTTCCCATAGTTTTGGGGTTTCAGGGAGATTTACAATGACCATAAGACCGATACATGTTTGAGAGTTATGACCAAAAACTCATCGTTTTCGCGTTTTATGGCCATTTTTATGAGTTATTGCCCATAGTTTTAGGGTTTCAAGGCAATTGGCATGTCTTATAAGACTACATGTTTGAGAGTTAGGACCAAACTCTCGTCATTTTCGCGTTTTAGGGACGTTTTTTGAGCTATTGCCCATAGTTTTGGGGTTTCCGGGGGATTTGCAAGACCCATAAGACCCGATACATGTTTGAGAGTTATGACCAAAAACTCGTTGTTTTTGCGTTTTACGCCTGTTTTCATGAGCTATTGCCCAACATTTTGGCGTTCTAGGGAGATTTACAATGACCATAAGTCCTATACATGTTTGAGAGTTATGACCAAAAATTCATTGTTTTCATGTTTTATGGCCATTTTCATGAGCTATTGCCCACAATTTTGGGGTTTGAGGGCGATTTGCATGGATTGTAACACCCGATACATGTTTGAGAGTTATGAGAAAACTCTAATCATTTTCGCATTTTAGGGGTGTTTTAATGAGCTATTGCCCACAGTTTTGTTGTTTCGGGGCGATTTTCATGGCTTGTAAGACTTGATACATGTTTGAAAGTTAGAACCAAACTCTCGTTGTTTTCTCGGTTTAGGGCTGTTTTATAAGCAATTACCCATAGTTTTGGGTTTTAGGGAGATTTGCATGGCTTGTAAGTATCGATACATGTTTGAGAGTTCTGACAAAAAACTGGTCGTTTTCGCGTTTCATGGCCATTTTCATGAGCTATTGCCCACAGTTTTGGGGTTTCTGGGCGATTTGCATGGCTTGTAAGACCCGATACAAGTTTGTGAATTAGGACCAAACTCTCGTCGTTTTCGCGTTTTAGGGCCGTTTTCATGTGCTATTGCCCATAGTTTTGGGATTCTAGGGGGATTTGCAAGGTCCGTAAGACCCGATACATGTTTGAGAGTTATGACCAAAAAATTGTTGTTTTCGTGTTTTACGGCCGTTTTCACGAGTTATTGCCCAGAGTTTTGTCATTCTAAGGAGATTTACAATGACAGTAAGACCCGATACAGGTTTGAGAGTGGTGACCAAAAAGTTGTTGTTTTCGCGTTTTACGACCGTTTTCATGAGCTATTTCCCTCAATTTTGGTATTTCAGGGCGATTTGCATGTTCCCTAACACCTGATACACGTTTGAGAGTTATGACCAAAAACTCGTTGTTTTCGTGTTTTATGGCCGTTATCATGAGCTATTACCCACAGTTTTGGTGTTGCAAGGATATTTACAATGACCATAAGACCGATACATGTTTGAGAGTTATGACCAAAAACTCATCGTTTGTGCGTTTTATGGCCATTCTCATGAGTTATTGCCCACAGTTTTGGGGTTTCTGGGCGATTTGCTTGGCTTGTAAGACTCGATACATGTTTGTGAATTAGGACCAAACTCTCGTCGTTTTCGCGTTTTAGGGCCGTTTTCATGTCCTATTGCCCATATGTTTGGGATTCTAGGGGGATTTGCAAGGCCCGTAAGACCCGATACATGTTTGAGAGTTATGACAAAAAATTGTTTTTTCGTGTTTTACGGCCGTTTTCACGAGTTATTGCCCAGAGTTTTGCCATTCTAAGGAGATTTACAATGACAGTAAGATCCGATACATGTTTGAGAGTGATGACCAAAAACTCGTTGTTTTCGCGTTTTCCGGCCGTTTTCATGAGCTATTTCCCCCAATTTATGTATTTCAGGGCGTTTTGCATGACCAGTAACACCCGATACACGTTTGAGAGTTATGACCAAAAACTCGTTGTTTTCGTGTTTTATGGCCGTTATCATGAGCTATTGCCCCACAGTTTTGGTGTTCCAAGGAGATTTACAACGGTCGTAAGACAGATACATTTTTGAGAGTTATGACCAAAAACTTGCGTTTTACGCCCATTTTCATGAGCTATTGCCCAACGTTTTGCGTTCTAGGGAGATTTTGATGACCGTAAGACCGATACATGTTTGAGAGTTATGACCAAAAATTCATTGTTTTCATGTTTTATGGCCTTTTTCATGAGCTATTGCCCACAATTTTGGGATTTCAGGGCGATTTGCATGGCTTGTAACACCCGATACATGTTTGAGAATTATGAGTAAACTCTTGTCATTTTCGTGTTTTAGGGCCGTTTTAATGAGCTATTGCCCACAGTTTTGGGGGTTTTAGGGCGATTTTCATGGCTTGTAACACTCGTTACATGTTTGAAAGTTAGGACCAAACTCTCGTCGTTTTCGCATTTTAGGGCTGTTTTACAAGCAATTACCCATAGTTTTGGGGTTTTAGGGCGATTTTCATGGCTTGTAAGACTCGATACATGTTTGAGAGTTCTGACCAAAAACTCATCGTTTTCGCGTTTCATGGCCATTTTCATGAGTTATTGCCCACAGTTTTGGGGTTTCTGGGCGATTTTCATGGCTGGTAACACTGGTTACATGTTTGAAATTTAGGACCAAATTCTCGTTGTTTTCGCATTTTAGGGCTATTTTACAAGCAATTACCCATAGTTTTGGGGTTTTAGGGCGATTTGCATGGCTTGTAAGACTCGATACATGTTTGAGCGTTCTGACCAAAAACTCATCGTCACGTTTCATGGCCATTTTCATGAGCTATTGCCCACAGTTTTGGGGTTTCTGGGCGATTTTCATGGCTTGTAAGACCCGATACATGTTTGTGAATTAGGACCAAACTCTCGTCGTTTTCGCGTTTTAGGGTCGTCTTCATGTGCTATTGCCCATAGTTTTGGGATTCTATGGGGATTTGCAAGGCCCGTCAGACCCGATACATGTTTGAGAGTTATGACAATTTTTTTTGTTGTTTTCGTGTTTCACGGCCGTTTTCACGAGCTATTGCCCAGAGTTTTGGCATTCCAAAGAGATTTATATTGTAGTAAGAACCGATACATGTTTGAGAGTGATGACCAAAAACACGTTGTTTTCTCTTTTATCGGCCGTTATCATGAGCTATTGCCCACAGTTTTGGCGTTCTAGGGAGATTTACAAAGACCATAAGACCGATACATGTTTGAGAGTTATGACCAAAAACTCATCGTTTCTGCGTTTTATGGTCATTTTCTTGAGCTACTGCCCAAATTTTTGGAGTTTTAGGGTGATTTTCATGGCTTGCAAGGCCTGATACATGTCTGAGAGTTAGGACCAAACTCTCATCGTTTTCGCGTTTTAGGGCCGCTTTTCATGAGCTATTGCCCTGAGTTTTGGTGTTCCAGGGGGATTTGCTTGGACGAAAGACCCGATGCATGGTTGAGAGTAATGACCAAAAACTTGTACTTATCGCGTTTATGGCCGTTTTCATGAGCTACTTCCCACAGTTTGGGGTTCTATGTGGATTTGCATGGCCCGTAAGACCCGATACATGTTTAAGAGTTATGACCAAAAACTCGTCGTTTTCGCGTTTGATGGCCATTTTCATGAGTTATTTCCCATAGTTTTGGGGTTTCAGGGAGATTTACAATGACCATAAGACCGATACATGTTTGAGAGTTATGACCAAAAACTCATTGTTTTCGCGTTTTATGGCCATTTTTATCAGTTATTGCCGATAGTTTTGGGGTTTCAAGGCAATTGGCATGTCTTATAAGACTACATGTTTGAGAGTTAGGACCAAACTCTCGTCATTTTCGCGTTTTCGTAAAGTTTTTATGAGCTATTGCCCATAGTTTTGGGGTTTCCGGGGGATTTGCAAGACCCATAAGACCCGATACATGTTTGAGAGTTATGACCAAAAACTCGTTGTTTTTGTGTTTTACGCCTGTTTTCATGAGCTATTGCCCAACATTTTGGCATTCTAGGGAGATTTACAATGACCATAAGTCCGATACATGTTTGAGAGTTATGACCAAAAATTCATTGTTTTCATATTTTATGGCCATTTTCATGAGCTATTGCCCACAATTTTGGGGTTTGAGGGCGATTTGCATGGCTTGTAACACCCGATACATGTTTGAGAGTTATGAGCAAACTCTAATCATTTTCGCATTTTAGGGGTGTTTTAATGAGCTATTGCCCACAGTTTTGTTGTTTCGTGGCGATTTTCATGGCTTGTAAGACTCGATACATGTTTGAAAGTTAGAACCAAACTCTCGTTGTTTTCACGGTTTAGGGCTGTTTTATAAGCAATTACCCATAGTTTTGGGGTTTTAGGGAGATTTGCATGGCTTGTAAGTATCGATACATGTTTGAGAGTTCTGACAAAAAACTGGTCGTTTTCGCGTTTCATGGCCATTTTCATGAGCTATTGCCCACAGTTTTGGGGTTTTTGGGTGATTTGCATGGCTTGTAAGACCCGATACAAGTTTGTGAATTAGGACCAAACTCTCGTCGTTTTCGCGTTTTAGGGCCGTTTTCATGTGCTATTGCCCATAGTTTTGGGATTCTAGGGGGATTTGCAAGGTCCGTAAGACCCGATACATGTTTGAGAGTTATGACCAAAAAATTGTTGTTTTCGTGTTTTACGGCCGTTTTCACGAGTTATTGCCCAGAGTTTTGCCATTCTAAGGAGATTTACAATGACAGTAAGACCCGATACAGGTTTGAGAGTGATGACCAAAAACTTGTTGTTTTCGCGTTTTACGACCGTTTTCATGAGCTATTTCCCTCAATTTTGGTATTTCAGGGCGATTTGCATGTTCCGTAACACCCGATACACGTTTGAGAGTTATGACCAAAAACTCGTTGTTTTCGTGTTTTATGGCCGTTATCATGAGCTATTGCCCACAGTTTTGGTGTTGCAAGGATATTTACAATGACCGTAAGACCGATACATGTTTGAGAGTTATGACCAAAAACTCATCGTTTGTGCGTTTTATGGCCATTCTCACGAGTTATTGCCCACAGTTTTGGGGTTTCTGGGCGATTTGCGTGGCTTGTAAGACCCGATACATGTTTGTGAATTAGGACCAAACTCTCATCGTTTTCGCGTTTTAGGGCCGTTTTCATGTCCTATTGCCCCTATTTTTGGGATTGTAGGGGGATTTGCAAGGCCCGTAAGACCCGATACATGTTTGAGAGTTATGACAAAAAAATTGTTTTTCGTGTTTTACGGCCGTTTTCACGAGTTATTGCCCAGAGTTTTGCCATTCTAAGGAGATTTACAATGACAGTAAGATCCGATACATGTTTGAGAGTGATGACCAAAAACTCATTGTTTTCGCGTTTTACGGCCGTTTTCATGAGCTATTTCCCCCAATTTATGTATTTCAGGGCGTTTTGCATGACCAGTAACACCCGATACACGTTTGAGAGTTATGACCAAAAACTCGTTGTTTTCGTGTTTTATGGCCGTTATCATGAGCTATTGCCCCACAGTTTTGGTGTTCCAAGGAGATTTACAACGGTCGTAAGACAGATACATTTTTGAGAGTTATGACCAAAAACTTGCGTTTTACGCCCATTTTCATGAGCTATTGCCCAACGTTTTGCGTTCTAGGGAGATTTTGATGACCGTAAGACCGATACATGTTTGAGAGTTATGACCAAAAATTCATTGTTTTCATGTTTTATGGCCTTTTTCATGAGCTATTGCCCACAATTTTGGGATTTCAGGGCGATTTGCATGGCTTGTAACACCCGATACATGTTTGAGAATTATGAGCAAACTCTTGTCATTTTCGCGTTTTAGGGCCGTTTTAATGAGCTATTGCCCACAGTTTTGGGGGTTTTAGGGCGATTTTCATGGCTTGTAACACTCGTTACATGTTTGAAAGTTAGGACCAAACTCTCGTCGTTTTCGCATTTTAGGGCTGTTTTACAAGCAATTACCCATAGTTTTGGGGTTTTAGGGCGATTTTCATGGCTTGTAAGACTCGATACATGTTTGAGAGTTCTGACCAAAAACTCATCGTTTTCGCGTTTCATGGCCATTTTCATGAGTTATTGCCCACAGTTTTGGGGTTTCTGGGCGATTTTCATGGCTTGTAACACTGGTTACATGTTTGAAATTTAGGACCAAACTCTCGTTGTTTTCGCATTTTAGGGCTATTTTACAAGCAATTACCCATAGTTTTGGGGTTTTAGGGCGATTTGCACGGCTTGTAAGACTCGATACATGTTTGAGCGTTCTGACCAAAAACTCATCGTCACGTTTCATGGCCATTTTCATGAGCTATTGCCCACAGTTTTGGGGTTTCTGGGCGATTTTCATGGCTTGTAAGACCCGATACATGTTTGTGAATTAGGACCAAACTCTCGTCGTTTTCGCGTTTTAGGGTCGTCTTCATGTGCTATTGCCCATAGTTTTGGGATTCTATGGGGATTTGCAAGGCCCGTCAGACCCGATACATGTTTGAGAGTTATGACAATTTTTTTTGTTGTTTTCGTGTTTCACGGCCGTTTTCACGAGCTATTGCCCAGAGTTTTGGCATTCCAAAGAGATTTATATTGATAGTAAGACCCGATACATGTTTGAGAGTTATGACCAAAAACTCGTCGTTTTGGCGTTTTATGGCCATTTTCATGAGTTATTTCCCATAGTTTTGGGGTTTCAGGGAGATTTACAATGACCATAAGACCGATACATGTTTGAGAGTTATGACCAAAAACTCATCGTTTTCGCGTTTTATGGCCATTTTTATGAGTTATTGCCCATAGTTTTGGGGTTTCAAGGCAATTTGCATGTCCTATAAGACTACATGTTTGAGATTTAGGACCAAACTCTCGTCATTTTCGCGTTTTAGGGACGTTTTTATGAGCTATTGCCCATAGTTTTGGGGTTTCCGGGGGATTTGCAATACCCATAAGACCCGATACATGTTTGAGAGTTATGACCAAAAACTCGTTGTTTTTGCGTTTTACGCCTGTTTTCATGAGCTATTGCCCAACATTTTGGCGTTCTAGGGAGATTTACAATGACCATAAGACCGATACATGTTTGAGAGTTATGACCAAAAATTCATTGTTTTCATGTTTTATGGCCATTTTCATGAGCTATTGCCCACAATTTTGGGGTTTGAGGGCGATTTGCATGGCTTGTAACACCCGATACATGTTTGAGAGTTATGAGCAAACTCTAATCATTTTCGCATTTTAGGGGTGTTTTAATGAGCTATTGCCCACAGTTTTGGGGTTTCGGGGCGATTTTCATGGCTTGTAAGACTCGATACATGTTTGAAAGTTAGAACCAAACTCTCGTTGTTTTCTCGGTTTAGGGCTATTTTTATAAGCAATTACCCATAGTTTTGGGGTTTTAGGGAGATTTGCATGGCTTGTAAGTATCGATACATGTTTGAGAGTTCTGACAAAAAAACTCGTCGTTTTCGCGTTTTATGGCCATTTTCATGAGTTATTGCCCACAATTTTGGGGTTTTTGTGCGACTTGCATGGCTTGTAAGACCCGATTCAAGTTTGTGAATTAGGACCAAACTCTCGTCGTTTTCGCGTTTTAGGGCCGTTTTCATGTGCTATTGCCCATAGTTTTGGGATTCTAGGGGGATTTGCAAGGTCCGTAAGACCCGATACATGTTTGAGAGTTATGACCAAAAAATTGTTGTTTTCGTGTTTTACGGCCGTTTTCACGAGTTATTGCCCAGAGTTTTGCCATTCTAAGGATATTTACAATGACAGTAAGACCCGATACAGGTTTGAGAGTGATGACCAAAAACTTGTTGTTTTCGCGTTTTACGACCGTTTTCATGAGCTATTTCCCTTAATTTTGGTATTTCAGGGCGATTTGCATGTTCCGTAACACCCGATACACGTTTGAGAGTTATGACCAAAAACTCGTTGTTTTCGTGTTTTATGGCCGTTATCATGAGCTATTGCCCATAGTTTTGGTGTTGCAAGGATATTTACAATGACCGTAAGACCGATACATGTTTGAGAGTTATGACCAAAAACTCATCGTTTGTGCGTTTTATTGCCATTCTCATGAGTTATTGCCCACAGTTTTGGGGTTTCTGGGCGATTTGCGTGGCTTGTAAGACTCGATACATGTTTGTGAATTAGGACCAAACTCTCGTCGTTTTCGCGTTTTAGGGCCATTTTCATGTCCTATTGCCCATATGTTTGGGATTCTAGGGGGATTTGCAAGGCCCGTAAGACCCGATACATGTTTGAGAGTTATGACAAAAAATTTGGTTTTCGTGTTTTACGGCCGTTTTCACGAGTTATTGCCCAGAGTTTTGCCATTCTAAGGAGATTTACAATGACAGTAAGATCCGATACATGTTTAAGAGTGATGACCAAAAACTCGTTGTTTTCGCGTTTTCCGGCCGTTTTCATGAGCTATTTCCCTCAATTTATGTATTTCAGGGCGTTTTGCATGACCAGTAACACCCTATACACGTTTGAGAGTTATGACCAAAAACTCGTTGTTTTCGTGTTTTATGGCCGTTATCATGAGCTATTTCCCCACAGTTTTGGTGTTCCAAGGAGATTTACAACGATCGTAAGACAGATACATTTTTGAGAGTTATGACCAAAAACTCGTTGTTTTTGCGTTTTACGCCCATTTTCATGAGCTATTGCCCAACGTTTTGGCGTTCTAGGGAGATTTACGATGACCGTAAGACCGATACATGTTTGAGAGTTATGACCAAAAATTCATTGTTTTCATGTTTTATGGCCATTTTCATGAGCTATTGCCCACAATTTTGGGATTTCAGGGCGATTTGCATGGCTTGTAACACCCGATACATGATTGAGAATTATGAGCAAACTCTTGTCATTTTCGCGTTTTAGGGCCGTTTTAATGAGCTATTGCCCACAGTTTTGGGGGTTTCAGGGCGATTTTCATGGCTTGTAACACTCGTTACATGTTTGAAAGTTAGGACCAAACTCTCGTCGTTTCGCATTTTAGGGCTATTTTACAAGCAATTACCCATAGTTTTGGGGTTTTAGGGCGATTTTCATGGCTTGTAAGACTCGATACATGTTTGAGAGTTCTGACCAAAAACTCATCGTTTTCGCGTTTCATGGCCATTTTCATGAGTTATTGCCCACAGTTTTGGGGTTTCTGGGCGATTTTCATGGCTTGTAACACTCGTTACATGTTTGAAATTTAGGACCAAACTCTCGTTGTTTTCGCATTTTAGGGCTGTTTTACAAGCAATTACCCATAGTTTTGGGGTTTTAGGGCGATTTGCATGGCTTGTAAGACTCGATACATGTTTGAGCGTTCTGACCAAAAACTCATCGTCGCGTTTCATGGCCATTTTCATGAGCTATTGCCCACAGTTTTGGGGTTTCTGGCGATTTTCATGGCTTGTAAGACCCGATACATGTTTGTGAATTAGGACCAAACTCTCGTCGTTTTCGCGTTTTAGGGCCGTCTTCATGTGCTATTGCCCATAGTTTTGGGATTCTATGGGGATTTGCAAGGCCCGTCAGACCCGATACATGTTTGAGAGTTATGACAATTTTTTTTGTTGTTTTCGTGTTTCACGGCCGTTTTCACGAGCTATTGCCCAGAGTTTTGGCATTCCAAAGAGATTTATATTGATAGTAAGAACCGATACATGTTTGAGAGTGATGACCAAAAACACGTTGTTTTCGCTTTTATCGGCCGTTATCATGAGCTATTGCCCACAGTTTTGGCGTTCCAGGGAGATTTACAAAGACCATAAGACCGATACATGTTTGAGAGTTATGACCAAAAACTCGTCGTTTCTGCGTTTTATGGTCATTTTCATGAGCTACTGCCCAAATTTTTGGAGTTTCAGGGTGATTTGCATGGCTTGCAAGGCCTGATACATGTCTGAGAGTTAGGACCAAACTCTCGTCGTTTTCGCGTTTTAGGGCCGCTTTTCATGAGCTATTGCCCTGAGTTTTGGTGTTCCAGGGGGATTTGCTTGGACGAAAGACCCGATGCATGGTTGAGAGTAATGACCAAAAACTTGTACTTATCGCGTTTATGGCCGTTTTCATGAGCTATTTCCCACAGTTTGGGGTTCTATGTGGATTTGCATGGCCCGTAAGACCCGATACATGTTTAAGAGTTATGACCAAAAACTCGTCGTTTTCGCGTTTTATGGCCATTTTCATGAGTTATTTCCCATAGTTTTGGGGTTTCAGGGAGATTTACAATGACCATAAGACCGATACATGTTTGAGAGTTATGACCAAAAACTCATCGTTTTCGCGTTTTATGGCCATTTTTATGAGTTATTGCCCATAGTTTTGGGGTTTCAAGGCAATTGGCATGTCTTATAAGACTACATGTTTGAGAGTTAGGACCAAACTCTCGTCATTTTCGCGTTTTAGGGACGTTTTTTGAGCTATTGCCCATAGTTTTGGGGTTTCGGGGGATTTGCAAGACCCATAAGACCCGATACATGTTTGAGAGTTATGACCAAAAACTCGTTGTTTTTGCGTTTTACGCCTGTTTTCATGAGCTATTGCCCAACATTTTGGCGTTCTAGGGAGATTTACAATGACCATAAGTCCTATACATGTTTGAGAGTTATGACCAAAAATTCATTGTTTTCATGTTTTATGGCCATTTTCATGAGCTATTGCCCACAATTTTGGGGTTTGAGGGCGATTTGCATGGCTTGTAACACCCGATACATGTTTGAGAGTTATGAGCAAACTCTAATCATTTTCGCATTTTAGGGGTGTTTTAATGAGCTATTGCCCACAGTTTTGTTGTTTCGTGGCGATTTTCATGGCTTGTAAGACTTGATACATGTTTGAAAGTTAGAACCAAACTCTCGTTGTTTTCTCGGTTTAGGGCTGTTTTATAAGCAATTACCCATAGTTTTGCGGTTTTAGGGAGATTTGCATGGCTTGTAAGTATCGATACATGTTTGAGAGTTCTGACAAAAAACTGGTCGTTTTCGCGTTTCATGGCCATTTTCATGAGCTATTGCCCACAGTTTTGGGGTTTCTGGGCGATTTGCATGGCTTGTAAGACCCGATACAAGTTTGTGAATTAGGACCAAACTCTCGTCGTTTTCGCGTTTTAGGGCCGTTTTCATGTGCTATTGCCCATAGTTTTGGGATTCTAGGGGGATTTGCAAGGTCCGTAAGACCCGATACATGTTTGAGAGTTATGACCAAAAAATTGTTGTTTTCGTGTTTTACGGCCGTTTTCACGAGTTATTGCCCAGAGTTTTGCCATTCTAAGGAGATTTACAATGACAGTAAGACCCGATACAGGTTTGAGAGTGATGACCAAAAACTTGTTGTTTTCGCGTTTTACGACCGTTTTCATGAGCTATTTCCCTCAATTTTGGTATTTCAGGGCGATTTGCATGTTCCGTAACACCCGATACACGTTTGAGAGTTATGACCAAAAACTCGTTGTTTTCGTGTTTTATGGCCGTTATCATGAGCTATTGCCCACAGTTTTGGTGTTGCAAGGATATTTACAATGACCGTAAGACCGATACATGTTTGAGAGTTATGACCAAAAACTCATCGTTTGTGCGTTTTATGGCCATTCTCATGAGTTATTGCCCACAGTTTTGGGGTTTCTGGGCGATTTGCTTGGCTTGTAAGACTCGATACATGTTTGTGAATTAGGACCAAACTCTCGTCGTTTTCGCGTTTTAGGGCCGTTTTCATGTCCTATTGCCCATATGTTTGGGATTCTAGGGGGATTTGCAAGGCCCGTAAGACCCGATACATGTTTGAGAGTTATGACAAAAAATTGTTTTTTCGTGTTTTACGGCCGTTTTCACGAGTTATTGCCCAGAGTTTTGCCATTCTAAGGAGATTTACAATGACAGTAAGATCCGATACATGTTTGAGAGTGATGACCAAAAACTCGTTGTTTTCGCGTTTTCCGGCCGTTTTCATGAGCTATTTCCCCCAATTTATGTATTTCAGGGCGTTTTGCATGACCAGTAACACCCGATACACGTTTGAGAGTTATGACCAAAAACTCGTTGTTTTCGTGTTTTATGGCCGTTATCATGAGCTATTGCCCCACAGTTTTGGTGTTCCAAGGAGATTTACAACGGTCGTAAGACAGATACATTTTTGAGAGTTATGACCAAAAACTTGCGTTTTACGCCCATTTTCATGAGCTATTGCCCAACGTTTTGCGTTCTAGGGAGATTTTGATGACCGTAAGACCGATACATGTTTGAGAGTTATGACCAAAAATTCATTGTTTTCATGTTTTATGGCCTTTTTCATGAGCTATTGCCCACAATTTTGGGATTTCAGGGCGATTTGCATGGCTTGTAACACCCGATACATGTTTGAGAATTATGAGCAAACTCTTGTCATTTTCGCGTTTTAGGGCCGTTTTAATGAGCTATTGCCCACAGTTTTGGGGGTTTTAGGGCGATTTTCATGGCTTGTAACACTCGTTACATGTTTGAAAGTTAGGACCAAACTCTCGTCGTTTTCGCATTTTAGGGCTGTTTTACAAGCAATTACCCATAGTTTTGGGGTTTTAGGGCGATTTTCATGGCTTGTAAGACTCGATACATGTTTGAGAGTTCTGACCAAAAACTCATCGTTTTCGCGTTTCATGGCCATTTTCATGAGTTATTGCCCACAGTTTTGGGGTTTCTGGGCGATTTTCATGGCTTGTAACACTGGTTACATGTTTGAAATTTAGGACCAAACTCTCGTTGTTTTCGCATTTTAGGGCTATTTTACAAGCAATTACCCATAGTTTTGGGGTTTTAGGGCGATTTGCATGGCTTGTAAGACTCGATACATGTTTGAGCGTTCTGACCAAAAACTCATCGTCACGTTTCATGGCCATTTTCATGAGCTATTGCCCACAGTTTTGGGGTTTCTGGGCGATTTTCATGGCTTGTAAGACCCGATACATGTTTGTGAATTAGGACCAAACTCTCGTCGTTTTCGCGTTTTAGGGTCGTCTTCATGTGCTATTGCCCATAGTTTTGGGATTCTATGGGGATTTGCAAGGCCCGTCAGACCCGATACATGTTTGAGAGTTATGACAATTTTTTTTGTTGTTTTCGTGTTTCACGGCCGTTTTCACGAGCTATTGCCCAGAGTTTTGGCATTCCAAAGAGATTTATATTGATAGTAAGAACCGATACATGTTTGAGAGTGATGACCAAAAACACGTTGTTTTCTCTTTTATCGGCCGTTATCATGAGCTATTGCCCACAGTTTTGGCGTTCTAGGGAGATTTACAAAGACCATAAGACCGATACATGTTTGAGAGTTATGACCAAAAACTCATCGTTTCTGCGTTTTATGGTCATTTTCATGAGCTACTGCCCAAATTTTTGGAGTTTTAGGGTGATTTGCATGGCTTGCAAGGCCTGATACATGTCTGAGAGTTAGGACCAAACTCTCATCGTTTTCGCGTTTTAGGGCCGCTTTTCATGAGCTATTGCCCTGAGTTTTGGTGTTCCAGGGGGATTTGCTTGGACGAAAGACCCGATGCATGGTTGAGAGTAATGACCAAAAACTTGTACTTATCGCGTTTATGGCCGTTTTCATGAGCTACTTCCCACAGTTTGGGGTTCTATGTGGATTTGCATGGCCCGTAAGACCCGATACATGTTTAAGAGTTATGACCAAAAACTCGTCGTTTTCGCGTTTTATGGCCATTTTCATGAGTTATTTCCCATAGTTTTGGGGTTTCAGGGAGATTTACAATGACCATAAGACCGATACATGTTTGAGAGTTATGACCAAAAACTCATCGTTTTCGCGTTTTATGGCCATTTTTATCAGTTATTGCCCATAGTTTTGGGGTTTCAAGGCAATTGGCATGTCTTATAAGACTACATGTTTGAGAGTTAGGACCAAACTCTCGTCATTTTCGCGTTTTCGTAAAGTTTTTATGAGCTATTGCCCATAGTTTTGGGGTTTCCGGGGGATTTGCAAGACCCATAAGACCCGATACATGTTTGAGAGTTATGACCAAAAACTCGTTGTTTTTGTGTTTTACGTCTGTTTTCATGAGCTATTGCCCAACATTTTGGCATTCTAGGGAGATTTACAATGACCATAAGTCCGATACATGTTTGAGAGTTATGACCAAAAATTCATTGTTTTCATATTTTATGGCCATTTTCATGAGCTATTGCCCACAATTTTGGGGTTTGAGGGCGATTTGCATGGCTTGTAACACCCGATACATGTTTGAGAGTTATGAGCAAACTCTAATCATTTTCGCATTTTAGGGGTGTTTTAATGAGCTATTGCCCACAGTTTTGTTGTTTCGTGGCGATTTTCATGGCTTGTAAGACTCGATACATGTTTGAAAGTTAGAACCAAACTCTCGTTGTTTTCACGGTTTAGGGCTGTTTTATAAGCAATTACCCATAGTTTTGGGGTTTTAGGGAGATTTGCATGGCTTGTAAGTATCGATACATGTTTGAGAGTTCTGACAAAAAACTGGTCGTTTTCGCGTTTCATGGCCATTTTCATGAGCTATTGCCCACAGTTTTGGGGTTTTTGGGTGATTTGCATGGCTTGTAAGACCCGATACAAGTTTGTGAATTAGGACCAAACTCTCGTCGTTTTCGCGTTTTAGGGCCGTTTTCATGTGCTATTGCCCATAGTTTTGGGATTCTAGGGGGATTTGCAAGGTCCGTAAGACCCGATACATGTTTGAGAGTTATGACCAAAAAATTGTTGTTTTCGTGTTTTACGGCCGTTTTCACGAGTTATTGCCCAGAGTTTTGCCATTCTAAGGAGATTTACAATGACAGTAAGACCCGATACAGGTTTGAGAGTGATGACCAAAAACTTGTTGTTTTCGCGTTTTACGACCGTTTTCATGAGCTATTTCCCTCAATTTTGGTATTTCAGGGCGATTTGCATGTTCCGTAACACCCGATACACGTTTGAGAGTTATGACCAAAAACTCGTTGTTTTCGTGTTTTATGGCCGTTATCATGAGCTATTGCCCACAGTTTTGGTGTTGCAAGGATATTTACAATGACCGTAAGACCGATACATGTTTGAGAGTTATGACCAAAAACTCATCGTTTGTGCGTTTTATGGCCATTCTCACGAGTTATTGCCCACAGTTTTGGGGTTTCTGGGCGATTTGCGTGGCTTGTAAGACCCGATACATGTTTGTGAATTAGGACCAAACTCTCGTCGTTTTCGCGTTTTAGGGCCGTTTTCATGTCCTATTGCCCATATTTTTGGGATTGTAGGGGGATTTGCAAGGCCCGTAAGACCCGATACATGTTTGAGAGTTATGACAAAAAAATTGTTTTTCGTGTTTTACGGCCGTTTTCACGAGTTATTGCCCAGAGTTTTGCCATTCTAAGGAGATTTACAATGACAGTAAGATCCGATACATGTTTGAGAGTTATGACCAAAAACTCATCGTTTGTGCGTTTTATGGCCATTCTCATGAGTTATTGCCCACAGTTTTGGGGTTTCTGGGCGATTTGCTTGGCTTGTAAGACTCGATACATGTTTGTGAATTAGGACCAAACTCTCGTCGTTTTCGCGTTTTAGGGCCGTTTTCATGTCCTATTGCCCATATGTTTGGGATTCTAGGGGGATTTGCAAGGCCCGTAAGACCCGATACATGTTTGAGAGTTATGACAAAAAATTGTTTTTTCGTGTTTTACGGCCGTTTTCACGAGTTATTGCCCAGAGTTTTGCCATTCTAAGGAGATTTACAATGACAGTAAGATCCGATACATGTTTGAGAGTGATGACCAAAAACTCGTTGTTTTCGCGTTTTCCGGCCGTTTTCATGAGCTATTTCCCCCAATTTATGTATTTCAGGGCGTTTTGCATGACCAGTAACACCCGATACACGTTTGGGAGTTATGACCAAAAACTCGTTGTTTTCGTGTTTTATGGCCGTTATCATGAGCTATTGCCCCACAGTTTTGGTGTTCCAAGGAGATTTACAACGGTCGTAAGACAGATACATTTTTGAGAGTTATGACCAAAAACTTGCGTTTTACGCCCATTTTCATGAGCTATTGCCCAACGTTTTGCGTTCTAGGGAGATTTTGATGACCGTAAGACCGATACATGTTTGAGAGTTATGACCAAAAATTCATTGTTTTCATGTTTTATGGCCTTTTTCATGAGCTATTGCCCACAATTTTGGGATTTCAGGGCGATTTGCATGGCTTGTAACACCCGATACATGTTTGAGAATTATGAGCAAACTCTTGTCATTTTCGCGTTTTAGGGCCGTTTTAATGAGCTATTGCCCACAGTTTTGGGGGTTTTAGGGCGATTTTCATGGCTTGTAACACTCGTTACATGTTTGAAAGTTAGGACCAAACTCTCGTCGTTTTCGCATTTTAGGGCTGTTTTACAAGCAATTACCCATAGTTTTGGGGTTTTAGGGCGATTTTCATGGCTTGTAAGACTCGATACATGTTTGAGAGTTCTGACCAAAAACTCATCGTTTTCGCGTTTCATGGCCATTTTCATGAGTTATTGCCCACAGTTTTGGGGTTTCTGGGCGATTTTCATGGCTTGTAACACTGGTTACATGTTTGAAATTTAGGACCAAACTCTCGTTGTTTTCGCATTTTAGGGCTATTTTACAAGCAATTACCCATAGTTTTGGGGTTTTAGGGCGATTTGCATGGCTTGTAAGACTCGATACATGTTTGAGCGTTCTGACCAAAAACTCATCGTCACGTTTCATGGCCATTTTCATGAGCTATTGCCCACAGTTTTGGGGTTTCTGGGCGATTTTCATGGCTTGTAAGACCCGATACATGTTTGTGAATTAGGACCAAACTCTCGTCGTTTTCGCGTTTTAGGGTCGTCTTCATGTGCTATTGCCCATAGTTTTGGGATTCTATGGGGATTTGCAAGGCCCGTCAGACCCGATACATGTTTGAGAGTTATGACAATTTTTTTTGTTGTTTTCGTGTTTCACGGCCGTTTTCACGAGCTATTGCCCAGAGTTTTGGCATTCCAAAGAGATTTATATTGATAGTAAGAACCGATACATGTTTGAGAGTGATGACCAAAAACACGTTGTTTTCTCTTTTATCGGCCGTTATCATGAGCTATTGCCCACAGTTTTGGCGTTCTAGGGAGATTTACAAAGACCATAAGACCGATACATGTTTGAGAGTTATGACCAAAAACTCATCGTTTCTGCGTTTTATGGTCATTTTCTTGAGCTACTGCCCAAATTTTTGGAGTTTTAGGGTGATTTGCATGGCTTGCAAGGCCTGATACATGTCTGAGAGTTAGGACCAAACTCTCATCGTTTTCGCGTTTTAGGGCCGCTTTTCATGAGCTATTGCCCTGAGTTTTGGTGTTCCAGGGGGATTTGCTTGGACGAAAGACCCGATGCATGGTTGAGAGTAATGACCAAAAACTTGTACTTATCGCGTTTATGGCCGTTTTCATGAGCTACTTCCCACAGTTTGGGGTTCTATGTGGATTTGCATGGCCCGTAAGACCCGATACATGTTTAAGAGTTATGACCAAAAACTCGTCGTTTTCGCGTTTTATGGCCATTTTCATGAGTTATTTCCCATAGTTTTGGGGTTTCAGGGAGATTTACAATGACCATAAGACCGATACATGTTTGAGAGTTATGACCAAAAACTCATCGTTTTCGCGTTTTATGGCCATTTTTATCAGTTATTGCCCATAGTTTTGGGGTTTCAAGGCAATTGGCATGTCTTATAAGACTACATGTTTGAGAGTTAGGACCAAACTCTCGTCATTTTCGCGTTTTCGTAAAGTTTTTATGAGCTATTGCCCATAGTTTTGGGGTTTCCGGGGGATTTGCAAGACCCATAAGACCCGATACATGTTTGAGAGTTATGACCAAAAACTCGTTGTTTTTGTGTTTTACGCCTGTTTTCATGAGCTATTGCCCAACATTTTGGCATTCTAGGGAGATTTACAATGACCATAAGTCCGATACATGTTTGAGAGTTATGACCAAAAATTCATTGTTTTCATATTTTATGGCCATTTTCATGAGCTATTGCCCACAATTTTGGGGTTTGAGGGCGATTTGCATGGCTTGTAACACCCGATACATGTTTGAGAGTTATGAGCAAACTCTAATCATTTTCGCATTTTAGGGGTGTTTTAATGAGCTATTGCCCACAGTTTTGTTGTTTCGTGGCGATTTTCATGGCTTGTAAGACTCGATACATGTTTGAAAGTTAGAACCAAACTCTCGTTGTTTTCACGGTTTAGGGCTGTTTTATAAGCAATTACCCATAGTTTTGGGGTTTTAGGGAGATTTGCATGGCTTGTAAGTATCGATACATGTTTGAGAGTTCTGACAAAAAACTGGTCGTTTTCGCGTTTCATGGCCATTTTCATGAGCTATTGCCCACAGTTTTGGGGTTTCTGGGTGATTTGCATGGCTTGTAAGACCCGATACAAGTTTGTGAATTAGGACCAAACTCTCGTCGTTTTCGCGTTTTAGGGCCGTTTTCATGTGCTATTGCCCATAGTTTTGGGATTCTAGGGGGATTTGCAAGGTCCGTAAGACCCGATACATGTTTGAGAGTTATGACCAAAAAATTGTTGTTTTCGTGTTTTACGGCCGTTTTCACGAGTTATTGCCCAGAGTTTTGCCATTCTAAGGAGATTTACAATGACAGTAAGACCCGATACAGGTTTGAGAGTGATGACCAAAAACTTGTTGTTTTCGCGTTTTACGACCGTTTTCATGAGCTATTTCCCTCAATTTTGGTATTTCAGGGCGATTTGCATGTTCCGTAACACCCGATACACGTTTGAGAGTTATGACCAAAAACTCGTTGTTTTCGTGTTTTATGGCCGTTATCATGAGCTATTGCCCACAGTTTTGGTGTTGCAAGGATATTTACAATGACCGTAAGACCGATACATGTTTGAGAGTTATGACCAAAAACTCATCGTTTGTGCGTTTTATGGCCATTCTCACGAGTTATTGCCCACAGTTTTGGGGTTTCTGGGCGATTTGCGTGGCTTGTAAGACCCGATACATGTTTGTGAATTAGGACCAAACTCTCGTCGTTTTCGCGTTTTAGGGCCGTTTTCATGTCCTATTGCCCATATTTTTGGGATTGTAGGGGGATTTGCAAGGCCCGTAAGACCCGATACATGTTTGAGAGTTATGACAAAAAAATTGTTTTTTCGTGTTTTACGGCCGTTTTCACGAGTTATTGCCCAGAGTTTTGCCATTCTAAGGAGATTTACAATGACAGTAAGATCCGATACATGTTTGAGAGTGATGACCAAAAACTCATTGTTTTCGCGTTTTACGGCCGTTTTCATGAGCTATTTCCCCCAATTTATGTATTTCAGGGCGTTTTGCATGACCAGTAACACCCGATACACATTTGAGAGTTATGACCAAAAACTCGTTGTTTTCATGTTTTATGGCCGTTATCATGAGCTATTGCCCCACAGTTTTGGTGTTCCAAGGAGATTTACAACGGTCGTAAGACAGATACATTTTTGAGAGTTATGACCAAAAACTCGTTGTTTTTGCGTTTTACGCCCATTTTCATGAGCTATTGCCCAACGTTTTGGCGTTCTAGGGAGATTTACGATGACCGTAAGACCGATACATGTTTCAGAGGTATGACCAAAAATTCATTGTTTACATGTTTTATGGCCATTTTCATGAGCTATTGCCCACAATTTTGGGATTTCAGGGCGAATTGCATGGCTTGTAACACCCGATACATGTTTGAGAATTATGAGCAAACTCTTGTCATTTTCGCGTTTTAGGGCCGTTTTAATGAGCTATTGCCCACAGTTTTGGGGGTTTCAGGGCGATTTTCATGGCTTGTAACACTCGTTACATGTTTGAAAGTTAGGACCAAACTCTCGTCGTTTTCGCATTTTAGGGCTGTTTTACAAGCAATTACCCATAGTTTTGGGGTTTTAGGGCGATTTTCATGGCTTGTAAGACTCGATACATGTTTGAGAGTTCTGACCAAAAACTCATCGTTTTCGCGTTTCATGGCCATTTTCATGAGTTATTGCCCACAGTTTTGGGGTTTCTGGGCGATTTTCATGGCTTGTAACACCCGTTACATGTTTGAAATTTAGGACCAAACTCTCGTTGTTTTCGCATTTTAGGGCTGTTTTACAAGCAATTACCCATAGTTTCGGGGTTTTAGGGCGATTTGCATGGCTTGTAAGACTCGATACATGTTTGAGCGTTCTGACCAAAAACTCATCGTCGCGTTTCATGGCCATTTTCATGAGCTATTGCCCACAGTTTTGGGGTTTCTGGGCGATTTTCATGGCTTGTAAGACCCGATACATGTTTGTGAATTAGGACCAAACTCTCGTCGTTTTCGCGTTTTAGGGCCGTCTTCATGTGCTATTGCCCATAGTTTTGGGATTCTATGGGGATTTGCAAGGCCCGTCAGACCCGATACATGTTTGAGAGTTATGACAATTTTTTTTGTTGTTTTCGTGTTTCACGGCCGTTTTCACGAGCTATTGCCCAGAGTTTTGGCATTCCAAAGAGATTTATATTGATAGTAAGAACCGATACATGTTTGAGAGTGATGACCAAAAACATGTTGTTTTCTCTTTTATCGGCCGTTATCATGAGCTATTGCCCACAGTTTTGGCGTTCCAGGGAGATTTACAAGGACCATAAGACCGATACATTTTGAGAGTTATGACCAAAAACTCGTCGTTTCTGTGTTTTATGGTCATTTTCATGAGCTACTGCCCAAATTTTTGGAGTTTCAGGGTGATTTGCATGGCTTGCAAGGCCTGATACATGTCTGAGAGTTAGGACCAAACTCTCGTCGTTTTCGCGTTTTAGGGCCGCTTTTCATGAGCTATTGCCCTGAGTTTTGGTGTTCCAGGGGGATTTGCTTGGACGAAAGACCCGATGCATGGTTGAGAGTAATGACCAAAAACTTGTACTTATCGCGTTTATGGCCGTTTTCATGAGCTACTTCCCACAGTTTGGGGTTCTATGTGGATTTGCATGGCCCGTAAGACCCGATACATGTTTAAGAGTTATGACCAAAAACTCGTCGTTTTCGCGTTTCATGGCCATTTTCATGAGTTATTTCCCATAGTTTTGGGGTTTCAGGGAGATTTACAATGACCATAAGACCGATACATGTTTGAGAGTTATGACCAAAAACTCATTGTTTTCGCGTTTTATGGCCATTTTTATGAGTTATTTCCCATAGTTTTGGGGTTTCAGGGAGATTTACAATGACCATAAGACCGATACATGTTTGAGAGTTATGACCAAAAACTCATCGTTTTCGCGTTTTATGGCCATTTTTATGAGTTATTGCCCATAGTTTTGGGGTTTCAAGGCAATTTGCATGTCTTATAAGACTACATGTTTGAGAGTTAGGACCAAACTCTCGTCATTTTCGCGTTTTAGTAAAGTTTTTATGAGCTATTGCCCATAGTTTTGGGGTTTCAGGGGGATTTGCAAGACCCATAAGACTCGATACATGTTTGAGAGTTATGACCAAAAACTCGTTGTTTTTGCGTTTTACGCCTGTTTTCATGAGCTATTGCCCAACATTTTGGCGTTCTAGGGAGATTTACAATGACCATAAGACCGATACATGTTTGAGAGTTATGACCAAAAATTCATTGTTTTCATGTTTTATGGCCATTTTCATGACCTATTGCCCACAATTTTGGGGTTTGAGGGCGATTTGCATGGCTTGTAACACCCGATACATGTTTGAGAGTTATGAGCAAACTCTAATCATTTTCGCATTTTAGGGGTGTTTTAATGAGCTATTGCCCACAGTTTTGGGGTTTCGGGGCGATTTTCATGGCTTGTAAGACTCGTTACATGTTTGAAAGTTAGAACCAAACTCTCGTTGTTTTCTCGGTTTAGGGCTGTTTTATAAGCAATTACCCATAGTTTTGGGTTTTAGGGCGATTCGCATGGCTTGTAAGACTCGATACATGTTTGAGCGTTCTGACCAAAAACTCATCGTTTTCGCGTTTGCATGGCTTGTAAGACCCGATACATGTTTGTGAATTAGGACCAAACTCTCGTCGTTTTCGCGTTTTAGGGCCGTTTTCATGTGCTATTGCCCATAGTTTTGGGATTCTAGGGGGATTTGCAAGGTCCGTAAGACCCGATACATGTTTGAGAGTTATGACCAAAAAATTGTTGTTTTCGTGTTTTACGGCCGTTTTCACGAGTTATTGCCCAGAGTTTTGCCATTCTAAGGAGATTTACAATGACAGTAAGACCCGATACAGGTTTGAGAGTGATGACCAAAAACTTGTTGTTTTCGCGTTTTACGACCGTTTTCATGAGCTATTTCCCTCAATTTTGGTATTTCAGGGCGATTTGCATGTTCCGTAACACCCGATACACGTTTGAGAGTTATGACCAAAAACTCGTTGTTTTCGTGTTTTATGGCCGTTATCATGAGCTATTGCCCACAGTTTTGGTGTTGCAAGGATATTTACAATGACCGTAAGACCGATACATGTTTGAGAGTTATGACCAAAAACTCATCGTTTGTGCGTTTTATGGCCATTCTCACGAGTTATTGCCCACGGTTTTGGGGTTTCTGGGCGATTTGTGTGGCTTGTAAGACCCGATACATGTTTGTGAATTAGGACCAAACTCTCGTCGTTTTCGCGTTTTAGGGCCGTTTTCATGTCCTATTGCCCATATTTTTGGGATTGTAGGGGGATTTGCATGGCCCGTAAGACCCGATACATGTTTGAGAGTTATGACAAAAAAATTGTTTTTTCGTGTTTTACGGCCGTTTTCACGAGTTATTGCCCAGAGTTTTGCCATTCTAAGGAGATTTACAATGACAGTAAGATCCGATACATGTTTGAGAGTGATGACCAAAAACTCATTGTTTTCGCGTTTTACGGCCGTTTTCATGAGCTATTTCCCCCAATTTATGTATTTCAGGGCGTTTTGCATGACCAGTAACACCCGATACACGTTTGAGAGTTATGACCAAAAACTCGTTGTTTTCGTGTTTTATGGCCGTTATCATGAGCTATTGCCCCACAGTTTTGGTGTTCCAAGGAGATTTACAACGGTCGTAAGACAGATACATTTTTGAGAGTTATGACCAAAAACTCGTTGTTTTTGCGTTTTACGCCCATTTTCATGAGCTATTGCCCAACGTTTTGGCGTTCTAGGGAGATTTACGATGACCGTAAGACCGATACATGTTTCAGAGGTATGACCAAAAATTCATTGTTTACATGTTTTATGGCCATTTTCATGAGCTATTGCCCACAATTTTGGGATTTCAGGGCGAATTGCATGGCTTGTAACACCCGATACATGTTTGAGAATTATGAGCAAACTCTTGTCATTTTCGCGTTTTAGGGCCGTTTTAATGAGCTATTGCCCACAGTTTTGGGGGTTTCAGGGCGATTTTCATGGCTTGTAACACTCGTTACATGTTTGAAAGTTAGGACCAAACTCTCGTTGTTTTCTCGGTTTAGGGCTGTTTTACAAGCAATTACCCATAGTTTTGGGGTTTTAGGGCGATTTTCATGGCTTGTAAGACTCGATACATGTTTGAGAGTTCTGACCAAAAACTCATCGTTTTCGCGTTTCATGGCCATTTTCATGAGTTATTGCCCACAGTTTTGGGGTTTCTGGGCGATTTTCATGGCTTGTAACACTCGTTACATATTTGAAATTTAGGACCAAACTCTCGTTGTTTTCGCATTTTAGGGCTGTTTTACAAGCAATTACCCATAGTTTCGGGGTTTTAGGGCGATTTGCATGGCTTGTAAGACTCGATACATGTTTGAGCGTTCTGACCAAAAACTCATCGTCGCGTTTCATGGCCATTTTCATGAGCTATTGCCCACAGTTTTGGGGTTTCTGGGCGATTTTCATGGCTTGTAAGACCCGATACATGTTTGTGAATTAGGACCAAACTCTCGTCGTTTTCGCGTTTTAGGGCCGTCTTCATGTGCTATTGCCCATAGTTTTGGGATTCTATGGGGATTTGCAAGGCCCGTCAGACCCGATACATGTTTGAGAGTTATGACAATTTTTTTTGTTGTTTTCGTGTTTCACGGCCGTTTTCACGAGCTATTGCCCAGAGTTTTGGCATTCCAAAGAGATTTATATTGATAGTAAGAACCGATACATGTTTGAGAGTGATGACCAAAAACATGTTGTTTTCTCTTTTATCGGCCGTTATCATGAGCTATTGCCCACAGTTTTGGCGTTCCAGGGAGATTTACAAGGACCATAAGACCGATACATTTTTGAGAGTTATGACCAAAAACTCGTCGTTTCTGTGTTTTATGGTCATTTTCATGAGCTACTGCCCAAATTTTTGGAGTTTCAGGGTGATTTGCATGGCTTGCAAGGCCTGATACATGTCTGAGAGTTAGGACCAAACTCTCGTCGTTTTCGCGTTTTAGGGCCGCTTTGCATGAGCTATTGCCCTGAGTTTTGGTGTTCCAGGGGGATTTGCTTGGACGAAAGACCCGATGCATGGTTGAGAGTAATGACCAAAAACTTGTACTTATCGCGTTTATGGCCGTTTTCATGAGCTACTTCCCACAGTTTGGGGTTCTATGTGGATTTGCATGGCCCGTAAGACCCGATACATGTTTAAGAGTTATGACCAAAAACTCGTCGTTTTCACGTTTTATGGCCATTTTCATGAGTTATTTCCCATAGTTTTGGGGTTTCAGGGAGATTTACAATGACCATAAGACCGATACATGTTTGAGAGTTATGACCAAAAACTCATCGTTTTCGCGTTTTATGGCCATTTTTATGAGTTATTGCCCATAGTTTTGGGGTTTCAAGGCAATTTGCATGTCTTATAAGACTACATGTTTGAGAGTTAGGACCAAACTCTCGTCATTTTCGCGTTTTAGTAAAGTTTTTATGAGCTATTGCCCATAGTTTTGGGGTTTCAGGGGGATTTGCAAGACCCATAAGACTCGATACATGTTTGAGAGTTATGACCAAAAACTCGTTGTTTTTGCGTTTTACGCCTGTTTTCATGAGCTATTGCCCAACATTTTGGCGTTCTAGGGAGATTTACAATGACCATAAGACCGATACATGTTTGAGAGTTATGACCAAAAATTCATTGTTTTCATGTTTTATGGCCATTTTCATGACCTATTGCCCACAATTTTGGGGTTTGAGGGCGATTTGCATGGCTTGTAACACCCGATACATGTTTGAGAGTTATGAGCAAACTCTAATCATTTTCGCATTTTAGGATTGTTTTAATGAGCTATTGCCCACAGTTTTGGGGTTTCGGGGCGATTTTCATGGCTTGTAAGACTCGTTACATGTTTGAAAGTTAGAACCAAACTCTCGTTGTTTTCTCGGTTTAGGGCTGTTTTATAAGCAATTACCCATAGTTTTGGGTTTTTAGGGCGATTCGCATGGCTTGTAAGACTCGATACATGTTTGAGCGTTCTGACCAAAAACTCATCGTTTTCGCGTTTGCATGGCTTGTAAGACCCGATACATGTTTGTGAATTAGGACCAAACTCTCGTCGTTTTCGCGTTTTAGGGCCGTTTTCATGTGCTATTGCCCATAGTTTTGGGATTCTAGGGGGATTTGCAAGGTCCGTAAGACCCGATACATGTTTGAGAGTTATGACCAAAAAATTGTTGTTTTCGTGTTTTACGGCCGTTTTCACGAGTTATTGCCCAGAGTTTTGCCATTCTAAGGAGATTTACAATGACAGTAAGACCCGATACAGGTTTGAGAGTGATGACCAAAAACTTGTTGTTTTCGCGTTTTACGACCGTTTTCATGAGCTATTTCCCTCAATTTTGGTATTTCAGGGCGATTTGCATGTTCCGTAACACCCGATACACGTTTGAGAGTTATGACCAAAAAATCGTTGTTTTCGTGTTTTATGGCTGTTATCATGAGCTATTGCCCACAGTTTTGGTGTTGCAAGGATATTTACAATGACCGTAAGACCGATACATGTTTGAGAGTTATGACGAAAAACTCATCGTTTGTGCGTTTTATGGCCATTCTCATGAGTTATTGCCCACAGTTTTGGGGTTTTTGGGCGATTTGCGTGGCTTGTAAGACCCGATACATGTTTGTGACCAAACTCTCGTCGTTTTCGCGTTTTAGGGCCGTTTTCATGTCATATTGCCCATATGTTTGGGTTTCTAGGGGGATTTGCAAGGCCCGTAAGACCCGATACATGTTTGAGAGTTATGACAAAAAATTTGTTTTTTCGTGTTTTACGGCCGTTTTCACGAGTTATTGCCCAGAGTTTTGCCATTCTAAGGAGATTTACAATGACAGTAAGATCCGATACATGTTTGAGAGTGATGACCAAAACTCGTTGTTTTCGCGTTTTACGTCCGTTTTCATGAGCTATTTCCCTCAATTTATGTATTTTAGGGCGTTTTGCATGACCAGTAACACCCGATACACGTTTGAGAGTTATGACCAAAAACTCGTTGTTTTCGTGTTTTATGGCCGTTATCATGAGCTATTGCCCCACAGTTTTGGTGTTCCAAGGAGATTTACAACGATCGTAAGACAGATACATTTTTGAGAGTTATGACCAAAAACTCGTTGTTTTTGCGTTTTACGCCCATTTTCATGAGCTATTGCCCAACGTTTTGGCGTTCTAGGGAGATTTACGATGACCGTAAGACCGATACATGTTTGAGAGGTATGACCAAAAATTCATTGTTTACATGTTTTATGGCCATTTTCATGAGCTATTGCCCACAATTTTGGGATTTCAGGGCGATTTGCATGGCTTGTAACACCCGATACATGTTTGAGAATTATGAGCAAACTCTTGTCATTTTCGCGTTTTAGGGCCGTTTTAATGAGCTATTTCCACAGTTTTGGGGGTTTCAGGGCGATTTTCATGGCTTGTAACACTCGTTACATGTTTGAAAGTTAGGACCAAACTCTCGTCGTTTTCGCATTTTAGGGCTGTTTTACAAGCAATTACCCATAGTTTTGGGGTTTTAGGGCGATTTTCATGGCTTGTAAGACTCGATACATGTTTGAGAGTTCTGAGCAAAAACTCATCGTTTTCGCGTTTCATGGCCATTTTCATGAGTTATTGCCCACAGTTTTGGGGTTTCTAGGCGATTTTCATGGCTTGTAACACTCGTTACATGTTTGAAATTTAGGACCAAACTCTCGTTGTTTTCGCATTTTAGGGTTGTTTTACAAGCAATTACCCATAGTTTTGGGGTTTTAGGGCGATTTGCATGGCTTGTAAGACTCGATACATGTTTGAGCGTTCTGACCAAAAACTCATCGTCGCGTTTCATGGCCATTTTCATGAGCTATTGCCCACAGTTTTGGGGTTTCTGGGCGATTTGCATGGTTGTAAGACCCGATACATGTTTGTGAATTAGGACCAAACTCTCATCGTTTTCGCGTTTTAGGGCCGTCTTCATGTGTATTGCCCATAGTTTTGGGATTCTATGGGGATTTGCAAGGCCCGTAAGACCCGATACATGTTTGAGAGTTATGACAATTTTTTTTGTTGTTTTCGTGTTTCACGGCCGTTTTCACGAGCTATTGCCCAGAGTTTTGGCATTCCAAAGAGATTTATATTGATAGTAAGAACCGATACATGTTTGAGAGTGATGACCAAAAACACGTTGTTTTCGCTTTTATCGGGCGTTATCATGAGATATTGCCCACAGTTTTGGCGTTCCAGGGAGATTTACAAAGACCATAAGACCGATATATGTTTGAGAGTTATGACCAAAAACTCGTCGTTTCTGCGTTTTATGGTCATTTTCATGAGCTACTGCCCAAATTTTTGGAGTTTCAGGGTGATTTGCACGGCTTGCAAGGCCTGATACATGTCTGAGAGTTAGGACCAAACTCTCGTCGTTTTTGCGTTTTAGGGCCGCTTTTCATGAGCTATTGCCCTGAGTTTTGGTGTTCCAGGGGGATTTGCTTGGACGAAAGACCCGATGCATGGTTGAGAGTAATGACCAAAAACTTGTACTTATCGCGTTTATGGCCGTTTTCATGAGCTATTTCCCACAGTTTGGGGTTCTATGTGGATTTGCATGGCCCGTAAGACCCGATACATGTTTAAGAGTTATGACCAAAAACTCGTCGTTTTCGCGTTTTATGGCCATTTTCATGAGTTATTTCCCATAGTTTTGGGGTTTCAGGGAGATTTACAATGACCATAAGACCGATACATGTTTGAGAGTTATGACCAAAAACTCATCGTTTTCGCGTTTTATGGCCGTTTTTATGAGTTATTGCCCATAGTTTTGGGGTTTCAAGGCAATTTGCATGTCTTATAAGACTACATGTTTGAGAGTTAGGACCAAACTCTCGTCATTTTCGCGTTTTAGGGACGTTTTTATGAGCTATTGCCCATAGTTTTGGGGTTTCAGGGGGATTTGCAAGACCCATAAGACCCGATACATGTTTGAGAGTTATGACCAAATACTCGTTGTTTTTGCGTTTTACGCCTGTTTTCATGAGCTATTGCCCAACATTTTGGCGTTCTAGGGAGATTTACAATGACCATAAGACCGATACATGTTTGAGAGTTATGACCAAAAATTCATTGTTTTCATGTTTTATGGCCATTTTCATGAGCTATTGCCCACAATTTTGGGGTTTGAGGGCGATTTCATGGCTTGTAACACCCGATACATGTTTGAGAGTTATGAGCAAACTCTAATCATTTTCGCATTTTAGGGGTGTTTTAATGAGCTATTGCCCACAGTTTTGGGGTTTCGGGGCGATTTTCATGGCTTGTAAGACTCGATACATGTTTGAAAGTTAGAACCAAACTCTCGTTGTTTTCTCGGTTTAGGGCTGTTTTATAAGCAATTACCCATAGTTTTGGGGTTTTAGGGAGATTTGCATGGCTTGTAAGTATCGATACATGTTTGAGAGTTCTGACAAAAAACTCGTCGTTTTCGCGTTTTATGGCCATTTTCATGAGTTATTACCCACAATTTTGGGGTTTTTGTACGACTTACATGGCTTGTAAGACCCGATACAAGTTTGTGAATTAGGACCAAACTCTCGTCGTTTTCGCGTTTTAGGGCCGTTTTCATGTGCTATGGCCCATAGTTTTGGGATTCTAGGGGGATTTGCAAGGTCCGTAAGACCCGATACATGTTTGAGAGTTATGACCAAAAAATTGTTGTTTTCGTGTTTTACGGCCGTTTTCACGAGTTATTGCCCAGAGTTTTGCCATTCTAAGGAGATTTACAACGACAGTAAGACCCGATACAGGTTTGAGAGTGATGACCAAAAACTTGTTGTTTTCGCGTTTTACGACCGTTTTCATGAGCTATTTCCCTCAATTTTGGTATTTTAGGGCGATTTGCATGTTCCGTAACACCCGATACACGTTTGAGAGTTATGACGAAAAACTTGTTGTTTTCGTGTTTTATGGCCGTTATCATGAGCTATTGCCCACAGTTTTGGTGTTGCAAGGATATTTACAATGACCGTAAGACCGATACATGTTTGAGAGTTATGACCAAAAACTCATCGTTTGTGCGTTTTATGGCCATTCTCATGAGTTATTGCCCACAGTTTTGGGGTTTCTGGGCGATTTGCGTGGCTTGTAAGCCCCGATACATGTTTGTGAATTAGGACCAAACTCTCGTCGTTTTCGCGTTTTAGGGCCGTTTTCATGTCCTATTGCCCATATGTTTGGGATTCTAGGGGGATTTGCAAGGCCCGTAAGACCCGATACATGTTTGAGAGTTATGACAAAAAATTGTTTTTTCGTGTTTTACGGCCATTTTCACGAGTTATTGCCCAGAGTTTTGCCATTCTAAGGAGATTTACAATGACAGTAAGATCCGATACATGTTTGAGAGTGATGACCAAAAACTCGTTGTTTTCGCGTTTTACGGCCGTTTTCATGAGCTATTTCCCTCAATTTATGTATTTCAGGGCGTTTTGCATGACCAGTAACACCCGATACACGTTTGAGAGTTATGACCAAAAACTCGTTGTTTTCGTGTTTTATGGCCGTTATCATGAGCTATTGCCCCACAGTTTTGGTGTTCCAAGGAGATTTACAACGATCGTAAGACAGATACATTTTTGAGAGTTATGACCAAAAACTCGTTGTTTTTGCGTTTTATGCCCATTTTCATGAGCTATTGCCCAACGTTTTGGCGTTCTAGGGAGATTTACGATGACCGTAAGACCGATACATGTTTGAGAGCTATGACCAAAAATTCATTGTTTTCATGTTTTATGGCCATTTTCATGAGCTATTGCCCACAATTTTGGGATTTCAGGGCGATTTGCATGGCTTGTAACACCCGATACATGTTTGAGAATTATGAGCAAACTCTGGTCATTTTCGCGTTTTAGGGCCGTTTTAATGAGCTATTGCCCACAGTTTTGGGGGTTTCAGGGCGATTTTCATGGCTTGTAACACTCGTTACATGTTTGAAAGTTAGGACCAAACTCTCGTCGTTTTCGCATTTTAGGGCTGTTTTACAAGCAATTACCCATAGTTTTGGGGTTTTAGGGCGATTTGCATGGCTTGTAAGACTCGATACATGTTTGAGCGTTCTGACCAAAAACTCATCGTTTTCGCGTTTCATGGCCATTTTCATGAGCTATTGCCCCCAGTTTTGGGGTTTCTGGGCGATTTGCATGGCTTGTAAGACCCGATACATGTTTGTGAATTAGGACCAAACTCTCGTCGTTTTCGCGTTTTAGGGCCGTCTTCATGTGCTATTGCCCATAGTTTTGGGATTCTAAGGGGATTTGCAAGGCCCGTCAGACCCGATACATGTTTGAGAGTTATGACAATTTTTTTTGTTGTTTTCGTGTTACACGGCCATTTTCACGAGCTATTTCCCAGAGTTTTGGCATTCCAAAGATATTTATATTGATAGTAAGAACCGATACATGTTTGAGAGTGATGACCAAAAACACGTTGTTTTCGCTTTTATCGGCCGTTATCATGAGCTATTGCCCACAGTTTTGGCGTTCCAGGGAGATTTACAAAGACCATAAGACCGATACATGTTTGAAAGTTATGACCAAAAACTCGTCGTTTCTGCGTTTTATGCTCATTTTCATGAGCTACTGCCCAAATTTTTGGAGTTTCAGGGTGATTTGCATGGCTTGCAAGGCCTGATACATGTCTGAGAGTTAGGACCAAACTCTCGTCGTTTTCGCGTTTTAGGGCCGCTTTTCATGAGCTATTGCCCTGAGTTTTGGTGTTCCAGGGGGATTTGCTTGGACGAAAGACCCGATGCATGGTTGAGAGTAATGACCAAAAACTTGTACTTATCGCGTTTATGGCTGTTTTCATGAGCTATTTCCCACAGTTTGGGGTTCTATATGGATTTGCATGGCCCGTAAGACCCGATACATGTTTAAGAGTTATGACCAAAAACTCGTCGTTTTCGCGTTTTATGGCCATTTTCATGAGTTATTTCCCATAGTTTTGGGGTTTCAGGGAGATATACAATGACCGTAAGACGGATACATGTTTGAGAGTTATGACCAAAAACTCGTTGTTTTTGCGTTTTACGCCCATTTTCATGAGCTATTGCCCAACGTTTTGGCGTTCTAGGGAGATTTACGATGACCGTAAGACCGATACATGTTTCAGAGGTATGACCAAAAATTCATTGTTTACATGTTTTATGGCCATTTTCATGAGCTATTGCCCACAATTTTGGGATTTCAGGGCGAATTGCATGGCTTGTAACACCCGATACATGTTTGAGAATTATGAGCAAACTCTTGTCATTTTCGCGTTTTAGGGCCGTTTTAATGAACTATTGCCCACAGTTTTGGGGGTTTCAGGGCGATTTTCATGGCTTGTAACACTCGTTACATGTTTGAAAGTTAGGACCAAAACTCTCGTTGTTTTCTCGTTTAGGGTTGTTTTTACAAGCAATTACCCATAGTTTTGGGGTTTTAGGGTGATTTTCATGGCTTGTAAGACTCGATACATGTTTGAGAGTTCTGACCAAAAACTCATCGTTTTCGCGTTTCATGGCCATTTTCATGAGTTATTGCCCACAGTTTTGGGGTTTCTGGGCGATTTTCATGGCTTGTAACACTCGTTACATATTTGAAATTTAGGACCAAACTCTCGTTGTTTTTCGCATTTTAGGGCTTTTTTACAAGCAATTACCCATAGTTTCGGGGTTTTAGGGCGATTTGCATGGCTTGTAAGACTCGATACATGTTTGAGCGTTCTGACCAAAAACTCATCGTCGCGTTTCATGGCCATTTTCATGAGCTATTGCCCACAGTTTTGGGGTTTCTGGCGATTTTCATGGCTTGTAAGACCCGATACATGTTTGTGAATTAGGACCAAACTCTCGTCGTTTTCGCGTTTTAGGGCCGTCTTCATGTGCTATTGCCCATAGTTTTGGGATTCTATGGGGATTTGCAAGGCCCGTCAGACCCGATACATGTTTGAGAGTTATGACAATTTTTTTTGTTGTTTTCGTGTTTCACGGCCGTTTTCACGAGCTATTGCCCAGAGTTTTGGCATTCCAAAGAGATTTATATTGATAGTAAGAACCGATACATGTTTGAGAGTGATGACCAAAAACATGTTGTTTTCTCTTTTATCGGCCGTTATCATGAGCTATTGCCCACAGTTTTGGCGTTCCAGGGAGATTTACAAGGACCATAAGACCGATACATTTTTGAGAGTTATGACCAAAAACTCGTCGTTTCTGTGTTTTATGGTCATTTTCATGAGCTACTGCCCAATTTTTGGAGTTTCAGGATGATTTGCATGGCTTGCAAGGCCTGATACATGTCTGAGAGTTAGGACCAAACTCTCGTCGTTTTCGCGTTTTAGGGCCGCTTTTCATGAGCTATTGCCCTGAGTTTTGGTGTTCCAGGGGGATTTGCTTGGACGAAAGACCCGATGCATGGTTGAGAGTAATGACCAAAAACTTGTACTTATCGCGTTTATGGCCGTTTTCATGAGCTATTTCCCACAGTTTGGGGTTCTATGTGGATTTGCATGGCCCGTAAGACCCGATACATGTTTAAGAGTTATGACCAAAAACTCGTCGTTTTCGCGTTTTATGGCCATTTTCATGAGTTATTTCCCATAGTTTTGGGTTTCAGGGAGATTTACAATGACCATAAGACCGATACATGTTTGAGAGTTATGACCAAAAACTCATCGTTTTCGCGTTTTATGGCCGTTTTTATGAGTTATTGCCCATAGTTTTGGGGTTTCAAGGCAATTTGCATGTCTTATAAGACTACATGTTTGAGAGTTAGGACCAAAAACTCGTTGTTTTCGCGTTTTAGGGACGTTTTTATGAGCTATTGCCCATAGTTTTGGGGTTTCAGGGGGATTTGCAAGACCCAAGACCCGATACATGTTTGAGAGTTATGACCAAATACTCGTTGTTTTTGCGTTTTACGCCATTTTCATGAGCTATTGCCCAACATTTTGGCGTTCTAGGGAGATTTACAATGACCATAAGACCGATACATGTTTGAGAGTTATGACCAAAAATTCATTGTTTTCATGTTTTATGGCCATTTTCATGAGCTATTGCCCATAATTTTGGGGTTTGAGGGCGATTCTCATGGCTTGTAACACCCGATACATGTTTGAGAGTTATGAGCAAACTCTAATCATTTTCGCATTTTAGGGGTGTTTTAATGAGCTATTGCCCACAGTTTTGGGGTTTCGGGGCGATTTTCATGGCTTGTAAGACTCGATACATGTTTGAAAGTTAGAACCAAACTCTCGTTGTTTTCTCGGTTTAGGGCTGTTTTATAAGCAATTACCCATAGTTTTGGGGTTTTAGGGCGATTTGCATGGCTTGTAAGTCGATACATGTTTGAGAGTTCTGACAAAAAACTCGTCGTTTTCGCGTTTTATGGCCATTTTCATGAGTTATTACCCACAATTTTGGGGTTTTTGTGCGACTTACATGGCTTGTAAGACCCGATACAAGTTTGTGAATTAGGACCAAACTCTCGTCGTTTTCGCGTTTTAGGGCCGTTTTCATGTGCTATGGCCCATAGTTTTGGGATTCTAGGGGGATTTGCAAGGTCCGTAAGACCCGATACATGTTTGAGAGTTATGACAAAAAATTGTTGTTTTCGTGTTTTACGGCCGTTTTCACGAGTTATTGCCCAGAGTTTTGCCATTCTAAGGAGATTTACAACGACAGTAAGACCCGATACATGTTTGAGAGTGATGACCAAAAACTTGTTGTTTTCGCGTTTTACGACCGTTTTCATGAGCTATTTCCCTCAATTTTGGTATTTTAGGGCGATTTGCATGTTCCGTAACACCGATACACGTTTGAGAGTTATGACCAAAAACTTGTTGTTTTCGTGTTTTATGGCCGTTATCATGAGCTATTGCCCACAGTTTTGGTGTTGCAGGATATTTACAATGACCGTAAGACCGATACATGTTTGAGAGTTATGACCAAAAACTCATCGTTTGTGCGTTTTATGGCCATTCTCATGAGTTATTGCCCACAGTTTTGGGGTTTCTGGGCGATTTGCGTGGCTTGTAAGACCCGATACATGTTTGTGAATTAGGACCAAACTCTCGTCGTTTTCGCGTTTTAGGGCCGTTTTCATGTCCTATTGCCCATATGTTTGGGATTCTAGGGATTTGCAAGGCCCGTAAGACCCGATACATGTTTGAGAGTTATGACAAAAAAATTGTTTTTTTCGTGTTTTACGGCCATTTTCACGAGTTATTGCCCAGAGTTTTGCCATTCTAAGGAGATTTACAATGACAGTAAGATCCGATACATGTTTGAGAGTGATGACAAAAACTCGTTGTTTTTGCGTTTTACGGCCGTTTTCATGAGCTATTTCCCTCAATTTATGGCGTTCAGGGCGTTTTTGCATGACCAGTAACACCCGATACACGTTTGAGAGTTATGACCAAAAACTCGTTGTTTTCGTGTTTTATGGCCGTTATCATGAGCTATTGCCCCACAGTTTTGGTGTTCCAGGGAGATTTGCAACGATCGTAAGACAGATACATTTTGAGAGTTATGACCAAAAACTCGTTGTTTTTCGCGTTTTAGGGCCGTTTTAATGAGCTATTGCCCACAGTTTTGGGGTTTCAGGGCGATTTTCATGGCTTGTAACACTCGTTACATGTTTGAAAGTTAGGACCAAACTCTCGTTGTTTTCTCGGTTTAGGGTTGTTTTACAAGCAATTACCCATAGTTTTGGGGTTTTAGGGCGATTTTCATGGCTTGTAAGACTCGATACATGTTTGAGAGTTCTGACCAAAAACTCATCGTTTTCGCGTTTCATGGCCATTTTCATGAGTTATTGCCCACAGTTTTGGGGTTTCTGGGCGATTTTCATGGCTTGTAACACTCGTTACATATTTGAAATTTAGGACCAAACTCTCGTTGTTTTCGCATTTTAGGGCTTTTTTACAAGCAATTACCCATAGTTTCGGGGTTTTAGGGCGATTTGCATGGCTTGTAAGACTCGATACATGTTTGAGCGTTCTGACCAAAAACTCATCGTCGCGTTTCATGGCCATTTTCATGAGCTATTGCCCACAGTTTTGGGGTTTCTGGGCGATTTTCATGGCTTGTAAGACCCGATACATGTTTGTGAATTAGGACCAAACTCTCGTCGTTTTCGCGTTTTAGGGCCGTCTTCATGTGCTATTGCCCATAGTTTTGGGATTCTATGGGGATTTGCAAGGCCCGTCAGACCCGATACATGTTTGAGAGTTATGACAATTTTTTTTGTTGTTTTCGTGTTTCACGGCCGTTTTCACGAGCTATTGCCCAGAGTTTTGGCATTCCAAAGAGATTTATATTGATAGTAAGAACCGATACATGTTTGAGAGTGATGACCAAAAACATGTTGTTTTCTCTTTTATCGGCCGTTATCATGAGCTATTGCCCACAGTTTTGGCGTTCCAGGGAGATTTACAAGGACCATAAGACCGATACATTTTTGAGAGTTATGACCAAAAACTCGTCGTTTCTGTGTTTTATGGTCATTTTCATGAGCTACTGCCCAAATTTTTGGAGTTTCAGGATGATTTGCATGGCTTGCAAGGCCTGATACATGTCTGAGAGTTAGGACCAAACTCTCGTCGTTTTCGCGTTTTAGGGCCGCTTTTCATGAGCTATTGCCCTGAGTTTTGGTGTTCCAGGGGGATTTGCTTGGACGAAAGACCCGATGCATGGTTGAGAGTAATGACCAAAAACTTGTACTTATCGCGTTTATGGCCGTTTTCATGAGCTACTTCCCACAGTTTGGGGTTCTATGTGGATTTGCATGGCCCGTAAGACCCGATACATGTTTAAGAGTTATGACCAAAAACTCGTCGTTTTCGCGTTTTATGGCCATTTTCATGAGTTATTTCCCATAGTTTTGGGGTTTCAGGGAGATTTACAATGACCATAAGACCGATACATGTTTGAGATTTATGACCAAAAACTCATCGTTTTCGCGTTTTATGGCCATTTTTATGAGTTATTGCCCATAGTTTTGGGGTTTCAAGGCAATTTGCATGTCTTATAAGACTACATGTTTGAGAGTTAGGACCAAACACTCGTCATTTTCGCGTTTTAGTAAAGTTTTTATGAGCTATTGCCCATAGTTTTGGGGTTTCAGGGGGATTTGCAAGACCCATAAGACTCGATACATGTTTGAGAGTTATGACCAAAAACTCGTTGTTTTTGCGTTTTACGCCTGTTTTCATGAGCTATTGCCCAACATTTTGGCGTTCTAGGGAGATTTACAATGACCATAAGACCGATACATGTTTGAGAGTTATGACCAAAAATTCATTGTTTTCATGTTTTATGGCCATTTTCATGACCTATTGCCCACAATTTTGGGGTTTGAGGGCGATTTGCATGGCTTGTAACACCCGATACATGTTTGAGAGTTATGAGCAAACTCTAATCATTTCCGCATTTTAGGATTGTTTTAATGAGCTATTGCCCACAGTTTTGGGGTTTCGGGGCGATTTTCATGGCTTGTAAGACTCGTTACATGTTTGAAAGTTAGAACCAAACTCTCGTTGTTTTCTCGGTTTAGGGCTGTTTTATAAGCAATTACCCATAGTTTTGGGTTTTTAGGGCGATTCGCATGGCTTGTAAGACTCGATACATGTTTGAGCGTTCTGACCAAAAACTCATCGTTTTCGCGTTTGCATGGCTTGTAAGACCCGGTACATGTTTGTGAATTAGGACCAAACTCTCGTCGTTTTCGCGTTTTAGGGCCGTTTTCATGTGCTATTTCCCATAGTTTTGGGATTCTAGGGGGATTTGCAAGGTCCGTAAGACCCGATACATGTTTGAGAGTTATGACCAAAAAATTGTTGTTTTCGTGTTTTACGGCCGTTTTCACGAGTTATTGCCCAGAATTTTGCCATTCTAAGGAGATTTACAATGACAGTAAGACCCGATACAGGTTTGAGAGTGATGACCAAAAACTTGTTGTTTTCGCGTTTTACGACCGTTTTCATGAGCTATTTCCCTCAATTTTGGTATTTCAGGGCGATTTGCATGTTCCGTAACACCCGATACACGTTTGAGAGTTATGACCAAAAAATCGTTGTTTTCGTGTTTTATGGCTGTTATCATGAGCTATTGCCCACAGTTTTGGTGTTGCAAGGATATTTACAATAACCGTAAGACCGATACATGTTTGAGAGTTATGACGAAAAACTCATCGTTTGTGCGTTTTATGGCCATTCTCATGAGTTATTGCCCACAGTTTTTGGGTTTTTGGGCGATTTGCGTGGCTTGTAAGACCCGATACATGTTTGTGACCAAACTCTCGTCGTTTTCGCGTTTTAGGGCCGTTTTCATGTCCTATTGCCCATATGTTTGGGATTCTAGGGGGATTTGCAAGGCCCGTAAGACCCGATACATGTTTGAGAGTTATGACAAAAAAATTGTTTTTTCGTGTTTTACGGCCGTTTTCACGAGTTATTGCCCAGAGTTTTGCCATTCTAAGGAGATTTACAATGACAGTAAGATCCGATACATGTTTGAGAGTGATGACCAAAACTCGTTGTTTTCGCGTTTTACGTCCGTTTTCATGAGCTATTTCCCTCAATTTATGTATTTTAGGGCGTTTTGCATGACCAGTAACACCCGATACACGTTTGAGAGTTATGACCAAAAACTCGTTGTTTTCGTGTTTTATGGCCGTTATCATGAGCTATTGCCCCACAGTTTTGGTGTTCCAAGGAGATTTACAACGATCGTAAGACAGATACATTTTTGAGAGTTATGACCAAAAACTCGTTGTTTTTGCGTTTTACGCCCATTTTCATCAGCTATTGCCCAACGTTTTGGCGTTCTAGGGAGATTTACGATGACCGTAAGACCGATACATGTTTGAGAGGTATGACCAAAAATTCATTGTTTACATGTTTTATGGCCATTTTCATGAGCTATTTCCCACAATTTTGGGATTTCAGGGCGATTTGCATGGCTTGTAACACCCGATACATGTCTGAGAATTATGAGCAAACTCTTGTCATTTTCGCGTTTTAGGGCCGTTTTAATGAGCTATTTTCCACAGTTTTGGGGGTTTCAGGGCGATTTTCATGGCTTGTAACACTCGTTACATGTTTGAAAGTTAGGACCAAACTCTCGTCGTTTTCGCATTTTAGGGCTGTTTTATAAGCAATTACCCATAGTTTTGGGGTTTTAGGGCGATTTTCATGGCTTGTAAGACTCGATACATGTTTGAGAGTTCTGAGCAAAAACTCATCGTTTTCGCGTTTCATGGCCATTTTCATGAGTTATTGCCCACAGTTTTGGGGTTTCTGGGCGATTTTCATGGCTTGTAACACTCGTTACATGTTTGAAATTTAGGACCAAACTCTTGTTGTTTTCGCATTTTAGGGTTATTTTACAAGCAATTACCCATAGTTTTGGGGTTTTAGGGCGATTTGCATGGCTTGTAAGACTCGATACATGTTTGAGCGTTCTGACCAAAAACTCATCGTCGCGTTTCATGGCCATTTTCATGAGCTATTGCCCACAGTTTTGGGGTTTCTGGGCGATTTGCATGGGTTGTAAGACCCGATACATGTTTGTGAATTAGGACCGAACTCTCATCGTTTTCGCGTTTTAGGGCCGTCTTCATGTGGTATTGCCCATAGTTTTGGGATTCTATGGGGATTTGCAAGGCCCGTAAGACCCGATACATGTTTGAGAGTTATGACAATTTTTTTTGTTGTTTTCGTGTTTCACGGCCGTTTTCACGAGCTATTGCCCAGAGTTTTGGCATTCCAAAGAGATTTATATTGATAGTAAGAACCGATACATGTTTGAGAGTGATGACCAAAAACACGTTGTTTTCGCTTTTATCGGGCGTTATCATGAGATATTGCCCACAGTTTTGGCGTTCCAGGGAGATTTACAAAGACCATAAGACCGATATATGTTTGAGAGTTATGACCAAAAACTCGTCGTTTCTGCGTTTTATGGTCATTTTCATGAGCTACTGCCCAAATTTTTGGAGTTTCAGGGTGATTTGCACGGCTTGCAAGGCCTGATACATGTCTGAGAGTTAGGACCAAACTCTCGTCGTTTTTGCGTTTTAGGGCCGCTTTTCATGAGCTATTGCCCTGAGTTTTGGTGTTCCAGGGGGATTTGCTTGGACGAAAGACCCGATGCATGGTTGAGAGTAATGACCAAAAACTTGTACTTATCGCGTTTATGGCCGTTTTCATGAGCTATTTCCCACAGTTTGGGGTTCTATGTGGATTTGCATGGCCCGTAAGACCCGATACATGTTTAAGAGTTATGACCAAAAACTCATCGTTTTCGCGTTTTATGGCCATTTTCATGAGTTATTTCCCATAGTTTTGGGGTTTCAGGGAGATTTACAATGACCATAAGACCGATACATGTTTGAGAGTTATGACCAAAAACTCATCGTTTTCGCGTTTTATGGCCGTTTTTATGAGTTATTGCCCATAGTTTTGGGGTTTCAAGGCAATTTGCATGTCTTATAAGACTACATGTTTGAGAGTTAGGACCAAACTCTCGTCATTTTCGCGTTTTAGGGACGTTTTTATGAGCTATTGCCCATAGTTTTGGGGTTTCAGGGGGATTTGCAAGACCCATAAGACCCGATACATGTTTGAGAGTTATGACCAAATACTCGTTGTTTTTGCGTTTTACGCCTGTTTTCATGAGCTATTGCCCAACATTTTGGCGTTCTAGGGAGATTTACAATGACCATAAGACCGATACATGTTTGAGAGTTATGACCAAAAATTCATTGTTTTCATGTTTTATGGCCATTTTCATGAGCTATTGCCCATAATTTTGGGGTTTGAGGGCGATTCTCATGGCTTGTAACACCCGATACATGTTTGAGAGTTATGAGCAAACTCTAATCATTTTCGCATTTTAGGGGTGTTTTAATGAGCTATTGCCCACAGTTTTGGGGTTTCGGGGCGATTTTCATGGCTTGTAAGACTCGATACATGTTTGAAAGTTAGAACCAAACTCTCGTTGTTTTCTCGGTTTAGGGCTGTTTTATAAGCAATTACCCAGAGTTTTGGGGTTTTAGGGAGATTTGCATGGCTTGTAAGTATCGATACATGTTTGAGAGTTCTGACAAAAAACTCGTCGTTTTCGCGTTTTAGGGCCATTTTCATGAGTTATTACCCACAATTTTGGGGTTTTTGTGCGACTTACATGGCTTGTAAGACCCGATACAAGTTTGTGAATTAGGACCAAACTCTCGTCGTTTTCGCGTTTTAGGGCCGTTTTCATGTGCTATGGCCCATAGTTTTGGGATTCTAGGGGGATTTGCAAGGTCCGTAAGACCCGATACATGTTTGAGAGTTATGACCAAAAAATTGTTGTTTTCGTGTTTTACGGCCGTTTTCACGAGTTATTGCCCAGAGTTTTGCCATTCTAAGGAGATTTACAACGACAGTAAGACCCGATACAGGTTTGAGAGTGATGACCAAAAACTTGTTGTTTTCGCGTTTTACGACCGTTTTCATGAGCTATTTCCCTCAATTTTGGTATTTTAGGGCGATTTGCATGTTCCGTAACACCCGATACACGTTTGAGAGTTATGACCAAAAACTTGTTGTTTTCGTGTTTTATGGCCGTTATCATGAGCTATTGCCCACAGTTTTGGTGTTGCAAGGATATTTACAATGACCGTAAGACCGATACATGTTTGAGAGTTATGACCAAAAACTCATCGTTTGTGCGTTTTATGGCCATTCTCATGAGTTATTGCCCACAGTTTTGGGGTTTCTGGGCGATTTGCGTGGCTTGTAAGCCCCGATACATGTTTGTGAATTAGGACCAAACTCTCGTCGTTTTCGCGTTTTAGGGCCGTTTTCATGTCCTATTGCCCATATGTTTGGGATTCTAGGGGGATTTGCAAGGCCCGTAAGACCCGATACATGTTTGAGAGTTATGACAAAAAAATTGTTTTTTCGTGTTTTACGGCCATTTTCACGAGTTATTGCCCAGAGTTTTGCCATTCTAAGGAGATTTACAATGACAGTAAGATCCGATACATGTTTGAGAGTGATGACCAAAAACTCGTTGTTTTCGCGTTTTACGGCCGTTTTCATGAGCTATTTCCCTCAATTTATGTATTTCAGGGCGTTTTGCATGACCAGTAACACCCGATACACGTTTGAGAGTTATGACCAAAAACTCGTTGTTTTCGTGTTTTATGGCCGTTATCATGAGCTATTGCCCCACAGTTTTGGTGTTCCAAGGAGATTTACAACGATCGTAAGACAGATACATTTTTGAGAGTTATGACCAAAAACTCGTTGTTTTTGCGTTTTATGCCCATTTTCATGAGCTATTGCCCAACGTTTTGGCGTTCTAGGGAGATTTACGATGACCGTAAGACCGATACATGTTTGAGAGCTATGACCAAAAATTCATTGTTTTCATGTTTTATGGCCATTTTCATGAGCTATTGCCCACAATTTTGGGATTTCAGGGCGATTTGCATGGCTTGTAACACCCGATACATGTTTGAGAATTATGAGCAAACTCTGGTCATTTTCGCGTTTTAGGGCCGTTTTAATGAGCTATTGCCCACAGTTTTGGGGGTTTCAGGGCGATTTTCATGGCTTGTAACACTCGTTACATGTTTGAAAGTTAGGACCAAACTCTCGTCGTTTTCGCATTTTAGGGCTGTTTTACAAGCAATTACCCATAGTTTTGGGGTTTTAGGGCGATTTGCATGGCTTGTAAGACTCGATACATGTTTGAGCGTTCTGACCAAAAACTCATCGTTTTCGCGTTTCATGGCCATTTTCATGAGCTATTGCCCACAGTTTTGGGGTTTCTGGGCGATTTGCATGGCTTGTAAGACCCGATACATGTTTGTGAATTAGGACCAAACTCTCGTCGTTTTCGCGTTTTAGGGCCGTCTTCATGTGCTATTGCCCATAGTTTTGGGATTCTAAGGGGATTTGCAAGGCCCGTCAGACCCGATACATGTTTGAGAGTTATGACAATTTTTTTTGTTGTTTTCGTGTTACACGGCCATTTTCACGAGCTATTTCCCAGAGTTTTGGCATTCCAAAGATATTTATATTGATAGTAAGAACCGATACATGTTTGAGAGTGATGACCAAAAACACGTTGTTTTCGCTTTTATCGGCCGTTATCATGAGCTATTGCCCACAGTTTTGGCGTTCCAGGGAGATTAACAAAGACCATAAGACCGATACATGTTTGAAAGTTATGACCAAAAACTCGTCGTTTCTGCGTTTTATGCTCATTTTCATGATCTACTGCCCAAATTTTTGGAGTTTCAGGGTGATTTGCATGGCTTGCAAGGCCTGATACATGTCTGAGAGTTAGGACCAAACTCTCGTCGTTTTCGCGTTTTAGGGCCGCTTTTCATGAGCTATTGCCCTGAGTTTTGGTGTTCCAGGGGGATTTGCTTGGACGAAAGACCCGATGCATGGTTGAGAGTAATGACCAAAAACTTGTACTTATCGCGTTTATGGCTGTTTTCATGAGCTATTTCCCACAGTTTGGGGTTCTATATGGATTTGCATGGCCCGTAAGACCCGATACATGTTTAAGAGTTATGACCAAAAACTCGTCGTTTTCGCGTTTTATGGCCATTTTCATGAGTTATTTCCCATAGTTTTGGGGTTTCAGGGAGATATACAATGACCGTAAGACGGATACATGTTTGAGAGTTATGACCAAAAACTCGTTGTTTTTGCGTTTTACGCCCATTTTCATGAGCTATTGCCCAATGTTTTGGCGTTCTAGGGAGATTTACGATGACCGTAAGACCGATACATGTTTCAGAGGTATGACCAAAAATTCATTGTTTACATGTTTTATGGCCATTTTCATGAGCTATTTCCCACAATTTTGGGGTTTCAGGGCGATTTGCATGGCTTGTAACACCCGATACATGTTTGAGAGTTATGAGCAAACTCTAATCATTTTCGAGTTTTAGGGGTGTTTTAATGAGCTATTGCCCACAGTTTTGGGGTTTCGGGGCGATTTTCATGGCTTGTAAGACTCGATACATGTTTGAAAGTTAGAACCAAACTCTCATTGTTTTCTCGGTTTAGGGCTATTTTATAAGCAATTACCCATAGTTTTGGGGTTTTAGGGAGATTTGCATGGCTTGTAAGTATCGATACATGTTTGAGAGTTCTGACAAAAAACTCGTCGTTTTCGCGTTTTATGGCCATTTTCATGAATTATTGCCCACAATTTTGGGGTTTCTGGGCGATTTGCATGGCTTGTAAGACCCGATACAAGTTTGTGAATTAGGACCAAACTCTCGTCGTTTTCGCGTTTTAGGGCCGTTTTCATGTGCTATTGCCCATAGTTTTGGGATTCTAGGGGGATTTGCAAGGTCCGTAAGACCCGATACATGTTTGAGAGTTATGACCAAAAAATTGTTGTTTTCGTGTTTTACGGCCGTTGTCACGAGTTATTGCCCAGAGTTTTGCCATTCCAAGGAGATTTACAATGACAGTAAGACCCGATACAGGTTTGAGAGTGATGACAAAAAACTTGTTGTTTTCGCGTTTTACGACCGTTTTCATGAGCTATTTCCCTCAATTTTGGTATTTCAGGGCGATTTGCATGGCCCGTAACACCCGATACACGTTTGAGAGTTATGACCAAAAACTCGTTGTTTTCGTGTTTTATGGCCGTTATCATGAGCTATTGCCCACAGTTTTGGTGTTGCAAGGATATTTACAATGACCGTAAGACCGATACATTTTTGAGAGTTATGACCAAAAACTCATCGTTTGTGTATTTTATGGCCATTTTCATGAGTTATTGCCCACAGTTTTGGGGTTTCTGGGCGATTTGCGTGGCTTGTAAGACCCGATACATGTTTGTGAATTAGGACCAAACTCTCGTCGTTTTCGCGTTTTAGGGCCGTTTTCATGTCCTATTGCCCATATCTTTGGGATTCTAGGGGTTTTGCAAGGCCCGTAAGACCCGATACATGTTTGAGAGTTATGACAAAAAATTTGTTTTATCGTGTTTTACGGCCGTTTTCACGAGTTATTGCCCAGAGTTTTGCCATTCTAAGGAGATTTACAATGACAGTAAGATCCGATACATGTTTGAGAGTGATGACCAAAAACTCGTTGTTTTCGCGTTTTACGGCCGTTTTCATGAGCTATTTCCCTCAATTTATGTATTTCAGGGCGTTTTGCATGACCAGTAACACCTGATACACGTTTGAGAGTTATGACCAAAAACTCGTTGTTTTCGTGTTTTATGGCCGTTATCATGAGCTATTGCCCCACAGTTTTGGTGTTCCAAGGAGATTTACAACGATCGTAAGACAGGTACATTTTTGAGAGTTATGACCAAAAACTCGTTGTTTTTGCGTTTTACGCCCATTTTCATGAGCTATTGCCCAACGTTTTGGCGTTCTAGGGAGATTTACAATGACCGTAAGACCGATACATGTTTGAGAGTTATGACCAAAAATTCATTGTTTTCATGTTTTATGGCCATTTTCATGAGCTATTGCCCACAATTTTGGGATTTCAGGGCGATTTGCATGGCTTGTAACACCCGATACATGTTTGAGAATTATGAGCAAACTCTTGTCATTTTCGCGTTTTAGGGTCGTTTTAATGAGCTATTGCCCACAGTTTTGGGGGTTTCAGGGCGATTTTCATGGCTTGTAACACTCGTTACATGTTTGCAAGTTAGGACCAAACTCTCGTCGTTTTCGCATTTTAGGGCTGTTTTACAAGCAATTACCCATAGTTTTGGGGTTTTAGGGCGATTTTCATGGCTTGTAAGACTCGATACATGTTTGAGAGTTCTGACCAAAAACTTATCGTTTTTGTGTTTCATGGCCATTTTCATGAGTTATTGCCCACAGTTTGGGGGTTTCTGGGCGATTTTCATGGCTTGTACCACTCGTTACATGTTTGAAAGTTAGGACCAAACTCTCGTTGTTTTCGCGTTTTAGGGTTGTTTTACAAGCAATTACCCATAGTTTTGGGGTTTTAGGGCGATTTGCATGGCTTGTAAGACTCGATACATGTTTGAGCGTTCTGACCAAAAACTCATCGTTTTCGCGTTTCATGGCCATTTTCATGAGCTATTGCCCACAGTTTTGGGGTTTCTGGGCGATTTGCATGGCTTGTAAGACCCGGTACATGTTTGTGAATTAGGACCAAACTCTCGTCGTTTTCGCGTTTTAGGGCCGTTTTCATGTGCTATTGCCCATAGTTTTGGGATTCTAGGGGGATTGGCAAGGCCCGTAAGACCCGATACATGTTTGAGAGTTATGACCAAAAATTTGTTGTTTTCGTGTTTTACGGCCATTTTCACGAGTTATTGCCCAGAGTTTTGCCATTCTAAGGAGATTTACAATGACAGTAAGATCCGATACATGTTTGAGAGTGATGACCAAAAACTCGTTGTTTTCGCGTTTTACGGCCGTTTTCATGAGCTATTTCCCTCAATTTATGTATTTCAGGGCGATTTGCATGGCCAGTAACACCCGTTACACGTTTGAGAGTTATGACCAAAAACTCGTTATTTTCGTGTTTTATGGCCGTTATCATGAGCTATTGCCCCACAGTTTTGGTGTTCCAAGGAGATTTACAACGATCGTAAGACAGATACATTTTTTAGAGTTATGACCAAAAACTCGTTGTTTTTGCGTTTTACGCCCATTTTCATGAGCTATTGCCCAACGTTTTGGCGTTCTAGGGAGATTTACAATGACCGTAAGACCGATACATGTTTGAGAGTTATGACCAAAAATTCATTGTTTTCATGTTTTATGGCCAATTTCATGATAATCTCAATATCCATCGGATCCCCGCAAACACAACATGCATGATTACAAATATATTAGATCTTGATCATGAACGGAGCTCACAACATCTATACATGAAAGCACAAAGGAGGAGATACAACCATCTAGCTACTACATGGACCCATAGTCCAAGGTAGAACTACTCATGCATCATACTAGAGAGAAGGCCTCCGGGATGATCTCCCCTCCGATAGGGTGCCGGAAAGAACTTCAGATCCCCCCGATCTAGGGACGATGGTGGTGGCGGCTACAGACGGTTTCGTGGAGATTTTATCGGGTACCTAGGGTTTCTGCATCGGGGGCTTCTTATAGGCAAAGGGGGAGGCCGAGGCGGCGGCCAGAGGGGGCAAACCCTACCCAGGCATGGTGTAGGGCCCACCCGCGCCTAGGGGGGTTTAGACGCCCTGGCACGCCTCCTCGTCTCCCCTCTGCAATTCTTGTTCCCCACGGAAAGTAATTGACTTTGACGTTTGTCCCGTCCAATTCCGAGAATATTTCTTTACTAACTTTTCTGAAACCAAAAACAGCAGAAAACAGGCATCTAGCACTGTTGCAACTTGTTAGTAGGTTAGTACCATAAAACATGTAAAAAGCACCTCAAACTGTGGACAAGTAAAGCAAAGTAGATACTAAACAAGCATGGAGCATCAAAAATTATAGATACGTTTCCAACGTATCAACATCCCCAAGCTTAACTCCTGCTCGTCCTCGAGTAGGCAAGTGATAAAAAGAATAATTTTTAAGGTGACATGCACCCTCACAATAAATATCCAACCATTTTCAAGCATTGAAAGCTGGGATCAAAGAACTCTAAACATGTGCATGAAAGATGGAGTTCTAACAATAGGACATAGTAACTATGCACGCAACATGACAAGCTACAAACAAAGATCATGAATAACATGCATTGAAAAACGTTTGTTTGTTTCACATACAGAAAACATAACATAGTGGCAATCAGCTTGTCCCTCATAGAGTAGCAATATAGATGCAAAGGACACCTTCAAAGTTTACAAGGGTGACTAGAAACAAATAGCACAAGAACAAGTAATATCACAATATGCATCAATTAATAAGCTTTGGAACACTTCACACAGAATGACAACTATGCTCTCTTAATGGTGCCTAAAGGTAGAAGGTGGAGACTCAAATAATGGTGGAAGAAAGGCCTTTTGTAAAGGAAGCAGGGATTACGAGTTTCAAAAAGAGCTTCCAAAATTATGGTACTTGTTAGCTTTCAGCCCTCATTGCCCCTGTCATAAGCATCTTGAAGTGGTTAAGGTTAAAGTGGCAAAGCTGGAGTATATGCTTGACAAAGTATAAGTTAGCAATCTCAAGTCCCTTGAATACGAGGGCCACACCTCATGCATACTCAAATTTGGGTCCAGGTAAGTTCTTGTCATTGTAAGTATTTGCATATCATTAAGAACCGCCAATGGGGTACCCCTTGCACATGGTACATGAGCTTTCCCATAACCAAAATGACAAGGCAAGCAGACAATGAGCATCTCAGCAATCTTTTTATTTACCATATGCATAGCTTTTTATTGAGGATGCTTCATAGATAGCTCACTATGGTGATGCTACAAGTTTCCATCATGATTAGGCATGGCTTAGGCTTGCGGCCCAGGCGTTTCTCTAACACAGGATACAAACTCCATGGACTTACATGTTCCCTCTTTATTTCACACCGGTGACATCCATAGACAAAAGAACATGATATCAACCGAGTACAAAGTACAAGTGCAATGTTGAAAACGTTCCTCGTGACATCACGGTTCTGCTAATTCCAACTTATAAGTGCAAGCATATACAACAAAGTTGTCACAATGGTTCAAGTTTATTAGGGGAAAAGAATATAAAGTGTGCCATCAAGTTCGTGAGGGCTTTAATCACTAAGTTTTCTCATAACAAAATAGTTTTTAATTGGAAGATTGCTGAAAACAAGAATATACTTGGAATGGTGTAACACACCATGCATAGGATTTTATAGTGGACACTTTGGAATAACTTGGTTTTTGGGGAGTTGGAGGCATTAGTAGAACTTACACATACAAGTGGAGGCTAGCAAGAGACTGGGAGCAACCAATTAAGAGAGCATAATGGCCATAATCATGCAGTGCAACAAAGCATACTAATCAAAGCAAAGAGTGCTACTAAAAGTCAAGGACTAAATAATCATAGAGGCTAATGGTGACTTGTCATAGTCATAACATGGTGTGAGCATGTGCCAAGTCAACCCAAGCAAAGCATCAAAGGAGAATACCACAATACTATGCTTTTGCATGCTAAAACAACACATAATTTCTTCAAGGTACACTAAGAAATCCTAATTGTTTGGAACAAGACATGCTATAGCAATAATCACTAAGCATAATGCTAAAACAACACCTAGCATGTCATGCTAAAGTCTAAGTCACGGTCAATGCAAGCTTCTCTTGCACTTACAAGCAAGAACTTACTACTCCTTTCCAATACCAAGAAACTTATTTGCAAAACAACACAGCGAGAACGGGGGTCCAAACTACTTTATTCAAGCAAACTAAACAACCTAAGCAAAGCAAACGAAAACTAAGACGCTCCAAGAACAACACAACTGTGCATGAAACAATAAAAACGAAGTGTCTAGGCAGACCTGAGATTTTTATTGATGAAGAAGGGGATGCCTTGGGCATCCCCAAGCTTTGACGCTTGTACCTCTTGGATATTTCTTGGGGTGACACCATGTTGGAATCCCCAAGCTTGAGCTTTTGTCCATTCGTCATCTCATTGCATCATTCTCTCTCTCCACATGAAATTTTTCCTTCATACAAAACTTCACACAATCTTCATTAGCAACATTAGTGTATTCAAAAGATATTAGACCTCTGGCAAAGCTTTGGAACAGCAAGGCTTTGCACTAAAAACACAAGCTACTGTAGTAACTCCTTAAAAAAGCTCAATTCACCTAAAGAGAACTCAAAAAGGAATCAATAAGAAGCAAATGCAAATAATGGCAGAAATCTGTCAAAACAGACCAGCAGGTAGAAATCGATTTTTTCGAACATCTTATGTTGCTCAAATCAAAAAATGTTTAACTAACAAAAGTTAGATAACATACTGGGGGATTTATTCGTATATTTTGAGATCAATCCGAGTTACAGAGACTCCTAACGAATATTTTTTATGGAGGACAGAAATCTGTTTCAGGACAGCAACTCCCCAAATCTCACTTCCCTCTCATTAGAGGTCATTCTTGGCACAAAAAGCAAACAAAAAGGATAAGGAAAGGTCATTACTGAAGTGATAACTTCCAATACTCAAGGAAACTCTTGGGTTATCTCCCAACAAGTACTTTTCTTTAACGTCTTTAAGTTAGGCACAAGAAGCAAGAAGAATCAAGTATTTTCAAATGAAGAAGCATTAACATTCATACTTGCAAAGTCTTAAACTATGAAAGGTATCTCATCCAAATGGGTTTTCGAGGATCCCTTCTCATCTCTCTTTGGTCTACTACTTTCGTCAAAAAGATTTTCAGGAGCAATCCAATAAAAAAAATTCAAAGGCTTCATGCATTCCAACAAGCTTTAAAGGTATGGGTATTTTAAATTCTTCTCTAGGCTTAGTTTGATCAGAAATACCCACAACATCTACACTTGAGCCTAGCATATTGAAACACTGAAAGACCTTTTTGGCTTCCCTAGCAACGTCATGGAATTCTTTTGATAAAGTTTCAAGGATGCATTCCCTCTTTCCAACATTATTCTCTTCTTTTAATTTTAGGAACAAAAATTGTATGAAGGGGTTAAGGCTAACAAACCTAGACTCCAACATATGAACTAAAGAAGCTGCAGCAATCTCATAATTAGGAGCAAGCTCTGCTATAGATTTATCCTCAATATCCTCATGCTTGCTAACATAATTAAAGAATTCTTCAATATTATCTTTCCCAGTTATGGAGCCACTACTTATTGCAAGATCTTTCAGGGAGAACATGGGGAGCAACATGGTGAGCTAGAGCAAGGTGGCAACTAGAGCAGGAACTAATTTTTTGTGTTTTTGAATAAAGCAAGCAAACCAAACTAGACTAATTTTTTGGGTTTTTTGGAAAGAGGCAAACAAAACCAAGCAAAAGAAACAAAGCAAACAAAAAAACAAAGTAAAGAGAAAGGAAGTGAAGGACTCCCCTAGTGAAGACGTCCTTAGCCTCCCCGACAACGGCGCCAGAAAAGCTTGATGGCTTGCACAGCTTATGTGAGCCTGTTGGGAACCCCAAGAGCAAGGTATGAAGCAGTACAACAGCAAGTTTTCCCTTAGTAAGAAACCGAGGTTATCGAACCAGTAGGAGGAAGGAAATGTCACACAGGTGTTGCAAGCAACGCAGAGACCTGCATAACACAAACTCAAGACTTTGCCCCAACTAACAGTGAGGTTGTCAATCTCACCGGTTGTTGTAACAAGGGATTAAACGTATGGTGTGGAAGGAATTGGTTTGCAGCAAGTAAACAAGTAAAAGTGGAAAATGTATCAATGGTAAAGATTGTACCGGGGTCCATAGTTCACTAGAGGTGCTCTCCTTAGATAAACAACATGGCATGAAGGGTAAACAAATTACAGCAGGGCAATTGACAGGAACTGAGCAAGGCATAACAATGCAATTACTAGTCAGAAAGATCCTATGAGATTCGATTGGGCAATACAACAAGATACATAGACCGCCATCCCATTGCATCTATGACTAGAAGTCCACCTTCAGGTTATCATCCGAACCCCCTCCGGTATTAAGTTGCAAGCAACAGACAACTGCTTTAAGCAAAGTGTGTAAGGTAAACAGTCCACATGTTCCATGAACAAGAGACCGTTGTTTTCTCCTTACTGGCAACAACACATCTACAACTCAAGAGATTATTGTCACTTCCCTTGGAAACTAGAGGCATGAACCCACTATCGAGCATAAATACCCTCTCTTGGAGTCACTAGCAACTACTTGGCCAAGATAGCTACTAACAACGAAGAGCGCGCAAGATCACAAACAACACGGACATGATAGAATCATAAAGACAAACCATTAATCAAACCAACATAATAATCTCAATATCCATCGGATCCCCGTAAACACAACATGCATGATTACAAATAGATTAGATCATGATCATGAACGGAGCTCACAAGATCTATACATGAAAGCATAAAGGAGGAGATACAACCATCTAGCTACTACATGGACCCATAGTCCAAGGTGGAACTACTCATGCATCATACCGGAGAGAAGGCCTCCGGGATGATCTCCCCACCGGCAGGGTGCCGGGAAGAACTTCAGATCCCCTTGATCTAGGGACGATGGTGGCGGCGGCTATAGACGGTTTCGTGGAGATTTTATCGGGTACCCAGGGTTTCTGCATCAGGGGCTTCTTATAGGCGAAGGGGGAGGCCGAGGCGGCGGCCAGAGGGGGCAAACCCTACCTAGGCGCGGGGTAGGGCCCACCCGCGCCTAGGGGGGTTTAGCCGCCCTAGCACACCTCCTCGTCTCCCCTCTGGACTTCTTGTTCCCCATGGAAATAATTGACTTTGACGTTTGTCCCGTCCAATTCCGAGAATATTTCTTTACTAACTTTTCTAAAACCAAAAATAGCAGAAAATAGGCATCTAGCACTGTTGCAACTTGTTAGTAGGTTAGTACCAGAAAACATGTAAAAAGCACCTCAAAGTGTGGACAAGTAAAGCAAAGTAGATACTAAACAAGCATGGAGCATCAAAAATTATAGATACGTTTCCAACGTATCATATCCCCATATCCTCCGACCACGGAGGTAAGGCTCATCCTCGTCGCCCATCTCCACCGCCCCGACATCACAAAGACGTAAAGGATCACCACCATACGATCATGCATCCACCAAGACACCCTCAGCGTGGCATCGTCATTCGCGATAACACGGAGCATCCTCGTCATGGCGGAGAATGCAATGGCAATAAAGGACACAAGAGCAGGTCGCACCATGACCCTCCGTGTCCGACAAGCAATTGCGACAGACGTGAGGCATCGCAGGAGGGTAACAGCAAGAAGGATAACCCACCGCCACCTCCGCCTCTGTCGCCACCTAGCAGCTACCATGGCGGAGGAGGCCCGTGTCGTTCACGCAGCCCATCCCCTGATGGCAAGAAGAAAAGAGCAAGCCCAGAGCCATACGACGCACGTTCACACTTGGACAAGATTCACGATCCCCGGGAAGGACAATACCTAGGGCCACGTTTCTTTGGACCTATAATACGGACCGCAACTTACCCCTAAGGGTTTCCGGATAGACAAAACAATCAAGCCCTATGATGGCACCGCCAAGTCAGCTACATGGTTGCAGGACTACGGCAACGCGGTAGAGATCGCCGGGGGAAACCCCAAAATTGCCGCCAAGTACCTCATATTGATGTTGACGGGCATGGCCCGCCAATGGATCGATGATTTCCTAGAAAAGTCCATATGCAACTGGTTGAACATCCAAGAAGCGTTCACCAAAAACTTTGAGGGTACATATAAGCATCCCTGCAGTGTGGCTGATCTACAATGGTGTGTGCAAGAGAAAGACGAAACATCTCGAGCCTACCTCTCCCGATAACTGTATATGAATAATTCCTGCGCAAGAGTGCACAATTAGACCACCATGGCCGCCTACATTGATGGATTGGAAAAAGGTACGTTGCTTTGACATAAGTTGAAGCGCCTACAGGACAATCACAGGCTAGATCTCAATCAGATGATCCATTTGGCCAGTGAGTTCGCGGCTGCCGACGACGATGCTCGCGTATCCTTGCTGGCAATATCCATCCCAACCCAAGCTAAGAGGAACAATAGCACCAAGCGGAAGAGTTCACCAGAATAAAAGCCAAGCTCCGACATGGTCGCCATGACGTTTGCAGGAAGAAGTGATGGCGGACAGCACAGCCGAGGACGAGGAGCCGGTCATGGGCAGTAGCGCGGTAGTGAAAATACCCCGGCAGCACTCTGCATTCCCCAAACGTATGAGGAATACCGTGATATGCCATGACTTGTACACCTCGACGCCAATGGCAAAGCTACCCACACCAATCGCCATTGCAAGTTCATGAACGATCTCAAAGAAGACCCGGAGTTCGGCTACAAGCGAAGCCAGAAGAACCGACCATGAGGCAAGGGCAAAGGGAAGAAGAAGGAAGAGGAGTCCAAGGATTCAAGTGACATGTACGAGGACGTTGAACCCAAGCACGCCGACAAGGGCGATGGCAAAGGCAAGAACCCCTTCGAGAAGAAGGCCCCCGTCTACCACACTTTCCTTGACACCCCAACTGTCTGGGCACTGAAAACCTCATTGAGGATACTGATGGCCACCCTACCCCCAGTTCCCCAGTACCTGCGCTGGTCGGAAGTTCCAATCACATGGGACATGAAGGATCACCCAGACCTCATTCCAATGGAGAACCAATATGCCATGGTCATCAACCCTTTGATTTACGGCAATAAGTTCACCAAGTGCATGGTGGATAGTGGAAGCAGCATCAACATTATGTACATGGATACACTATACAAGATGAACTTGACGGAGACCAACCTAAGGCGGATCAGCACCGTGTTCCACAGCGCAGTTCCTGGTCGGGAGGCTCAGTCCCTTGGGTGTATCACACTTCCGGTCGCTTTTGGCGATGTCAACAATTACCGCCAAGAATGCATGACCTTTGAAGTGGTCCCCTTCAAGATCGTGTATCACATCATATTTGGACGTGACATCTTCCACTCCTTCCTGGACAAACCATGCTTCGTCTACAACAAGCTCAAGATACCCAGACCAAACGGTGCATCATCGTATTCGGAAGCTTTTCCTAGGCAAGGAACTGGGAGATCAGAGAAGCAGCTTTTGCAGAAGTTGACCTCTACAACAAAGAATTCAAGGAGATCCGGAGCACGATCGATGCCTCGGAGATGCCGACATCGAAGAAACAAATTTCTGACTCCGATCCCGCATTCAAGGCCGCCATCGAGACCAAGTCGGTGGAACTTGTGGGAGGCGATGCCTCCAATGCCACTGCCATTGGGACGAATCTGGACCCTAAATAGGAGAGCGCGCTCGTAGAGTTCCTCCATGATAATAGGGACATCTTTGCCTGGCAACCTGCCGACATGAAAGGTGTACCTAAGGAACTTGCCGAGCATAGCTTGAATATTGATCCAAAATGCAAACCGGTGAAACAACCTCTATGACGCTTTGGAGATGAGAAGAGACAAGCAATAGGCAAAGAGATAGCTAGGTTACTTAAGGATAGTTTTATCCGAGAAGTCCTTCACACCCGATGGGTGGCCAATCCTGTACTTGTCCCCAAAAAGGGAACCAAAGAATTAAGAATGTGTGTTGATTACACTGGCTTGAAAAAAGCGTGTCTGAAGGATCTGTTTGCTTTGCCTCGCATTGACCAAGTCATTGACTTGACGACTTGCTTGGAACTTCTGTGTTTTTAGATGCATACTCAGGATACCACTAGATAAAGATGAGGAAATCAGACCAATTGGCCACTTCGTTCACCACACCTTACGACACGTTTTGCTATGTCACGATGCCCTTTGGGCAAAAAAACGCAAGTGATACCTACCAGCGGACTATGCAATGTTGCCTACATGACCAAATTGGTCAGAACGTTCGCGCCTATGTGGACGATATCGCGGTGATGTCTAAAAACTCTAATGAATTAATCTCTGACTTGAAGGAAACCTTCGATAATCTCCGGAAATACAACATGATGCTTAACCCAAAGAAGTGCGTCTTCGGGGTTCCAGCCGATAAATTGTTGGGCTTCATCGTTTCCCAGCGTGGAATCGAGGTCAACCCGGAGAAAATCAAGGCCATCCTAAACATTAACCACCTGACATACCTGAAGGACATCCAACAGCTCACAGGCTATGTTGCAGCAGTAATCCAGTTCGTCAGCCGACTTGGAGAGAAGGCTCTACCGCTATAAAATCTGCTGAAGAAAGCAGACAAATTCGTTTGGACGGATGAAGCAGATGCTGCACTTAAGGAGATACAGGGTATACTATCCTCAGCTCATGTACTTGCAGCACCCGATCCTGGAGAGCCTATGCTAATTTACATGGCGGCCACCAACCGGGTAATCAGCATCATCATCGTGGTGGAGCGGAAAGAACCAACGCATGAGTACGGCATGCAACGACCAGTTTACTATGTAAGCGAGGTCTTGACGGAGTCCAAGTGTTGGGGATATGCTATATGGGTATCCTCATAGCATGTCACTTATCCGGATAACCCGGGTGGCCCATAGTCGGTAGCATGGCCTATGGCCTGCTGGGCAGCCTAGTTAGATGGATCCAGAAGGGAGGCCCATGCCGGATAAAAGAAGGCTACGGTGGAGTCACCAACGAACCCGGAGCCTTGGAGTGCAAGATACACAAACTAGTAATAGACAGTGTAGGACTCTCTAACCTGTCCGGCTAGGACTTTTCCCTGTAACCCTAGGACCTGGAGACTATACAAGTCGGGCCTATGGGAGCCTTTAGGGCACGATCATAGACAACCTAGTGTCGACTACGACGCACCTCGCACAGCGAACCAATCCCTGTAACTCGGCGTATTGCCCTTATAGTGATTTATAGCAGGAGTAGGATTCCGCCACCGTTGTGGGATCTGAACCTAGGTAAGATGTGTTACCTTGTACCCGTCAAACGTCCGCCTTACCCCACGTCTCTAAACACGCACTGTGAGGACCCCTCCATGGCGTACTCGTCGGCAAAACCACGACAGTTGGCGCCCACCGTGGGGCAAGAGGCGCTTCAGTCTCTTCAGCGGGCGAGGACCAAGATCTTCGCAGGAATCGGCGAAACCATAGCCATCGGACGTGTTCTATTCTCCGGCAACGTTTTGATCATCCCTCCTGACGAGTTCTGGATCCTGGCGAAGACGAACCCTACGCGGTGTTTGATCGTTCCTATCGGAGACATCCACCTCTTCATCGGCGAAACCGACTCGGGCACTAGTTCCCTGGGAGTCGGAGGAGCATCAAGACCCGCACGGACCGCCTACGGGCTGGATACATTCGCGGAAGGATTGATGTCGGATCTCTCTTCGGAGTTTGCCGGCAAAGATCGAAAAGTATCAAGGCCCGCACGGACCGCCTAAGGGCAGGATACGTTCGCGGAAGGGTCAATGTCGGATCTCTCCTTGGAGTTTGCCGACAAAGATCAAAAAAATTCAAGGCCCACCCAAACCGCCCCTGTGCAGGATATAAAGGTGGAAGATCACTGCAAATCCGCCGGCTTCGTCCGTGCATCTGGACAACAGAGATCCAAGTTCGTCGGTGTGGTTACCATCTTCGATCTAGAACACTGTGTTCAGAGAGAGGGTGAAAACCCCCGCGATTACCTGGCCAGGTGGCTCCGTATACGAGCCGATCTGGCCCACTACCCCGATGATAATGCTTTGTATCACTTCGTGGAAGGACTGGACCGTGGCACGCTTCTCCGACATTCTTTAAGACGGCAGAAGGCAACAGGACGTCTTACCCTCGAAGAGATGGTGAGCACCGTCAACAGCTACGCGGAAGCTGACGCAGCAGCCCAGATAGAGCTTGCGCTCAGAGACGGAGAACCTCCGATTCAGCATCCGCCACCACCGCCTTCCGCCGCCATCGTCGTAGTAGCACCACCACCTCCAGTCATCATCGAGGCCATTCCACCTCCATCGCCCGTCATTGAGGAAGTCTTGGCACCCTCCGACTCTGTCATTGGCGCGCTTTATGCTGATTTCAGTGCAGATTCAGAGGAGATAGACTCCAGTCCAAAAGAGCTAGACTACGCTATGCAGGAGATGGAGGAGGAGTACTCGCGCGACGAGCAAGCCAACAACGCTGTCACATCTCGAGGGGTGTTCGTCACCATTGGGACGACGATGGATGAAGATCAACCCGGACGAGCTCCGCCTACGGCACTGGAAAAGGGGAAGGGGCCACTTATTGCTGCTGACGATGATCGCGCAAAAGTCATGCCTCCTCCGCCTAACCCAGTGCAGTAGCCGCAGGAACTCGGCATCGGCCCGAGCAACACAACACCGCAAACTTGCTGCCTCCAGCATCTACGTCTACAGCAGCCCAAGTTACTCCAGCTGATAGAGTGATGTACGGCAATCTCCTCGTCGAGCCACTAACCGTTTCTCATATCCGGAATGTGACCTAGCTTGACGAGAAGCGCCAGCAGCTGCTGGAGGAAGCGCAGGCCATCGCGGAGCAAGGCGCTAAACTATATCGAGATCTGGTCAACGCGCAAAAGTACATAGAGAAATCTAGAGCAATGGAGGCAGAGTACAAGACTTTACTGCAGCAGCAGAAGGCTAAGAAAGCTCCGGCTCGCGTCATCAACGATCCTGGTGTGCGGCGTAACCTAGGATGGGCCCCCTCGAAACCGGCATAGTCCAAGCCATACATTGACAGTGAAGGCAAGCAGGTGATGCCCACCCCACTCCTTAACCTCGTCGTCGCCAAGACCCTTCTGGAGCAGAATAGATCGCCTGAGGCAGTGGAACAGGTCTATGACCTAGTGGCCAAGGCGGTGAAGCAGCAGGAAAAGGCCACCTCTCAGAGGCTTGAGTCTGACCCAGCGCTCTGCCAATCTAGGCAGTACAAGCCGCCAAGGGACAGATCTCCTCTTGATGTCGGGTCTCAGACGGGTTCATCAAAGCGAAGACGGAGGGACGCGCGCAACAGGAAGGATGCCATCCCCATATCCTCCGACCATGGAGAAAAAGCCCGACCTCGTCGCCCGTCATCACCGCCCCGATCTCCCCGACATCGCGAAGATTACAAGGCTCACCATCATACGGATATGCCCCCCCCCCCCAAAGCAGTGTGGCATCGTCATCTGCGACAACGCAGAGCAGACCCGTCATGACGGAGAGCGCAACCACGGGCATAGGAGCAGGTCACACCACGACCCTCCACGTCCGACAAGCAACCGTGACAGGCGTGAGGCGTCGTAGGAGGGTAACAACAAGAAGGCTAACCCACCGCCACCTCCGCCTCCATCACCACCAAGCAATCACCATGGCGGAGGAGGCCCGCGTCGTTCACGCAGCCCATCCCCTGTTGACAAAAAGAAGAAGAACCCGGAGCCGTACGATGCACGTTCGCGGATCGATAAGATCCATGAGGCCCGGGAAGGACCATACCTAGGACCATGTTGCTTTGGACCTGCAATACGGTCCGCAACTTACCCCAAAGGTTTCCGGATTGACAAGACCATCAAGCCCTATGACGGCACCGCCAAGCCAGCCACATGGTTGCAGGACTACAGCAACGCAGTGGAGATTGCCAGAGGCAACCCCAACATCGCCGTCAAGTACCTCCCATTAATGTTGGCAGGCACGGCCCGTCAATGGATCGACGACTTGCCGGAGAAATCTATCTACAACTGGCTGGACATGCAAGAAGCGTTCACCAAAAACTTTGAGGGTACATACAAGCGTCCCTGCACTGTGGGCGATCTATAGCGGTGCGTGCAAGAGAAAGACGAGACATCTCGCGCCTACCTCTCCCGCTGGCTAGATATGAATAATTCCTACGCAGGAGTGCACGCTCAGACCGCCATGGCCGCCTTCATCGATGGGTTGGAAAGGGGCACGCTGCTCCGACATAAGCTGAAGCGCTTGCAGGACAATCACCAGCTTGACTTGAACCAGATGATTCAGTTGGCTAGTGAGTTCGTAGCTGCCGACGACGATGCTCGTGGCTCCTTGCCGGCAACAGTCGTTCCAACTCAAGCTCGGAGGAACAGCAGTACAAAGCGGAAAACCGCTCTAGAAGAAGAGCAATCTACCGACATGGTCGCTATGACTTTTGCAGGATGAGGTGATGGCGGACAACGTGGCCGAGGAAGAGGAGCTGGTCGTGGGCAGCAACGAGGAAGTGAAACCACCTCGGCGCCGCTCCGCGTTCCCCAAACCTACGAGGAGTACCGTGATATGTCGTGCCTCGTACACCTCGACGCCAACGGCAAGGCCACCCATACCAATCGACAATGCAAGTTCGTCAACGACCTCAAGGAAGACCCGGAGTCCGGATACAAGCGAAGTCGGAAGAACAGACCGCGAGGAAAGGGCAAGGGGAAGAAGAAGGAGGAGGAGTACAAGGATTCAACTGATATGGATGAAGACGTTGAACCCAAGCACGCCGCCAAGAGCGACGACAAGGGCAAGAACCCCTTCGCAAAGAAGGCTCCAGTCTACCACACTTTCCTTGGCACCCCCACCGTCCGACAATAAAAGACCTCTCTGAGGATCCCGATGGCCACTCTCCCCCCAGTTCCCCAGTACCTGCGCTGGCCGGAGGTTCCAATAACTTGGGATAGGACGGACCACCCAGACCTTATACCTACGGAGAACTAGTACGCCATGGTCATCAACCACTTGATTGACGGCGTGGAGTTCACCAAGTGTATGGTGGATAGTGGAAGCAGCATCAACATCATGTACTTGGATACACTGCAGAAGATGAACTTGACGGAGGCAAACCTAAGGCGGACCAACACCATCTTCCACGGCGTAGTTCCTGGTCGGGAGGCTCGGTCCCTTGGGTGCATTACACTTCAGGTTTCCTTTGGCGATGCTAATAATTACCGCCAAGAGCGCATGAACTTCGAGGTGGTCCCCTTCAAAAGCGTGTACCACGTCATATTCGGCTGCGACATATTCCACACGTTCATGGCCAAGCCATGCTTCGTCTACAACAAACTCAAGATACCCGGACCAAACGGTATCATCACCGTATCCGGAAGCTTTACCAAGGCAAGGGACTGCGAGATCAATGAAGCAGCCGTTGCAGAAGTTGTCCTCTACAGCGAAGAACTCAAAGAGATCCAAAGCAAGGTCGATGACTCAGAGATGCCCGTGTCGAAGAAGCAGATCTCCAACTCCGCTCCTGCGTTCAAGGCCGCCATCGAGACCAAGCCGGTGGAACTTTTGGTAGGCGATGCCTCCAAGGTCACCGCCAATGGGACGAACATGGATCCCAAATAGGAAAGCGCGCTCGTCGAGTTCCTCCGTGAGAACAGGGACATCTTTGCCTCGCAACCTGCCGACATGAAAGGTGTACCTAGTGTAGCATCCCAATTGTCTAACAATTGTAATGCTACTTGGTCTAGTAATATAATGGCTACTTCCTATATATAATTGTTGCATCATAATTATATCATGCTCATGTCATCATGCCACCTTGCATTTGAGCATCATATAAAACCCTTTTTGTTTTGGATCTTCTCTCATATGCATTGTTAATTGTATTTGCCTCTTGATACATTGTATTTGGTTCTTGATATATTGTTTAAATGCCCAAGTTAAGTTGGGGGCATATCTTTTAATCTACTCCACCACCCTTTCTTTTCACCACCTTATAATTCCACCATTCCATTATCCATGAGCTTGTATTTTATTTTCTTTTGGTATTTAATCTAGCTCATGGGAGATAGGATGGATCTACTTCCACAAATTCATTTGCTTGGCTTTAATCCACTTTTGGGAATGCATAAGAATAATGCCATGTAAATATTATTGTTTTCACAAGAATAAACATGGCATTAATTATTTTTGCATGGGCCATGCAAGTATCACCACATTCTAGTCTTTTGGAATTTATTTGAATTTTGAGTGGATCATCTTCCATCTTCCTCTACCCCTCTTTTGCTTGATCTAGTTGGTCTTGCTAAAAACCACACCACATCTCTCTCTCTCTCTCTTTTCCTCACCTTCCTCTCCTTTCACCTCCATCCATGCATGGTCATGTGGATCATGCCTAAAACCCTAAACCATACCCTCTCTCTCTAATCCTTTCTCCAAAAATCTCTCACCTAAGCTAAACCCTAAACCTAATCCCTCATCTACCCTAGTTACACCCTCACCATCTACCATACCACCTCTCTCTAACCCTAACCCGAGCCACTCCCTCCTAACCTAGCTATCTACCCCTCCATCCAACCCTAGCTCCATGCCGAGCCCCTCCTTGCTGGCCCCACCTGGCCCTCCCTCTCCCTGGACCAACCCACGAGCTCCCCTCCTCCCTTGGTCCCTCTCTTCCCTCTCTACTACAGGACAAGAAGGAGGCAAGGGAGAGACCTAGCCCTACACCACCGAAGCCACCTCCTTCTCCCTTTGCATAAAGGTGACCCCATGTGCTCCTCCCTCCCCTCTCTACCTCAACCAGCTACCCCAGTACTCCAGATCCCATCTGGGAGTGCCCAGACCCCTCTCCATCCTCCCTTCTTCTTCCCCCTCCCCACCATGATCATCTCCTCACCACCTAAACCCTAGCCTCGGCCCCCTCTGCTCTTCGTCGTTCTGGTGACCTCGAGGAGGGACTAGGGATTCCCGACGCTTGGACTGCTTCATCTTCTTCGCCCTGAAGCGTCGAAACCCGCTGGACCTCGCCGGAGAAGCATCGCCGCCGCCGTGTCCGTGAGCACCAGGAGCACTCCGGTCGTCTGCATCATCGCCGATCCCTTGCGTTTCAAGCCGATCCGCCACCACCGACGCACTCCTGGTGAGCCCCTCTACTCACTAGACATGCCCCCCTACCCTATCTTGCACCGTAGCACCGCCGCCCTGCGTCGAGCAGCCTCCGTGCGCCGCCGCGCGTCGCGCTCTGGCAGACAGCAGCAGCGGCAGCAGCTTCCTTCCCGCCTCTGTTCTTCGTCGTGCACCGCGCGTTGTAGACCTCCTCCGTGCTAGCTCTCTGAACGAAAGTTGTAGCCCGATGTCCCCTCTTATTTTTTCGTTTCTGCGGCTCGGCGAGATTCGCCGCCGTTTGGTCCCCATCGTCGTCCAAACTCCGGCCGATCTTCTGTACCCTGCAGGTCGGCGCGCAGCAGCAGTCCGGGGACGCAGTCGCTTTCGCAGTAAGGCCCCTAGCCTTTTTCCCGCCTCAACCCGCCATCCGCGGAGCCCCACCAGTCAGCCACCCGATCCATCTTGCAGAAAGCCCCCCAGATCTTCACCGCCTCAACCCGCAGTACCCTGGATCTCCCACGTGTCAGCGCCCGATAGCCCGTGCGCGTGCGTGGCCCCTGCTCTGCCCCTGGCCCGCCTGTCATCCTCCTTGGTTAGAAATCCAGCGAGTAACAAAATTCCAGAGAACCTTTTCTGAATTCAAATTCAATTTTTTTATATTCTGTTTAAATATAAACTAATTCATAACTTTCAAATGTTTTGGAATTTGAATTCAAACTCTATATGAAATATGTTTTGTTTTTGAATGTGAATTCAAATCTTTAGTCAAAAATTTTCAGAACTAATTCAAACTAGTCAAACCTTTGACTTTGACTCCATTTGACTCAATTTGACTTTAACATAAATTTAAATTCATAATTCCAAATAATACAAATGATATATGTTTTGAGATCAGAAAAATGTGAGGAATTCAAATATGCTATCCAAAATATATTTTGAACACTTAAAATTTCAAGTTGATTTAAATTACAATAAAATGCCCTTTTTCCTTAATCAATTAATAACTTTTGTTTTATAACTCCAAATTTGACAAATGATATGTCTAAAATGATTAGCTCGACGAGACCTTTCTGTTTACGCATTCCATGTTCTGAATTGCAGCATGCATCATATAAATATAAAGTATACAACAACTAATATGAGGTTAAAATGTGACCAAAACTCAATAAAAGGCTTTAATCTTGTATTCCACATCTCACCCATGCCATGCTACTTTATTGCCATGCAAATTGTGCATCATTCATCATGGCATGATTGTTTGCTTGTCGCATTTTATTCCTATGCTTGTGCACTTTATTTATGTTGGCCCTTGTTTGTTTGGTTCTTCTTCGAATAGACGCTGAGCAGGGGATATATCAAGAAACCTAGGAGCACTACCCAGATCCTTCTCTCGCTTCAACTGAGCTGCCAGGCAAGCACTACCACATGCTTGCATACATATAGTACCTATTGCCTCTATCTTATTCTTGCATCATTGAGTCGCGATTGCATTAAACTGAATCCCAAGTACTGCATAGCCATTACTTTTAGACCCCACCGAAGCTTGTTCCTCCATCCCATGAGCCATTACTACAGGAGTTGTTTGAGCCATGCGGGTCGTAGAACAGCATGTGTAGGGTATGTGAGTGTCTGATGGATAACGAGGTACCTAAACAACTTAACCTGAGTAGTATGGGATAACTAATGAAAGTGGCACCGGTGAGCAATATCTGCTATTTGGTTTTTCATGCTCACTTGTGTCCCGTAGGACCCCGAGTACTTGATTCCTGTTCCTTGAATATTCGCGCTATCCACATCCGGGAGGCTTATGGGACCCCCCTGAGCCAGAGCTTGATTCATTCTTATTTCTTGGGGCCACAAAGTAGTTTGGGGCTTTATTACTATTATGTACTTATGCCATGCTTTACTGCTTTATTTAAGATTGTGCGAGGTATGCACCTGTACTGTTTAGGTAAGCGGAGTGTTTTCGTGGTATCGACAAGCCCAGTCACACTTTCGGGTTCCCAGTCGTTTACAGCCATTGACGCAAACCTTGAGTCCGTCTCGGAGCCGGCCAACTTCGTCGCGGGTAGCTTAATGGGGTGGCCCCCTGAAATATTTCTGAATCCTATGATTGCTTTGTCGTGAATGCCTCGTTGGGTTTTGATTTGGTTTTTCCGAGGTTGATCGAGTGTGTGTTGCTATTTGTGCACCCCTGCAGGGTAAAACTTTCTGAAAGCCGTGTCCGCGGTTATGGACGACTTGGAGCACAGTTTCTCGATCATAGACAAGTATAACTAAAGTACCGCTTTTAATTTGACTAAGTACCTGACTAGTAAATAGTGCAACACTCGTGGAATGGATAATAAAACTGCAAACGGATGGGGGGTTGTTCGTCCGCTTCCTCGTTGGTAAGCGAGGAGGGGGATGGATCTGTTAATATTACTGTTATAACTGTTGTTATTAATTCACGGACATCCGTCTATCTTTGGTTAGGCGGATGGTTAGCAAGTATCTATAGAATTGTTAGGGTTTATCTTTTTCTGCAATTGCGTCACCCCAGGTTTTGTCCCCTTTAGAGGCATAAAGACTTGCTGAGTACCCCTAGGGTCTCACACGATAAATTATTTGATTCAGATGAACAGGTACACTCACAAGATGGATACTGGGTGGAGGAGACGGACGATGTGGACAACGATCATTCGGTGTAGAGATTCCGGGAACGGGGATCCGTGAGATCTGTGGGCGGGATGTGTTTATTTATGGGGCATCTTATGCCGATTTGCTTCTTATCCGTACTCGGATCTTGTTTGCCGCTTCCGCCTGATACTCTGATGTTTGATGTATGAGGAGATATCCTAAACTATTATATCTATCTAGGACATTTGGATGTTGTCGTATGGCGTTGCAATATTTCTATTTCTTTTAGATGGAATGGCTCTGAGGACTGTTGTATGGTGGCTTGCATACATACTCATTTGTGTATGTAGTTGATCCCTTCGCCTGCCGATTACGCCGCCCGTTCTTGTCCCGATGTTTGGAAATGGTTAGGACGGCCGAAAGGTCTACCTGTGAGTGGCATTGGGCCCCACCGTACTATTTTAACCATTTCCGCTCATCCAGGCTTGTAACTAGGAGCGTAATTCACCGAGGTAGTTACAATTGGTATCAGAGCCATCCCGCCCTTCAGGGTCTCAGCCAAATGGTCGTTGTCAGTCTAGCAAATATTTTTGGTAGCTATGTATACTAGGGAAAAACAAAACGCGAGAGTAGGACTGCTTCCACTTTTCTTCTTACCCACCCACCCACCCTTTTCTGGTAAGGAAGTGTAACGTTTTCAATCCTCTTCTTAAAAGTTCAAACTAGGATTCACGTGTTCAGGGTTTCCGTAGTACCATAGGTTGTATGTGTGTGTGTGTGTGTAATTCCTTGTCTATCTGTTGCATCCAAGTTGTTATCACAATCGGCCTTTTGGTTATCAACTGTTGGTACATTCCATACCGACAGGCTTTTGCAAACCGACGCGATCTATCTGATTCGTTGTATACCGCCGCGATCTGTCTTACTCTTTGTTATCCGACGTTATCTTGTTTGGGGTGTTCGTTTCCGTAGTTACTAATCTTTAGGTTCATCGTGAGAAGAAGGTGTTGGGATACGTGTTCTACTTATTCATGTGCGAAGTAATGATTTGAGTGCGGGATGGAGTCGCGACCATACCACTACTTTTATCATTCGCTCTTGTATATTGATTTGGTAGAGTCACTAATCTTGACTCGTTAAGTGATTTTGCGCATCTATTGGTATTTTAATGCCGAAATTTGCGGAAAATTTTTCTTTGATATATCTGTGTACCACACTCCTTTTCAGTCGTGTGCGATATGCTTAATATCTTCTAGGTGCTTTGAACTTCGTTGATATTTTAATATCATCTTAGTAAATTGTATCCTTTAATATTGGTTAATTCCATCTTGGTACTATTTTGGATTATTATTATTCTCCATTATAGTACTGACTTGTGTTTTACATCAATAACAGGATGGCACCACCACGCCGTTCTGAGGAGGACATACCACCTGAACTGGGGGCCGTGTTGTCAAGCATCGCCAATGCCTTGGCAGCAATGCAGCAGAACCAGCAGCGTTTTGAAGAAAGTGTCAGGAGGAATGAGTTTGCTCCGCTACCTCCACCTCCCAAGCGAGGAGACATCAAAAGCTTCCTGAAGTTCAACCCACGCCAATTTGATGTGTCCGATCAACCACTTGATGCTGATGATTGGTTGCGTGAGATGTCAAGGCTACTGACGACTGCTGATGTTCCTGAGCAAGAATGGGTAAACTGTGCCACTCACCTTCTGAAGGGAGATGCAGCTCTCTGGTGGGAGAATTACCTGAAGGCAAACTGCATTGGTTTTCAGCCTACTTGGGAACAGTTCACTGGAGCCTTCAAAGAGCAGTACCTGTCAGAAATTGTCATGGAGAGGATGAAGGAAGTGTTTCTCAACCTCAAGCAGGGCAATGATAATGTCAATACTTACATCAGGAACTTCATGAACCTTTCTCGTTATGGTGGCGATGAGATCTCTGATGACAAGAAGAAGCAAAAGAGGTTCCGGCAAGGGCTCAATGCATCGATTAAATACGCAATCACACATGCAAGGCCGGCGTCTTTTCTGGAACTTCAGCATACAGCTCTGCAGGAAGAAGCAAGTAGGCAAGTGTTTGAGGAGTCAAAGAAACACAACCGTGATGCAGCAAGCTCTTCAGCTATGTCAACTCCTTCTAAGCGTCGTGTCTGGGTTCCTAACACCCCACCGTCGCTCCCGGCTCCACCAAGACCTGCAAGCTACGCGTCAAGGCCACCAAACTTCCTCACTGCTGCTCCCAGGGGCTACAACCACCACTACCCTGGAGCGCCTGGCGGAGTCCCTGGCTATGTTTCTCCACGTCCACCTGGTGCTTGTTTCACTTGTGGAGACACTGGGCATCAGTACTGGAACTGTCCGATGAAAAACAAAGCTCTTCCTCCACCACCTCCAAGATCTGCGGCAAGCTCTCCTATGGTTCGTGCACCACCACCTCGGGCTCTCAACATCAACACCAAGCCCGGGTCTACTGTTGCTCGTGCCAACTGTGTCAACGCCGCTCAAGCTGAGCATGCACCTGGAGTTGTGATGGGTATGCTATCCGTTAACTCAGTCCCTGCATGATTTTTGTTTGATTCTGGTGCATCGCATTCATTTGTTTCTCACAAGTTTGCAAATGAAAATGAGTTAGCTATGGATCCTCTCCTTAAGCGGTTAATGGTCCTTTCTCCTGGAGCAACAATGGCAGCTTCTAAAATCAGCCATGGCAATCAAATTGAGATTGGTGGCTCTTCGTTCTCGGCGTCCTTAATTGTTCTGGGCAATTCTGACATTGATGTCATCTTGGGCATGGATTGGTTGACAGCAAATGCAGCTGTGATTGATTGTGCTGAACGCTCGGTTTCTCTGAAGATTCCTGAAGGCCATATAGTCTATTCTCCAAGTCTGACTCCTGCTATCCAGCTTTTCTCTTTGGTGGCTCTGAATGATGATGCTATGGAAGCTATTCAGAGTGTTCCGGTGGTCTGTGAGTTCCCAGATGTCTTTCCTGAAGAGTTGCCAGGTATGCCTCCGGATCGTGAGGTTGAGTTTGTAATTGAGCTTGAACCTGGAACGGCTCCTATCTCCAAGCGGCCTTATAAAATGGGTCATGCTGAGTTGGCTGAACTCAAACGACAGCTTGATGAACAAGAGAAGTTGGGTTTCATTCAACACAGTACTTCTTCGTGGGGTAGCCCAACCCTCTTTGTGAAGAAGCGAGACATGACTGATAGACTTTGTGTTGACTATCGGGCTCTCAATGCTAAAACCATCAAGAATAAATATCCCCTTCCGCGGATTAATGATCTCTTCGATCAGCTAGCTGGAGCTGTGGTATTCTCTAAGCTTGACTTGAGAAGTGGTTATCATCAAATCAAGATTCGCAAGGAAGATGTTCCTAAAACAACTTTCACCACCCGCTATGGCCTGTATGAGTACACGGTCATGTCCTTCGGTCTCACCAACGCACCTGCCACCTTCTCGAGGCTAATGAACTCGGTTTTCATGGAGTATCTTGATAAGTTCGTTGTGGTCTATCTGGATGACATCCTAGTCTATTCTAAGTCAAAGGAAGAACATGAAGAACACCTTCGGTGTGTCCTAAACAAGCTTCGTGAGAACCGCCTGTATGCAAAGTTCTCCAAGTGTGAGTTTTGGCTGCCTCAAGTAACCTATCTTGGTCACGTCATCTCTGCCAAGGGCATTGCAGTCAACCCGGAAACTGTAAAGACAATTGTTGAATGGCTTCCTCCTGTTAATGTCAAAGAAGTGCGGAGTTTCCTTGGTTTGGCTAGTTATTGTCGTCGCTTCGTTCAGAACTTTTCGAAGATAGCGAAGCCTCTTACCGATCTCCTCAAGAAAGGCAAGAAATACCTTTGGACTCCTGCATGTCAAGCAAGCTTTGAGACACTCAAAGAGAAGCTCACTTCCACACCAGTCTTGGTTCCTCCGGATACATCTAAGCCTTTCCAGATATTCTGTGACGCCTCTTTGCAAGGATTGGGTGCGGTCCTTATGCAAGAAAAACAAGTTGTTGCTTATGCCTCTCGACAGTTGAAGACGCATGAGATCAACTATCCTACACATGACCTCGAACTCGCAGCAGTTGTTTTTGCTTTGAAATTATGGAGGCATTACTTGCTGGGAAACCGTTGTGAAATCTTTTCTGATCACAAGAGTCTGAAGTATATCTTCACTCAGCCTGATCTCAACCTGCGGCAGAGGAGGTGGATTGAAGCAATCAATGACTTCGATTTGATCATCAACTACACTCCGGGCAAAGCTAATGTCATGGCCGATGCTCTCAGCCGCAAAGCTTATGTCAACAACCTCATGATGGAAGAACAACAGCCTCTCTTGTGCGAGGAATTCCGTCAGCTCAACCTTGAAATTGTGGAACAAGGGTATCTCCTGAACCTTCTGGCTACTCCTCTCTTGGAAGAAAAGGTTCGCTCCTTTCAGCTTGGTGATCCGCACACCAAAAAGATCATCTCCAGACTTCAGCTTCCGAAGTATGAGTCCTTCCACGTAGATGACCAAGGCACGCTTTTCTTTGAACACTGGATGTTTGTTCCGAACTACCCGGGTTTGAGAGAGCAAGTTCTCAAGGAAGCGCACGATTCTGTTCTTTCTATCCACCCTGGCAGCACAAAGATGTACATGGACTTGAAAACACAATATTGGTGGCTGGGTTTGAAACGATATTGTGCCAAGTATGTCTCGGAGTGTGATGTCTGCCGCAGAGTTAAAGCTGTCCATCAGAAACCTTCCGGTCTTCTACAACCATTGAAACCCCCGGAATGGAAATGGGAGAAAGTAGAGATGGACTTCATCACTGGTTTTCCAAGGTCGCAGAAGGGCAACAATGCAATCTTTGTTGTCATTGACAGGCTTTCTAAAGTGGCTCACTTCTTCCCCGTCAAGGAAACAATTTCTGAAATTCAGTTGGCTGAGCTCTATATCAACAGAATTGTCTCTCTGTATGGGGTTCCGCTTGAGATCAGTTCAGACCGTGGAAGCATCTTCACTTCCAAGTTCTGGGAAAGTTTCCAAAATGCTTTGGGAACAAAGTTGAACTTCAGCACAGCTTACCACCCTCAGTCGCAAGGACAAGTTGAAAGGATCAATCAGATTCTGGAGGATATGCTTCGTGCTTGCGTCATCTCTTTTGGCATGAAGTGGGAAGAATGTCTTCCTTATGCTGAATTCTCTTACAATAACAGCTTCCAGAAAAGTCTAAAGATGGCACCATTTGAGGCTCTCTATGGTCGCAAGTGCAGAACTCCGATTGGTTGGTCGGGTGCAGGTGAAAGAATATGGTTTGGCCCTGACATTGTAACTCAAGCGAACGAGAAGGTGCACATCATTCTTGAAAATCTGAAGATTGCTCAAAGTCGCCAGAAGAGCAATTATGACAGAAAGCACACGGACATGGAGTATGTCCCTGGTGATCTCGTTTACCTTCGTGTCACTCCCATGAGAGGCACGCACCGTTTTGGTATCAAAGGAAAGCTGGCTCCTAGATACATCGGTCCATTCAAAATTCGTGGAAGAAGAGGAGAAGTTGCTTATGCTCTTGAGCTCCCGGAAAAACTCAAGGTCCATCATGTTTTCCACATCTCTCAACTCAAGAAATGCTTCAAGGATCCCGGCAGGACCGTGGATCATGAGCTTATCAATCTCCAAGAAGACCTGTCTTATCAAGAACACCCCACAAAAATCCTTGAAGTCGCAGAAAGAAGGACTCGCAACAAGTCCATCAAGTTCTGCAAGGTGCAGTGGTCGCACCATTCCGTTGATGAAGCCACTTGGGAACGTGAAGATGAGCTCCGTGCCAAGTATCCTACCCTCTTTGTGTCTTCTTCTTCTTCCTAGAATCTCGGGGCGACATTCCTGTTTAGTGGGGGAGAGTTGTAGCATCCCAATTGTCTAACAATTGTAATGCTACTTGGTCTAGTAATACAATGCTACTTCCTATATATAATTGTTGCATCATAATTATATCATGCTCATGTCATCATGCCACCTTGCATTTGAGCATCATATAAAACCCTTTTTGTTTTGGATCTTCTCTCATATGCATTGTTAATTGTATTTGCCTCTTGATACATTGTATTTGGTTCTTGATATATTGTTTAAATGCCCAAGTTGAGTTGGGGGCATATCTTTTAATCTACTCCACCACCCTTTCTTTTCACCACCTTATAATTCCACCATTCCATTATACATGAGCTTGTATTTTATTTTCTTTTGGTATTTAATCTAGCTCATGGGAGATAGGATGGATCTACTTCCACAAATTATTTTGCTTGGCTTTAATCCACTCTTGGGAATGCATAAGAATAATGCCATGTAAATATTATTGTTTTCACAAGAATAAACATGGCATTAATTATTTTTGCATGGGCCATGCAAGTATCACCACATTCTAGTCTTTTGGATTTTATTTGAATTTTGAGTGGATCATCTTCCATCTTCCTCTACCCCTCTTTTGCTTGATCTAGTTGGTCTTGCTAAAAACCACACCACATCTCTCTCTCTCTCTTTTCCTCACCTTCCTCTCCTTTCACCTCCATCCATGCATGGTCATGTGGATCATGCCTAAAACCCTAAACCATACCCTCTCTCTCTAATCCTTTCTCCAAAAATCTCTCACCTAAGCTAAACCCCAAACCTAATCCCTCATCTACCCTAGTTACACCCTCACCATCTACCATACCACCTCTCTCTAACCCTAACCCGAGCCACTCCCTCCTAACCTAGCTATCTACCCCTCCATCCAACCCTAGCTCCATGCCGAGCCCCTCCTTGCTGGCCCCACCTGGCCCTCCCTCTCCCTGGACCAACCCACGAGCTCCCCTCCTCCCTTGGTCCCTCTCTTACCTCTCTACTACAGGACAAGAAGGAGGCAAGGGAGAGACCTAGCCCTACACCACCGAAGCCACCTCCTTCTCCCTTTGCATAAAGGTGACCCCATGTGCTCCTCCCTCCCCTCTCTACCTCAACCAGCTACCCCAGTACTCCAGATCCCATCTGGGAGTGCCCAGACCCCTCTCCATCCTCCCTTCTTCTTCCCCCTCCCCACCATGATCATCTCCTCACCACCTAAACCCTAGCCTCGGCCCCCTCTGCTCTTCGTCGTTCTGGTGACCTCGAGGAGGGACTAGGGATTCCCGACGCTTGGACTGCTTCATCTTCTTCGCCCTGAAGCGTCGAAACCCGCTGGACCTCGCCGGAGAAGCATCGCCGCCGCCGTGTCCGTGAGCACCAGGAGCACTCCGGCCGTCTGCATCATCGCCGATCCCTTGCGTTTCAAGCCGATCCGCCACCACCGACGCACTCCTGGTGAGCCCCTCTACTCACTAGACATGCCCCCCTACCCTATCTTGCACCGTAGCACCGCCGCCCTGCGTCGAGCAGCCTCCGTGCGCCGCCGCGCGTCACGCTCTGGCAGACAGCAGCAGCGGCAGCAGCTTCCTTCCCGCCTCTGTTCTTCGTCGTGCACCGCGCGTTGTAGACCTCCTCCGTGCTAGCTCTCTGAACGAAAGTTGTAGCCCGATGTCCCCTATTAGTTTTTCGTTTCTGCGGCTCGGCGAGATTCGCCACCGTTTGGTCCCCATCGTCGTCCAAACTCCGGCCGATCTTCTGTACCCTGCAGGTCGGCGCGCAGCAGCAGTCCGGGGACGCAGTCGCTTTCGCAGTAAGGCCCCTAGCCTTTTTCCCGCCTCAACCCGCCATCCGCGGAGCCCCACCAGTCAGCCACCCGATCCATCTTGCAGAAAGCCCCCCAGATCTTCACCGCCTCAACCCGCAGTACCCTGGATCTCCCACGTGTCAGCGCCCGATAGCCCGTGCGCGTGCGTGGCCCCTGCTCTGCCCCTGGCCCGCCTGTCATCCTCCTTGGTTAGAAATCCAGCGAGTAACAAAATTCCAGAGAACCTTTTCTGAATTCAAATTCAATTTTTTTATATTCTGTTTAAATATAAACTAATTCATAACTTTCAAATGTTTTGGAATTTGAATTCAAACTCTATATGAAATATGTTTTGTTTTTGAATGTGAATTCAAATCTTTAGTCAAAAAATTTCAGAACTAATTCAAACTAGTCAAACCTTTGACTTTGACTCCATTTGACTCAATTTGACTTTAACATAAATTTAAATTCATAATTCCAAATAATACAAATGATATATGTTTTGAGATCAGAAAAATGTGAGGAATTCAAATATGCTATCCAAAATATATTTTGAACACTTAAAATTTCAAGTTGATTTAAATTACAATAAAATGCCCTTTTTCCTTAATCAATTAATAACTTTTGTTTTATAACTCCAAATTTGACAAATGATATGTCTAAAATGATTAGCTCGACGAGACCTTTCTATTTACGCATTCCATGTTCTGAATTGCAGCATGCATCATATAAATATAAAGTATACAGCAACTAATATGAGGTTAAAATGTGACCAAAACTCAATAAAAGGCTTTAATCGTGTATTCCACATCTCACCCATGCCATGCTACTTTATTGCCATGCAAATTGTGCATCATTCATCATGGCATGATTGTTTGCTTGTCGCATTTTATTCCTATGCTTGTGCACTTTATTTATGTTGGCCCTTGTTTGTTTGGTTCTTCTTCGAATAGACGCTGAGCAGGGGATATATCAAGAAACCTAGGAGCACTACCCAGATCCTTCTCTCGCTTCAACTGAGCTGCCAGGCAAGCACTTCCACATGCTTGCATACATATAGTACATATTGCCTCTATCTTATTCTTGCATCATTGAGTCGCGATTGCATTAAACTGAATCCCAAGTACTGCATAGCCATTACTTTTAAACCCCACCGAAGCTTGTTCCTCCATCCCATGAGCCATTACTACAGGAGTTGTTTGAGCCATGCGGGTCGTAGAACAGCATGTGTAGGGTATGTGAGTGTCTGATGGATAACGAGGTACCTAAACAACTTAACCTGAGTAGTATGGGATAACTAATGAAAGTGGCACCGGTGAGCAATATCTGCTATTTGGTTTTTCATGCTCACTTGTGTCCCGTAGGACCCCGAGTACTTGATTCCTGTTCCTTGAATATTCGCGCTATCCACATCCGGGAGGCTTATGGGACCCCCCTGAGCCAGAGCTTGATTCATTCTTATTTCTTGGGGCCACAAAGTAGTTTGGGGCTTTATTACTATTCTGTACTTATGCCATGCTTTACTGCTTTATTTAAGATTGTGCGAGGTATGCACCTCTACTGTTTAGGTAAGCGGAGTGTTTTCGCGGTATCGACAAGCCCAGTCACACTTTCAGGTTCCCAGTCATTTACAGCCATTGACGCAAACCTTGAGTCCGTCTCGGAGCCGGCCAACTTCGTCGCGGGTAGCTTAATGGGGTGGCCCCCTGAAATATTTCTGAATCCTGTGATTGCTTTGTCGTGAATGCCTCGTTGGGTTTTGATTTGGTTTTTTCCGAGGTTGATCGAGTGTGTGTTGCTATTTGTGCACCCCTGCAGGGTAAAACTTTCTGAAAGCCGTGTCCGCGGTTATGGACGACTTGGAGCACAGTTTATCGATGATAGACAAGTATAACTAAAGTACCGCTTTTAATTTGACTAAGTACCTGACTAGTAAATAGTGCAACACTCGTGGAATGGATAATAAAACTGCAAACGGATGGGGGGTTGTTCGTCCGCTTCCTCGTTGGTAAGCGAGGAGGGGGATGGATCTGTTAATATTACTGTTATAACTGTTGTTATTAATTCACGGACATCCGTCTATCTTTGGTTAGGCGGATGGTTAGCGAGTATCTATAGAATTGTTAGGGTTTATCTTTTGCTGCAATTGCGTCACCCCAGGTTGTGTCCCCTTTAGAGGCATAAAGACTTGCTGAGTACCCCTAGGGTCTCACACGATAAATTATTTGATTCAGATGAACAGGTACACTCACAAGATGGATACTGGGTGGAGGAGACGGACGATGTGGACAACGATCATTCGGTGTAGAGATTCCGGGAACAGGGATCCGTGAGATCTGTGGGCGGGATGTGTTTATTTATGGGGCATCTTATGCCGATTTGCTTCTTATCCGTACTCGGATCTTGTTTGCCGCTTCCGCCTGATACTCTGATGTTTGATGTATGAGGAGATATCCTAAACTATTATATCTATCTAGGACATTTGGATCTTGCCGTACGGCGTTGCAATATTTCTATTTCTTTTAGATGGAATGGCTCTGAGGACTATTGTATGGTGGCTTGCATACATACTCATTTGTGTATGTAGTTGATCCCTTCGCCTGTCGATTACGCCGCCCGTTCTTGTCCCGATGTTTGGAAATGGTTAGGACGGCCGAAAGGTCTACCTGTGAGTGGCATTTGGGCCCCACCGTACTATTTTAACCATTTCCGCTCATCCAGGCTTGTAACTAGGAGCGTAATTCACCGAGGTAGTTACACCTAGAGAACTTGCCAAGCACAGCTTAAACATTGATCCAAAATGTAAACCAGTGAAACAGTCTATACGATGCTTTGGAGATGAGAAGAGACGCGCCATTGGCAAAGAGATAGCTAGGTTACTTAAGGCTAGATTTATCCGAGAAGTCCTTCACACCCAATGGGTGGCCAATCCTGTACTTGTCCCCAAAAAGGGAACCAATGAATTTAGAATGTGTGTTGATTACACCAGCTTGAACAAAGCATGACCCAAAGATCCGTTTTCTTTGCCTCGCATTGACCAAGTCATTGACTCGAAGGCTAGCTCGGAACTTTTGTGTTTTCTTGATGCATACTCAGGATACCACTAGATCAAGATGAGGAAGTCGAACCAATTGGCCACTTCGTTCACTACCCCATATGGCACGTTTTGTTATGTCATGGTGCCCTTTGGGCTGAAAAACGCAGGTGCTACATACCAGCAGACAATGCAACGTTTCCTCCACGACCAAATTGGTCGGAACGTTCACGCTTATGTGGACGATATCGCGGTGATGTCTAAAAAGTCAAATGACTTAATCTCCGACTTAAAAGAAACCTTTGATAATCTCCGGAAGTACAACATGATGCTTAACCCTAAGAAGTGCGTCTTCGGGGTTCCAGCCGGCAAATTGTTGGGCTTCATCGTTTCCCAACGTGGAATCGAGGTCAACCCGGAGAAAATCAAGGCCATCTTAAACATAAATCATCCGACATGCCTAAAGGACATTCAACGACTAACAGGTTGTGTTGCAGCAGTTAGTCTGTTCGTCAGCCGACTTAGAGAGAAGGCTCTGCCGCTGTACAAGTTGCTGAAGAAGGCGGACAAATTCACGTGGACGGACGAAGCAGATGCAGCATTGAAGAAGCTTAAGAAGATTCTTTCCTCAGCGCCCATCCTTGCAGCACCCGAGCCTGGAGAGCCCCTGTTAATTTACATGGCGGCAACCAACCGGGTTATCAGCATCGTCGTCGTGGTAGAGCGGAAGGAACCAGGCTATGAGCACGGAGTTCAACGACCAGTTTACTATGTGAGTGAGGTTTTGACGGAGTCCAAGCAGCGTTACCCGCACTACCAAAAGATAGCTTATGGAGTATTCCTTGCTTCTCGGAAGCTGAGGCATTACTTTCAGGAGCACCCAATCACAGTGGTGAGAAAAACTCCATTGTCCGACATTATCAATAACAGCGAAGCTACAGGAAGGGTCGCGAAGTGGGCCATTGAACTCGCCGCCTTCGAGATCACCTACAAGAGGCGCGACGCTATCAAGTCACAAGCCTTGGCGGATTTTGTTGCATATTGGACGGAGATGCCAGATGCTACTCCGTTGCCAGAACCAGAGTACTGGGTGATTCACTTTCACGGATCAAAGCTGCTCAACGGCTTGGGGGCTGGTGTATTGCTACAGTTACCAACAGGAGACAAGCTACACTACGTTCTGCAGATCCACTTCGAGGCTACAAACAACATGGCGGAGTATGAAGCACTCATTCACGGACTGCGTGTAGCCAAGGATATTGGCATCAAACACATAGTTTGTTGTGGAGATTCCGACTTGGTTGCCCAGCAGGTGGCTGGCACCTGGAATGCGCGGAACCCTATGATGGCGGCATATCGAGACGAAGTGGACGAGATAGCCAAGAGCTTCTTGGGCTACGAATTCAAGTATGTACCTAGGGAACAAAACGAGGCGGCTGATCTGTTGTCTAAGCTTGGATCAGGGCGCAAGCAAATTCCGCCAGGAGTTTTCCTAGAGCACCTGCGCACACCATCTGTGAAGGGGGCCGACATCGACAACCCGGATAGAGCTGACTCTTTCGTCAACATGGTGACTAAGGTCCCTTCGGCTTGGACAAAACCGTTCATGGAATATCTCGAACACGGAACTTTGCCCGATGACGAAGTCGAAAGATGGCAAATAGTACGATGAGCAAAGGTTTATACCATAATCAATGGGCAACTCTACAGAAGGAGCACTACTGGTGTATACCTAAAATGTGTTTCCCAGCTAGAAGGTATGGAAATCCTACGCGAAATCCATCTCGAAGATTGCGGGCATCACGCCGCTCCTCGATCATTGGTCGCGAAAGCCTTCCGGCAAGGATTCTACTGGTTGACCGCGAAGGCGGACACCGACAAGCTGGTTGAGACATGCATGGCATTCCATTATTATGCCCGATAACCACATGTTCCTGCTGAAGAACTACAAACAATACCAATAACTTGGCCATTTGCAGTATGGGGGCTGGACATGGTGGGACCGTTACAGACGGCACCTTGTGGGTTTACGCATATGCTTGTAGCAGTTGAAAAATTCACTAAATGGATAGAAGCTAAGCCCATCAGAAAGCTTGATGGGGCAACTGCCCTCAGGTTCGCCCGAGATCTAGTGATGAGATTTGGTCTCCCACACAACATTATCACCGACAATGGCAACAATTTATCACTCGGAGAAGTGGAGGCATATTGTTGGGAGAAAGGCATCCGACTTGATCTTGCTTCTATGGCACACCCACAATCCAATGGTCAGGTTGAGCGAGCCAATGGATTAATTCTGCAGGGAATCAAGCCACGTCTTGAGGAACCGCTACATAGAGCAGCTGGAGCCTGGGCGGAAGAATTACCATCTGTGCTGTGGAGTTTACGGAATACACCCAACAGATCCACCGGCTACACCCCTTATTTCATGGTATATGGAGCAGAAGCCATCCTACCTTCCGACATTCTTCACGATGCACCAAGAGTTGCCGCCTACGACGAGTATGATGCTGAAGAATCCAGACGCCTAGATGTGGACCTTCTCGAGGAGGAGCGCGTTTTGGCATGCCAAAGATCCGCCATCTACTAGCAGAAGCTACGCAGCTACCATAGTCGTCGCGTTCAGCATCGCTCGTTTAAAGAGGGGGATTTGGTCCTCCGACTTAAGCAGAAGAAGTCACACAAACTATCCCCGCCATGGGAAGGACCGTTCATCATAAGCAAGGCGCTACTCAATGGGTCTTACTACCTTGTTGGCAATCATGAACTAAAGGATAGACCCAACGAGGATCATAAGCGTAAGCGACGTGACCCGGATGATGACTACCCGGAGCTTGATCGGCCATGGAACATAGCACATCTACGTCCTTTTTACACTTAGCATTTTTTATCTAATTTTGTATCTCTTATATGATCAATGAAATAAAGCTCTCTGGTTCACTCATATTTCTGAGTCTTTTACCTCCTTTACTGTTCATTTTTGGATCATGTAAAACCTTTATGCACAAGTATTGCGTTTGCACTTGTGAAAATTCCGCCTACGGGCGTTAGCTTAAGTTTTCTGGTCTACACGTTCTTTGTCGTTTTTATGTGGATTCTGGAGTAGTGAATTTTGGCACTTATTGTCGGCGATTTTGTGCTTAGGTTATTGACGGTGCCATTGGGCATCATCACCTAAGCGCATGGTTCCGACAACGAGTCTTCTGACTCAAGAAAAGTCAAGCATAAGAACCAAAGTAATGGATAAGCCAACACTTGCTTAGAAATATATATAAATGCTGGAAACTAGTTCTTAAGCAGCAGGAAATAAACAACCATTGTTTTTCGCCTTAAGTTACATCAACAAGTTTTTTCCGCGTATACACCAAAGGTGAAACAAATATTACAAAGTTGTTCTTCATTCCTTTGGCGCAGGAGGCTTGGAAGCAGCATCGTCACCAGCCGAAGAATCACCCTCAACATCGGCATTGTGGTGGGACTCGGAGGAATCTTGGTTGCCGCTGTCGATGGTGTTCATGGGCACGAAGACGTCGATGTCCACCAACTCGGCAACTCTGGTGTCATAACCCGCGAGTGACGACAGTATGGCTTCATGATCAATCTATTTGCCGTCATCGTCGACGTCAGCGATACCAGAGGTCACCGTGTCGATGTCGGCACCTTCGTAGTGTGCCTTCACCATTGATAGCGCCATCCTTGCGCCAGCCCGTGCACATGAAGCTTTCCAGCTTGTGATACGCTCGGGGGCTACAGCGAGAGTTTTTAACTTAGCAATATACTTAGCTTTTCTTTAAGCATCTAGTCGGAACTAATTCAGTTCTCGATTAGAAGCTTGGGGGCTATAGTATAAAGTTTTTAACTCGGATATCTGCTTAGCTTTCCTTTAAGCATCTAGTCGGAACTAATTCAGTTTCAACTAGAGGCTTGGGGGCTACAGTATTGAAATTTATAAACACTACATATGCTACTCTTAAAGCATCTAGTCGGAATAGTTCATTCCATCTAATGCTTGGGGGCTATATGAGAGTTTTTTCTAACTTAGTTACTCTTAGAGCATATAGATGCAAAACCTATGGTTTTCCGTCTACATCCTCGGGGGCTAAAGTGGGATACTCATATGAAAAGCAAAAGGCAAAGAAAACTTACAAGTGCGATGATCTTGAGGTTTGTAGCACTCTCAGCCAGCAGCTTGCCAAAGGATTTGCTGTTTCCTTGCAAGATTTCTGCTTGACGGAGAAGCTCCTCTAGACCGCATGTCGGAGAGGTCGGCGCCGCACCAGGAACCAAAGCAGTGCTACCCGGTGTAAGTACCGGATAGACTATCTTCGGATAGACTATGATTTTCTGGGATGCGGGGGCGCCGCCAACGGCAGAAGTACCAGCTTCCATCACCGCCTTGCCGCCACCAATGGCATCCTTAGCCGGAGCTTTAGCCATTTGTTGAGCGGTGCTCTCCTGCGTTGCCTGCTCGCCGACAACAGCGAGTTCGGTAGAGGTGCCAGAATCCACTTCCATGGCGGAAGGACCTGATGCCTCCTTAGCTTGTGAGCTTGTCGGGGCAGACGAGGACTTGACGGCAGGAGTAGCAGGGGCAATGGCGAGGGAGGCGTCGCGATGAAGCATGTCTTTGATATTTCGAGAAGCCCCCAAAGTTTTGGAGGTCTTCTTGAGGCTGGTCGTGGCTTTCTTCCTGAAATGTGCAAAATGCGTAAGTACAGGAACAAGATAGATAAATAGACAATGTTGGAGAATGAGAAGCTTACAATAGTGGGGATCATTCTACTGAAATGTTTTGGACATGTGTTTCCGAACCCTTGAGGATTCTGGTGATAAAAATGTTGAGGCATGAGCCTTAGCCCTTTATAAAACTGATGGTTGTCTGGATGCGATACCATTCCAATTTTTGCGTACAACCATAATACCCAAATATTGGGTAGGGCTTGACTGTAAACTTATATTCCTTAGTATTAGTTCCCTCACGGCCAAGGTTTGAGCTGAGGCTACCTTGTGAAGATTGTCCACCTGTGCAGTACCCAAGATGATAGCTGGTCATGGTTGGGAGGCCAAACTCACAGGAGAGGTGCTTATACTAGGGCGTGTAATTGAAAGGTTAGGATTAATTATCCGCATACTGAGTATGGTGAATTCAGGATTTGTTCCTGGCGGATGTATCAAATGTTGTGGTGAAAGTGTACAATCTCTGCAGAGTGTCAAACTATTCGAATAGCCACGTCCGCAGTTATGGACAGTTGGAGTGGCCATACTGTTCCCCCGTCAGACTTTTCAAAATGACTTGTGAAATGAATTGAAACTTTGACTTGACCACAACAGAGTTGTGACCTGAAATACAAATTCCCGCTTAGGATTTATACAATTATGACTAGCTTCAGAACTTAGTAGAGATAAATCTGGCTTTTGCAAAACAACCCTAGAGCCTAGTGTCCTATTATCCATAAAAACCCCTTTACCTGTTAGTATTAGTTTGCGAGTACTTAAAGAGTACTCATGGCTTTGTTCCTGGCTATTTCCATGGCCAGACTATGAAGAGGAGTACCTGGAAGATGGACCCCAGGAAGGTTACGACAACTAGGATCATCTCCCATCGTCAGCATTGCCTGTGATCCCGAAGATGGAGCTTCGCCTACGCTACTGTTATTACTACGTATTCCGCTGCTTGATGTTGTATTAAGAACTGGATCATGAGATCCCTATTTGTGTAAGAACTTATGTATCGTTTGTAATGGATGAAGTACTATGGTATCCAATTCTGTTATGTCTCGCAAAAATGGTAATCCTGGGATTGCGATGTATGGCATAACAGGCATCTAGGATTGAAAAATCCGGGTGTTGACATTCTACTGACTGCGAAGGCGAACGTTGACAAGCTGGTTGAGACATGCATGGGATGCCAGTACTATGCCCGACAAGGTCCATGACACCACTCACCCGACCCCGTCGCTATACGTCAAGGCAAAGACAATCGAAGTCCACCGCCTAGGCCCTCGATGCCGCCACGAGAAACTGCCATGACCCCGTCGCCGGCCATGCAGGCTTCGCTCGATAGCGTCCTCCGACGACGGCAATGGAGAGGAGGGGAAGGGAGGCGACGACGCTAGGTGGTGGGGGCTAAGGTTCCCCGTGTCACCCTGGGTGGGGAGCGACACGGGGGCAGGTTCTCTTCGAATGAACAATGTATCGTTCCTTCCTATATTTTTTTCTATGCTATGAATCAAATGAACCCTACATAATTCATATAAGATTATTTTCTATAGGACATGATTCTTTAAATTAAACGGTTGTTGTAGAAACTTTTCCATAAAATTTCAGTCCTATAAAAAATCCTTTGAAAATGCTATGAATCAACCGAGCCCTCAACTTTACACAATTCATGTGTTTTAAAATTCCCTGTATTGCACGTTGAGATCTTGCGAACCACAAACATATCCTCATTGTTTTGCGCCCAAAGCGTACAAGGATCAATCAATATCAATTTTTGTACAAGGAATATAGGATAGCATTAGCAGCCACCAGCCAGTATCATCGGGGTTTGGTTTGGTTGTTAGGCGAGAGGGACGGAGGGCGTGCTTCCAATCAACTCTTTTCTCCTTCTCTCGTGTGCCCAACGAGGACCCAACCCAACAGCACGCGCAAGGAGCGCTGCGATGGCGATGGGTGCGGCTGTGCGGGCGGCGGCGGCGGACGGCGTGGTGACTTTCCTGTGGGTGCTCTGCGTCTCCACGCTCGGCGCCTCCACGGCCGCCGTCACCACCTACCTCAGCCTGCACGAGGGGATCCACTACGCCCTCCTCGTCACCGTCTCCATCCTCACCCTCCTCCTCTTCGCCTTCAACCTCCTCTGCGACGCCCTCGGCGGCGCCAGCTTCAACCCCACCGGCGTCGCCGCCTTCTACGCCGCGGGACTCACCAACCCCTCGCTCTTCTCCATCGCGCTCCGCCTACCAGCGCAGGTCTGTCCGTCTGTGATTCCGTCTTGTTCATCTGACAAATCAGATCAATCAGTAAGAGGAGCAGCAACCAATAATAAATCTGTGTTGGTGGGTAGGCCGCCGGCGCCGTCGGCGGAGCTCTGGCCATCTCGGAGCTCATGCCGGAGCAGTACAAGCACATGCTCGGCGGCCCCTCGCTCAAGGTGGATCCCCACACGGGCGCCGTCGCCGAGGGTGTGCTCACCTTCGTCATCACCTTTGCAGTCCTCTGCATCATCGTCAAGGGACCCCGCAACCCCATCTTCAAGACAGCGATGCTCTCCGTCTCCACCGTCAGCCTCGTCCTCACCGGCGCCGCATACACCGGCCCCTCAATGAACCCTGCCAACGTACACTTCACTACACTCACTCTTTCTTTTCAGTCGATTCGCAAGCTTATCCATCTAACTGCAACCCCACACACTGAACTGAACCTCAATAGTACTGATATGCTCTCCTTTTGGGATCGATGGCCAACTGACTGTTGTGGTGATATAAATGCTACGGAGTACTTATACTTGATAGTTACAGTTCCCCCTGGACCTGTTCATCTGCATTTGGACAGGCAAAGCATATATATGACTCTGAAATAGATACAATCTGTATTCTCACTTGCCGTACTGAAAAACATGATCACGTAAACGCAGAACCTACAAGTCAACCAAATCCCATGCTTTGTAGACAACTGTAATGTACTATTCTCACTTGCCATATTGAAAAGCATTGCTGTTAACTGGCACACCTGAGCCATAAGTAATAGGATGAGGGTTGGAAATGCTACTAAGTTATGTGCTATTGGGAATTTTTAAGGAGACCACATATAAGGGGCACACATATGCAATAGATACACCTATGCAATGAACACTCACTGGTTACATCACTAGTTAATTTTTAATAGCGGAACTACTAATGCAACAATTTACTTTTGACTTGATAGATAAAACTTCGTGAACAATTCAACATTTTCCAATTCTACGACATGAAAGGGAAACAACCCAATGCATGCCAAGTTTGTTATTATGTTCAGTTTTATGCTACTTTCATTTAGTTATTATGGGAAAAGTTACCCCATGCACATCCAAAACTTGGTGCGGTATCAGATCTTGACAGAGTTGACGATTCTTGCTTAGTAGTAGTACTAAACGCTGGATTCATGCTGCTATATGCTATTGCTCATCTAATGTAATCTGATCCGAGCATTTGAGTTGATGCTCATTTTGAATAGCATGGAAAAAGCCTTGTGTCTTCTGATTCTTTACATGGTTTCCTGGCAACTGATTTTATTTGAAATGTCATGTACAGGCGTTTGGCTGGGCGTACATTAACAATCGACACAACACATGGGAGCAGCTGTACGTCTACTGGATATGCCCCTTTGTTGGTGCCATTCTTGCTGCATGGATCTTCAAGGCCGTGTTCCTGCCACTGTCAGCGCCACCTAAGCCGAAGACCAAGAAAGCATGACGAACTCAAACAAGAAGTTCAATTCAGCAATTGGCTTCAAATATTGATCCCGAAGAAGCCAGCATCGGTTTGCTAGAAGAACGTAGGGAATAATTTATGATTGTATTTAATCACCTCAACCTTACACCGATATTTAACTTACCGTGGTGATCTATCAGTCGTTTGTGTTCACCCTCTAATTTTTAGCTATCGTTATCTTTTCTTCTACCATTTGAAAAAATAATATATTCCATAGTAGATAGCGAGCTGGATAAAAAAGGTGGTATCTAGCAAAGAATTAGTAACCATTTTTCCTCAGCTTCGTAACCTGAAGTGAATTCATGCCAAATGCCAATGCCTCTTGGAAGGGGGTTACCCACAGTATACTGCATGTTACTATATAACAGAAGCTACATTCTTGTGCTGGGATGCGATTGAGGCTAATGATATGGAAGATTCTACTTGCCCAAATGATTCCTTTTCTTGTCAAATTGACTACTACAAGGGACGTATACCTTGCTTTTTTTGCTCTGCACCAACAATGATTTATCTTGATTTAGTTTTGAGGTAGAATTTCCTCACAGTTCACCTACTGTTTTGGGCCCAAGGTGTACAAGAAGCATCCCCGGAAACGGAAAAGAAGAGATGGCAAAAGCCATCATAATTTGATCATTCCATAGCTCCTCCAAAACCATGAGCTCCAATCTGGACAAACTCCCTAAAACAATTGAATGTAATTTCTTTTGAGAGATATTCTGGTGCTATAGCCTGGCAAAAGGAAAAGAAAAAAAAGGATAAACACATGACTATTTAGATTTTTCTTAATTGTTTAAGTCTCGAATACCATTATCTAGTGGAAAAATTAAGCGGTCAACTCAAGTCAATCCTCTGCCTTTTGTCTATCGCGAGTCTGCCAGCTACTCTGACTGAAAGCCTATGGTATGCTGCTAGTCAAGTCTAGTCTACTCTGTTTTTTTTTTCTTTTCCAGCAACAGTTGGCCAGACCCCGCCGTCGCATCACATCACCCTTTTTTACTTTAAGTCTTCACTCCACTCCATGGGATTCTGGGAAGTGGGGGAAGAAGGCTTTGCCATAATCACACTTCACAGGACAACAGAAGCAGCAGAGAGCTAGCCAGAGCTAGCAGTAGAGCAAGAAGAAGATCGCCATGGGGAACATCCTGAAGTGCTTCAGGGGAGAAGAAGAAGAGGAAGAAGACCAGTACCCCTACTACCGCCCAGCCTCCAGGCCCCAATACCACCCTCACTACCCCCAGCAGCAGCAGCAGCAGGAGGAAGTTCATGGCCATGGCGTCGCCTCACTGGCGCACGACCTCCTCAACTTCGAGACCGCCTCCATGGTAACACTGACACCCAACCCACCACTCATCTTGTGCATGCATGCCTTCTCTGTCAGATCAAGTCTTCCTAGCTAATGGAGGTATACACTACTACTAGGTGTTTCAGCTTCAATTTTACTCTACTGTAAGTCTGTATTGCTACCGACGAGGATAGGGTTCCTTAATCTGCTGTGTTGGTGTAAATTTTGGATGAGAATCATAGGAAGTTACATCACCTTTTATGTCCTTTTCCTCTCTCCACCTTTGGCCTTTCTTCTACTGAAATGAAACGTTCTCCCTTAAAAAAAAAGATAGCCGAAAAAAAACTTCTGCACTCCTAGAAATTCTAAGGCTAGAACCATAACCGCAGCGCTTCTAATGCTGTTTTCCCCACTTATTTGTTTGGGAAATTTTGCAAACCCACTTATTTTGAGTATGCTTTCGTTCTTCTCTGTACTCTGTTCCTGTCGACATATGGATTCATCAGTAAATATCCAAATTGAAGCATGACGCACTGCAACAACTAGCATTTATACTATACGAGCACTTGCAAATACATTGATGACACAATGTTTCAATCATTTCATATATATAGCAAGTTCAGTCATCTCTTTTGCCCCAATATTTGCCTCTCCTTTTCTTATGACGCGGCATGTGTGAAGGATTATTCTGTTTCTCATATTGTTAGGTTCCTGAAGGGCTCCGACAGCACGTTACCGCGTCCAAGAAAGCACAGATTAAATGGTAGGCAGCAGCTCCAAAAAGGCTCTCAACTTGATTTTTAGTAATAATAATTAGTACATTCGGTGTACCTGTTGTCCATCGAGTTATTGATAGCAAACTTTGTTTGGTTCCTCCTGTTAACAAAAATTTGAATGGTCCGCAATGACTTAGACTTTACAAGTTGGGGTCATTATCAGAATGAAAATAAATTTCTCCATAGGACCCCTCCCAAATGCTTTTTTGACTTTTCTTACGACAAGGATTGATCCATACCTATCCAAACATGTGATTTGAGATGGCGAGAGAAACAGAGCTTAACAAAGTACAAGCAGATTGGTGTCTTGGTGAGGTCTACCTAGTTTTCGGCATTGGGAAAATTGGAAGTTTCCAACTTTTTTTCCATTGTGTGTGGGTGTACTTCTGTAGTAGCCTTCGGAAGACTGAGGATGATTTGTTGACCAATTATGATTATAGATGAGTGGAGGGGACATGCATACTTAATTTTGTCCTTACACAGTATGTGCTTGTCTTAGTAGAGTATTCCAAATAGCATATAACTGTGCAATTGTATGGACTGTGGGAAACACTGCCAATAATTGCCTGCTTTCCACAAAGAAAAATTAGAAGAAGCGGTTGAGAAAATGTTAAGAGAAAGAGCAAGGGTAATAGTAACTGGAATATCTTATTAGAAACAACTAGTGTATGATATTGGTACTAACTTGAATTTCCACTGAACAGGACTAATACAATAGTTTGATCTTGTAATCTGCACGAGTACAGGTACCAGAATATGTTGGAGGCATATAAGAATGCCAGAACCCCACCGAGAACACCCGCAGAGGCTGCCCAACTAATTGCAACAGCCCTAAACTGGATCCAGAGATCTGATTTGGAGGTAACCTTTTTCTCCCTTTTTAGGTCCTAAATAGTTCACATGAGTATAGAATTAATACTCATTTGTTGTTTAGAATGTGGAACTTGTAAGTGCAAGTTTGTAAAATTTGTTACAGGTTAGGATTTGAGTTTTATACTACTACCGGTTTTTTCTTACAAACCAAAACCATAAACCCAGGAAACCTCCTCATGTTTGCATTCAAATTTGTGATTCTGTATGTTCAATCCATTCGTCCAGAAATAATGTCTTCTCCTCAGGGTATCCTCGAATTCTACAACTTCCCGATCCCATTACTACCTGCAGCATCCTCAAGCCACCGTCCATCCTCGCTACCAGAGGGCGTGCAGTTTGTCTTGAATACTTTGCCGGTAAGACAGATCAGCTATTGTGAAAATATGCTTATCACCAATATAAAATATTTGAACAGAGATGATTCTGACAGATCACTGTCTCACTGGTGTTATCAGGTTAATAACCAAAACATTGGAGATGGCGATGGCTTTACTGCTTACGTTGCCACAACCGATCCGAGGGAGTCTGCAATTGTGCCAATAGAAGTGCATGAAATGGTGATCGCGAGAACTGAAGCACGGAATCGTAGGGATTACCAGAGTGCCGATGCACTTCAAAGTAGCATTATTGAAGCTGGATACAAGTATTAAAGCTGAACCATTCCTGATTTTCTTTCTTAATATCATAATTCATAAATAAATGCAACAGGGTTGTTTCATATTTAGATTCACTTACATTAGATTCCATAAGCAGTAATCTACTCCCTCCGTTCGGAAATAAGTGTCGCAGATTTGTCTAGATACACATGTATCTAGATGCGTTTTAGTGTGTAAATACATGCGTATCTAGAGAAATCTGCGTCACTTATTGCCGAACGGAGGAAGTATTAGATCATTTCATTTTAACTAAGATACATTCTAAATTCACTTTGTCTGTTCAAACTGGTACTAGAATGGTTTTACTATATGATTCTAAGATTTTCTATTATAGAACAGTGCGGATACCTGTTATAGTACCACTAGAAAATAATGCAGCCTAATAATAAAATTATTCACTGACAATCAACAGAATTAAGAGTAACATATAGTATATAATATTTAGAAAAACCTTCCTGTGACTAACTGGCACTTGTGTACCTATCCGATAATCGGGAACAAAACAGGGAGAAATTTTAAAGCATCTATACATGATTACATGTCGGCTACTGTTGTCTTTATTTGGCTCTTGCTTTTATCTAATCACGTGAACAAAAAGACTGTTGTGGTTTCATTTGGATTAGGAACTAGGGAGAGGCTTCACTGTTGATCTAGCAAAAATCACGTGAACACGCATCCACTTGCTTTATTTTGGAATGACATGAAAGCATAACTTACTAATATTTTTTATGAGCAGGATAATAGTCTGTTCAGACGAAGAGATCCTAGCAAGGAAATACCGAATCAGAATGAGGTATATGTTGCTCAAGGCACATTATATCCCATAATACAATAATTGAAATACTGTTGTGAAGTGTACACTTTTTCATGAGTTTAAAGGGGAATCGATGCACCGGAGCTTAAGATGACATATGGGAAGGAATCGAGGAATGCTTTGGTGAAGCTCATTGGTGGGAAAAGAACCACAATTCATGTGTATTGTCAGGACCAGTTTGAGCGCTACGTTGGCGACATCTATTGCAATAACGTGTTCATCCAGGTGAAACAGGAAATGACGACATGCCTTCGGTCAATTTTATTGCTTTAATTCTGATGGAAGCGACTGCGTGTCTGTGTTTGTGTGAGTCCTTCAGGAAAAAATGCTGAAGAATGGTCACGCATGGCATTTCACGACTTACGACAAACGCCCGGAGTTTGCTAAAGTAAGAAAAAAATATTAGAAAGATATGGGGCCGTTTCTTACATGGTTATGCCGGCTGAGAGATTCTGACTTTCTCTGTGATGGATGGTGCAGTGGGAGAGAGAGGCAAGAGCTGCAAACCGAGGGCTTTTTGCCTCACTGAACCCTGAGAAGCCGTGGGATTGGAGAAGAGAGCGACGGAATGGTGGTATTCAGGCCTACTAATGGCTCCATGCCTCCATCCATATCTCGAATTAATGGTGAGAAATGTGTGTATAGTTTGGTAACTAGGAGCTATCTTGAGCAGCATCAGCATGCTGCAAACAAAATGTGTCAAAAAAAAGTGCCTTCCTGCCTTATATATGTTTATGCAAGTACCTTGTCCAGAAGTGCAGTATGTCCTACCTGATGAGCATGCTGATATTAATTACGATGAGCAAGTGCCAATATATTGTTCCATGCTACTTTCTCCTGTTGGACAACGTGTCTCCCTGAAGCGGTCAGGACACACACTTCAAGCTGTACAAAGTAGTTAGTTCGCAAAAAAAAAAAAAAAAAAAAAAACTGTACAAAGTAGTTATGTATATGATGCTGTTGGTTGTTGCACATGCTAGCATTCGAAATAGATATGGAATCTATTAGTGCCAAGAATGACTATTATTGAACAGCATTAAGAATTCAGAAACCTCAGTTTCTTTTCTTAGCGGTGGTCTCTTAAAATCCCTAGGAAAATGGAAAAGGAAAGAAAAGGTAGCTGGCAGGCATACAATTGACTAATATTGAACCAAGGACTAACTATCCTCACTCCAAATATTTGCAATGTGTATCTCTCTAAGCTAGCTGCACAGCCACCTAATGTCAGGTTTCACTTCTTTCAGAATCAACACATTCTAAACATTCCAAGGCTACCACATTCAATTTGTTCTGTGATTATAGAGTTGGAAGAAAATGATCTGAAACCATTCCTGCCATGTCCAAAAAATGAATTCTTTGTCTCAAGGTCCTCATTGGTTTGCAGCAGTGAAGCACTGCCTGGTGGCTCCTGGTTTGCGCTGCTAGCTTCTTCGATGTGTTGCAGCGTTGCTCCATGATTCCCTTTCAAGTCAGGAGATTCTACATTAAGTTGCAACGGCTCTCTGAATCATGCTTCTTGGTTCTAGCTGCCCTGATATGCCGTGGCGTCGCGGTCGCACCTAGTTGCTCCTGGTTTATGCATCTAGCTTCCTGGTTTGGTCCCACCATTCCAGAATCTCTGGGCAGCTCCTGTTCTACTCTTCTAGTTTCCTTATCAGGTTGTGGCATTGCAGTGCCACTGCCTTGCACCTCTTCTACCCTTCTAGCTTTGTTATCAGGTTGTGGCATTGCAGTGCCACTGCCTTGCACCTCTTCTACTCTTCTATCTTCCTGACCAGGATCCAGCATTGCAATGTCTGGCTCAGGTTCTGCTCTTCTAGCTTGCTTATCAGGCTTTGCAGTGTCTGGCTCCGGTTCCACTCTTCTAGCTTCCTCATCAGGTTGCAGCATTACAGTATCACCGCCTGGCTCCTCTACATCTTTACTAGTATCGTCATCATGTTTCAGCATTACAATGTCGCTGGATGGCTCCTGTGTTGATTGTTGGCTCCATGGGGACACAATATTACTGACATCTGCAGCCGCTCTAGCTTCATCCTTCTCCACAACAACTGCTTGGCGGTTCTTCTTCTTCATGAATTTCCGCTTGTTCCATTTCTTCTTGAAACCACCTTTCTTTACCTCAAGTGGGGTTTCAATTGGCGTCTTCTCTGACTCATTACCTTGCCTTTTGCCAGGAACTACAATATACTTTGTGGCACCATTTGCACGACCCTCTAATTGACCTGCACAAAATAATTCCACGCATGATTTAAACCCCGCACATGGAAGGAACAAATCAACACAATTTCATCGTCGAATACAATGTTTGGATAAGAGAGCGTGCCCCGAAAAATAGGGAAAAGAAGTACCTTTGGTTGCAAGAAGAGCAGTCCAGGCTGCCTTTATCTGTGCCTCTTTCTTTGACCTGCCTGCATGACCCATGTACTGCATACCGCCAATCTCTACAGTGCATGTATAAGGAGCTTTGCCCGAAGCTTGCCTGGTCCAGGTATAAGATGGCATTGAGCAATTCATCTCCTCAGCATACTCCTGAAGAAGATTGTTCCACAGGCCAGTTTCTTGCTGGAAAGCATACCAACAAGCATAAGAAAAAAGAAGCACAAAGATCATGGGAATAGACTAGAATGTTATTCTAATTTCGTCATCCTAACACCCAAGCATATCCGCGATAACGAAACTTGGTACTACTTGTGAGGCATACGCATTGTCCACGGTCACCAAATTGGGGCAACATGAGTTTCCCAAGCAGATTTCGGATTTTTCACATGATGACAGACAGAATCGAAGAAAACAGTTTTGCAGGGATTAACTTATAATGAGATATTTATCTACATATTCTTCCGAAGCACAGTCAGGATGAAGAATGCTGGTCATCACCATCCACATGCATATGCTGATATATAGTTTCTGTACGGACTAGCAAACACAGACCAGGGAGGGGAGGCTGAATGAAGGGAAGAGTTTAATTAAGCCTTACATACATCTGCTGTGATTCTCTGAGTGGTCGGGATGGACTCGAGGATTTCCATGAGCGCGGCTTCAGCGGCGGACTGTTCCGCGGCCTTCCGGGTGGAAAATCCGGGCAGCGAGTCGTACCTGCCGCCGCCTGTTGCCACCGTGGACCTGAAGACGGGCTCGTGGGCAGGCCCCTCCTTCACCGTGGTGTACTCTGGAGCTGGGAGGTCGGCTTTCTCCGCGTACTCCTGCAGCCAGCTCTTGAAGGCGTGACATTTCAGTCGCCCTGAAGCTGTGTGGGCAGAGGCGCACGAAAACTCAGAACAAGGGCGAGGGAGAGAGGGCAGATGGGCAGGGGAGAAAGTATTACTGATTCCGCCGGCGTTGGGCGCAGTCGTGGACTCCGGCGGCGCCGCCATGCCGCGTCCGTACCGACAGAGCCGCCGCCTCCTCGGGCGAACGCTGGGGTTTTTGTTTTGGGTTTGTGAGCGCGTTCATTCTCTAGTACTGTACTGTACCGTGAGATGCTTGTGTGGCTATGGCTAGCAATTGTACGTGTGGAGTAGTGTATCTCTTGCTACCTATGGCAGGTGGGCACCACCGAGTGACTGGACCCCACCTGTTGGTCGCGTGCGCGCGCATTTGGCTCCGAGAAATATATTCCCCATTCCCCCGTCCAAGAATTCAGTTAACTGACATTTGAAGAAAGAACAGTTTTTCTAATTTCAGACCGGTCTTAAACATGCAAAACCCGGCGGGCTAGCATAGTCTGTTGGATTTGAATCCAACGAACGCGGACATCGGTGCGCGTCCCGCGTGGTTGGTTGCTCGGTTCCAATGCGACACACCTGATCCCGTTTCCCTATTCACTTGGGCCCCACTCGTCATCCTCTCCACCCCTCCCACTTCCCCTTCCCACTTCTCCCGACCGTTTCGGAAATCGCGGTGCTCTCTCTCCTCTTCTTCTCCTTCGGTGATTTGAAGGTCGATACGGCAGTTTCCGTCGGTTGCTCGTCGATTCTGCTCGCCATTGTCGTCGCCGGCGCGTCTACTCCCTCCAGGTGTGCTCGCAAGTTCTCTCCTCCTCCTCCAGTTTCTCTCCTCCGCTGCTCCGACCCTTTTCCTCTGCCATTCTCTGGTTTCCGGCGGTTTCATTTCGTCGGGTTTGTGCTTGTCGTTGATTCCTGCAGGTCCTGTAGATTAAGGTTGTGTGTAAGTTGTAAGTTCTACTGCGTGCGTTTTTGCCCTGTAATTTTGTCTGGCTCCTGCATGCATAGGGTTTGAATGCTGCCTCTGATCCCCTTTTGTTGTCCTTTGAGTAATGTTGCCTTGTCAGATCTACTGTGTGTGTTGTAGTTTTGATGTTCAGATGATGTGATCATGTGTGCTGTTCCCCCCATGGTCTAATGGGGATTTTGAACATTTTTGCTTGATAACAACAGATCTAGGCATGGGTAACAACTGATGTATGTATAGGTAATAGTGGGATATGATCCCTTAATAACCTCAAAAATATGCATGGGTAACATTGGACAGGATCTGTTGATAACAGCAGTACTAAACTGTTATGTGCTAAATTTTTTAATCATGTCTATTTTGAGAAAAATGCATGATAATGTGTGTGTATTGACATGGATAACTAGTGTTATGTTGGTATGATAACATCATGGTCTAATGGGGATTTGAACATTATTGCTTGATAACAACAGATATAGCCATGGGTAACAAGTGATGTATGTATGGGTAACATTGGGTTATGATCCCTTGATAACCTCAAAAATATGCATGGGTAACATTGGACAGATCGGTTGATAACAGCTGTGCTAATTTTTTGATTCATGTCTATTTTGAGCAAAATGCATGATAATGTGTGTGTATTGACATGGATAACTAATGTTATGTTGGTATGATAACATCATGGTCTAATGGGGATTTTGAACATTATTGCTTGATAACAACAGATCTAGCCATGGGTAACAGTGGTATATGATCCCTTGATAACCTCAAAAATATGCATGGGTAACATTGGACAGGATCTGTTGATAACAGCAGTACAAAACTGTTATGTGCTAAATTTTTGATTCATGTCTATTTTGAGAAAAATGCATGATAATGTGTGTGTATTGACATGGATAACTAATGTTATGTTGGTATGATAACATTAGCTTATTATCATGGGTAATTTGTGTTCTGTTGGCATGATAAGATTAGTTTGTGATTATGGGTAACTTATGTACTGATGTGTGGATAAAATTCATTGATTTTAATAATACTAAATTCTGTATAATGTTTTTGTCAAATTTTGTTTATGATCTGTTTGGTAATGCTAATTTTTGAGCAAAATGCATGATATTATGCGTGCACTGACATGGATAACTTTGTGTTCTGTTTGCATGATAACATTAGGTTATGATGATTGATAACTTATGTACTGATGGTATTGTTTTATTTTTTCTATGAGTTCTTGTTTATCATTATGGTTTAGTTTTGTATTTATTTTTTTATTTTAAATTGTTTGTAGTTGCCATGATGCCAAGGAACGGAAGGCTGCTGATAATGTTGTTGATGGTGAAAAACAATCTGCCCGTAAACGTAACAGGGCATCTCCTTCTGCCATGACCGGTTTACAGGATTTTCTATCGAATGATCAGAAGGCAGCAATTGAATCAATGGAGTTTGATAGTTTGCTAGATATCAAGTGTTCATCACTACACGACGCAGTTATGACTTGGTTTGCTAGTTTATATGACAAGCATACACGTGAATTTGTTGTGCCGGGTCGAGGAAGGATACCCCTCAACGAGGATAGTGTATTCAGATGTTTGGGTTTGCCGCTTGGTGAAGAGCCGGTTCCTTATTATGCTGATGCAAAAATTCAGGGTTCTCTTGCCCCTGCTTTTTTTCCTGATGATTCTGGCACACCTTTGAGAACTCGAGTTTTCGAAATCTTGAAGGATATGACTTCATATGGAGATGAGTTCAAGAAAGTATATGTGATGTACATTGTGTCTACACTTCTATCACCCACCACCCGGAACCGTGTTTGCCACAAGTGTTATCCTATCATGGTAAGTTTTGGTTGTAATGTCTGTTCATTTTCAATATATGAGTTTGGTTGGTAACTTATATGTTTTTGTGTTGATAACTTTCTGTTTGGTGTGATGATAACCTGTGTGTTACAGGGGTGGTAACATTTTTTTATGTTTCTGTGGTGGTGTGTAATATATGTGCAAGTTTTGATGTTATGTTGATAGTTTCTTTTGGATCCTATAATTTCAGCACAACATTGGAAATGTGTCCAAGTTCCAGTGGTGCAAGTTTGTTGCTGACCAGCTGCATGAGGAGCTTTCTAGTGGTAGTCATACGCAGGCTTGCCTTTTTCTGTTGCAGGTACACATTGCTGATTTTATATTGTGTGAATACTACTTTCTATATTGAAATTTGTTTTATGTTTTAGTTAGTGTACTTATTGTATTCTTTGTCTGGTTTTTAATTTGTTTTCTTGCAGATGCTTTATGTGGACTCACTAGATGTTAGTGGTTTGGATATTGATTTGCTGGAAGGGCGTTATGCTGTGAACATATGGTCAAGAGAGTTAATTGATGAAGTTTTGATTGCTGATCTGCAGAATGATGGGAATGCATATGGAAAGATGGAGGTGTGTAATATATTTTGTAGCATTTGTGTTTTTATGTTGTTGATAACTTTTTATGTTTAAGTGTTGGTAACATGTTGTATGTCTGTTTGATTACATTGAGTATAAATAGTGGGTAACTTATGTGTTTATTGGGTGGTAACATGTAGGTTATAATGTGATTAAGTTGGGTAATATGTAGAAAACTGGTTGATCACATTTGCTAATTATATATCTGTTTCTTTGTGCAGTTGAAGCCTCAGTATGGCATGAGCTTTGGAATTTTTGGTGGCGCGCAAGGGTTTAACAAATGGTTTTGACACTTGTGCCAACCCTAGTTGTTAAAATGAGGTGATATTTTTAGCATTTTGATATTGTACTTATCTTTTTATTGTCATGTTACTTTTTGTTTGCTTCTTGTTTTGGTAATGTTCTTGTTGTTTCCTTTCTTTTTATTTGTGCAGCAAAAGTCGCAGATAGCAAATCTTGTTGGCGGTTTTGCATCTGGTATTTTTTGGTTAATGAGTACCCTTGTGCAAGGCTTGTCGGCGGTGCAAGGTAATGCTAGTGCTAAAATGGCGAAACAATTTACTGCCCAGTTTGGTGGTCAACTTGCAACGCAACCCATTGGAGGAATATTCATGGGTGGAGCTAGCTCAAGTGGTGCTCGTGGTGGTAGCTCAGGTGGTGCCCGTGGTGCTACCTCAAGTGGTGTCCGTGAAGCTAGGCTTACTCGTTCTATCACTCGTGGAAGGAATGTTCCACGCACTAAGGAAATCTTGTCTCCTATTCTTCCTAGTGATAATACAATTCTGAGGGATTCAGACAGCAGCAGTTCTGACAGCAGTGGAGATGATGATGTTGAACGGTATGTCCGTGCTGACAGGAAGGGTAAGGGTGTTGTTGGTGGTCGTGCTGGTGGTTCTTCCAATGTCCAACTATCTTTGACTTTCCTAGATTCTAATGAAGAGCAGAATAATAGTCCAGGAGCAAGATCACCTGATGATCGTCATATGTCACCACCGGAAGCTAGGTCACCTGTTGTAGATCCTGTCTCACCTGTAAACCGGGTGACTGATACTTCTGTTGTGGAAAAAAACCCTGTTCGTGTGTATGAAAAGTCTAGAAAGAAGAAGTCACGTCCGGTTGAGGATGTTGATAATGTGATCAATTCTCGTACTGTTGAAGAGATTGATAATGAGATCAAGTCTCTTTTCTGCAAAGATTTGGGTCTTACTCCTGCCATGATACGGGCTGCTATTTCTGAGAGGTATGAGTGGGCATAATTATTTATCTCAGTCATTGGATAACTTTACTACCTTAGTGTTGATAACTGTATCATTTTCATCTAATAACTTGTTTATGTTAATGTGGGTAACCTTTCTGTTTTATGTTTATTATGTTTATATATATTGATAATTGTATCATTTGTCATCTGATAACTTTTTTATGTTTATTATGATAACTGTATCATTTTTCATCTGATAACTTCTTTATGTATATACTGATAAATGTATCATTTCTCTCATGATAACTTCTTTATGTTATTGTTGATAACTGTATCATTTTTCATCTTTTAACTTCTTTATGTTTATACTGATAACTGTAGAATTTCTCTCATGATAACTTCTTTATGTTATTGTTGATAACTGTAGCATTTCTCACATGATAAATTCTTTATGTTAGTGTTTATAACTGTAGCATTTCTCACTGGATAACTGTAGTATATATCATCTGATAACTTGTTTCTGTTCATGTTGGTAACTTTTCTGTTTTTTGTTTATTATGTTCTGATTTTTTGTTTTTTGTTGGCAATTATTTATTACAGCAAGAAATTACAGAAGAAGACATCGGTGCCTGCTACAAGGTTGTAACACCCTCAGAATCGGCCCTATGCAAGTTTTAGCGAAACCCGCCAAACCCGCATAGAAACGATTCAAAGGTGCCCACCAGACACTTTCGTGCGGGTGGAAAACGAAGTAATAACATTACACAACAGTCCTCGATGGGACCCACATAACAGATATATACAACAGCGACTCAAAGAGTCAAGAATACATATATACAGAACAAAGATCCAAATCACCTTGAAAACGATAGAGTGTCCAGCTACGGACAAGATGCAAATGGGGCTAAGAGCCCTGAAGAATAACCAATGGCGTCCATAACCCTGCCCAGGCCAAGCCGGAAGGGTAACCCTGCTAACGACGTCGATCTCAGAACCTGCTTAAACAAAAGGGGTGCCGGCAAAGGGCAAAGGAAAAAGAGGAGCGTCAGTACTGAGGCCAGTACACGGCGAGGCTAGAATTCGGCGGTCCTCGCCTACATAGGTATGGTGGACTGAGCGGCAGCGCAACATGCACTAAACAACCTATAGAGACTCGATACACCTAGCGGATATCATAGAGGGGTGAGAAAGACCTATTCGGAACCAACCTATCACCAAGCATACCCATCCTGGTATTTCCCCCTCGAGACCAAACGAGGAAGTCAACCGAGGAACTCACACAGTTGGCAGTTTTCTTTATTCAGTTATCGTTGCAGAAATTACTAGTCAGGTATAGATGGTCGTCCTGATATAATAAGCAGTGGGCAGTTTTAGTTAACCATTCCATTGTAGTTGCACTCTTACTAGTCAGATACAGTTAGCATGAGATATCCCCAAAACCCAGCAGTTGTTGGTACTTTTATTTAGCCATTCCGTTATAGTTGCAATACTTACTAGTCAGATACAAAGGTAGCAAGCGACAACCCAAACAAGCAATTGTTGGCAATTTTATTTAGCCATTCCATTATAGTGAAGCTGATTACTAGTCATTATAAAGTCAAATTTATAGCACTACTTTAGTTATAGTTGCCTATGATCGAGATACTGTGCTCCAAGTCGTCCATAACCGCGGACACGGCTTTCAGAAAGTTTTACCCTGCAGGGGCGCACAAATAGCAACACACACTCGATCAACCTCGGAAAAACCAAATCAAAACCCAACGAGGCCTTCACGACAAAGCAATCACAGGATTCAGAAATATTTCAGGGGGCCACCCCATTAAGCTACCCGCAACGAAGTTAGCTGACTCCGAGACGGACTCAAGGTTTGCGCCAGTGGCTGTAAACGACTGGGAACCCAAAACTGGGCTTGTCGATACCGCGAAAACACTCCGCTTTCCTAAACAGTATAGTGTGCAGTACCTCGCACAATTTAAATAAAGCAGTAAAACATGGCATAAGTACATGATAGTAAATAAAACCTCAAACTAGTCTGTGGCCCCAAGAAATAAGAATGAATCAAGCTCTGGTTCAGGGGGGTCCCATAATCCTCCCGGATGTGGATAGCGCGAATATTCAAGGAACAGGTATCAAGTACTCGGGGTCCTACGGGACACAAGTGGACGGTTAACAACCAAATAACATCTATTGCCCACCTGTGCCTCTGCTTACTTACTTCAATTTTAGTTGTTAAACAGTAATTAAAGTCTTGATCATCTCCAACAATAAACATGCGGCAATACTCCAACAACTGTGGTACTTGGCGACACGCAACAGCACTTGAGCAAGCGACTACGACGCGCAGGTCCAACTATCTACCAAACAACAGGTAATAGGAGGTGTCCAAGGCAATATAAGGCTGCAAGGGATATCACGGGTACGAAAAACTAGAGCATCGCAACACAGATAGCAATAGATCAACAGGAGGGAATAAATACTATAAAAGTAAGATAGGTAGAAAGGGGGAGATGCTCGCCTGGAAACATTGCCGAAGGTTCATCCGGAGATCGGGTCGACACTCGCATCAACTCATCGGCCTAGTCCGTGAAGAAGCAAAACACTAACACAAACACCGGATGCACTATTTAATACTAGGGTAGAAAATCGGGCATGATGCATGTATGGTGTATGACATGGCAAGGATGCGATGCAATAAGGCAATATTAAGCGGAACCGGGGTCCCGACAAATATTTAGGTGGTTCATGTTGTTTAGCTACCCTGCAATTTTAAATGTTGTCTTAACATGGCAAAATATGACAACGGTTCGATGCACCGATTTAAATGAGACCAATATACGGCTAGATTTGTCCGCATATGGGCCCCATATTTAATTGTATGGTGAATCGGCATAAGGCCCCCAAACCACAGACAAGTATGCATGCATGAACAATTTAATATGCATCAGATATATCATTTATAAAATAGGGTCTCGGCAAAGAGGACACACATCTGGGTTCGGACGATCTTGGGGTCCGGGGGTTCGGGGTCGGTCTCAGGGTTCGGCGGGAAGGTAAGGTTCGGTTCGACGGAATCGGTCTCGGACAACGGAAGTAGATCTTGTCACATCCGGGAAGAAGGACCTGGCTTGGTGTCGGGGGCGCATTGGATTCGCCCGGGTCGGGGTCGATCTTGTCGTCGCGAAGTCCTTGTCGTGTCCTCGTATCGGGTCGGTCTTGGCGTGCGGGGTGAAGAACTTGGTGTCCTCGAGGAAATACTTGGTGTGACCGTGTCGTGGTTCTTGTCGGGGTTCTCGGCTTCGGGCGCCGGGATCGGGCTTCGGATTCCGGAAGTGGATCTTGCGGTTTCCATGACGGAGGTCTTGTCGTGCCATGAGGAAGATCTTGGGTTCCGACAATTATCGGTTCCATGAGGGGGTACTTATTTTCCTGCCTTTTGTCGGTGTTGAACTTCGAGGATTGATGGTAATTGTGCATCGGCGTCGATCTTGTCGCCCCAAATATCTTGATGGAGGTAGGTTACTTGAAGTGCTTGCGTTCGGTGTACTCGGTGGCGTGCTAGGATAGGTTAGGGGGAAGGGAGAGGTGAGGTGTCGACCGGCTATTGGGTGGGGTGATGTGGAAGGGGGGCTGGGTAGACTAGGATTGGGTAGACTAGGGTTTTAGGGCAGGCTAGTTTTGTACTGGGGGTGGCCAACTGGGTCGGATCGGCCCGGTTTGGCTGCCCCCTAAAAATAATTAAATATTTTATGCATTGTTTAAAAGACTTGTGCAATTTATTTTTAGACAAACAAAATATCCGGAAGGGTCCGGGGATTATTTTGAAATAGAGAGGGATCTTTGTAGAAAGCAAAAGTAGGTTTGAACAAAATAGTTTTAGTCAATGAGATGCATGATGATGTCATGATGATGCAATGCACAAAAACAACGCGATTTTCTAGTAGTGGTTTTTGCGGGATGCCACAAAGGTCTTCACCACGGTTGGAAAAACAACGTTCTGCAGATGAAGGCACATCTGTTATAGATGTTGATGCATCCTCTCATATTCCTTCACCTACTTGTGTTGAAGGACATTCTAATGTTGTTGCAACTCCTGATGTCGTGGATGCGCCTGTTGTGAATTTTGAAGAAGTTATATCTGGTGGAGAAACATGTGGCAATGGTGGTGCTTCTGAAGATCTTGCTGTGACGAGTGCACCTGCTACAGTTGTAGCAGTATTATCTGTTGATGTGGCAATGGATGTAGCTCAACTAGTCTCGGGAGCTGCAGTGATTATGCATACCATTGATCAGCCTGTTAGCAGCAGCATTGTAAATATCATGGCAAACGAGACGGAGAACATCACGGAAGTTGCTGCTGCCACTAGAGATGCCCCTCAGGTTGATGCCAATGTTGATGCAGGTGGTTTTGTTTGTCATGATGGTGTTGTTCTTGTTCCTGCGTCATCACTGTTCACCAACCTTGCAGCAGCTGCTACTTCTGTTGATGTTGCTGCAAGTCCTGCTGTTTGCTCGCTTGGAGATCCATCAACCCAGGGTGAGAGTGAAAATGAGCCTTCTGTCTTGGATGATAGTACCCAAGAAGATGTAGAACCTGTTTTATCTGCTCCTTTGGTTCATTCGTCTAGTCTTTTCGACCCCCCTATTAGGAGACAATCCAGTGTGCTCGTGACATCTGTTGGTCCTTCGAGTGGTGATGGAAGTTCTGAAGCTGAAGTCATTGTTATCAAGAAAGCAAAATTGGTTGCTCGTGATGGAAAGCTGAGTCTTGCTGCTGGGATACCATTACATGTTTATAGGGATGTTGTGTCGTATTTTGTGCCTGATGTGGATCCTCCTGTTTCTCCTATTGCTGGTGCCCGTGCAGAGCCTGCTCCTACTGTTGGTGTCTCTGTGCAACCTGCTGCTACTGCTAGTACACCTATGCAGCCTGCTCCTGCTCAGCCTGATCTTCGTATTGTTGCACAAGGTGATTCTAGTGCTGTGCCTGTTTCTCATCATATTTCTGCTGATCCGGGTGATTTATTCCATGTTTTTAAAGCAGAAGATGTTCTTCCTTCGTCTTGGGCACCTTCTCCCAGCACTGGTACACACCTTGTAACACCCTCGCCTGATAAGGCTGAGTTCATGTGTATAGTGCCAATCCCTGGATCGGTTCACTGACACACACAGTACAAAATGATACCAAATATAACTGTGCATCATAAATACAACGAATATGATCCAGAATTTACATTATTTATTTAAGTACACAGCGGAAAACGAATACAAGGTAGATCTCCATCCTTCAAATGTGCCACAGGCGAACAATTGTTGAGTGGAGTCTCGCGACCTATGAACGATCACTCAGATACGATATAACCTGCAACATGAAACGTTGCAGCCACGAATGGTCAATACATTGAATGTATGGCAAGTAGGTGTAACACCCTCAGAATCGGCCCTATGCAAGTTTTAGCGAAACCCGCCAAACCCGCATAGAAACGATTCGAAGGTGCCCACCAGGCACTTTCGTGCGGGTGGAAAGCAAAGTAATAACATTACACAACAGTCCTCGATGGGACCCACAGAACAGATATATATACATCAGCGACTCAAAGAGTCAAGAATACAAATATACGGTACAAAGATCCAAATCTCCTTGAAAACGATGGAGCGTCCGACTACGGACAAGATGCAAATGGGGCTAAGAGCCCTGAAGAATAACCAATGGCGTCCATAACCCTGCCCAGGCCAAGCCGGAAGGGTAACCCTGCTAACGGCGTCGATCTCAAAACCTGCTTAAACAAAAGGGGTGCCGACAAAGGGCAAAGGAAAAAAGAGGAGCGTCAGTACTGAGGCCAGTACACGGCGAGGCTAGAATTCGGCGGTCCTCGCCTACATAGGTATGGTGGACTGAGCGGCAGCGGCAGCATGCACTAAACAACCTATAGAGACTCGATACAACTGGCGGCTATCAGAGAGGGGTAAGAAAGACCTATTCGGATCCCACCTGATACTATCATCAAACAAACCCATCCTGGCGTTTCCCCCTCGAGACCAAACGAGGAAGTCAACCGAGGAACTCACACAGTTGGCAGTTTTACTTATTCAGTTATCGTTGCAGCAATTACTAGTCAGGTTAAGTTAATCATCCTGATAAAGTAAGCAGTGGGCACTTTTAGCTAACCATTCCATCATAGTTGCAACACTTACTAGTCAGATACAATCAGCATGAGATAACCCCAAATACCCAGCATTTGTTGGTACTTTTACTTAGCCATTCCGTTGTAGTGAAGCTGGTTACTAGTCATATCGGATACAAGTCAAATTATAACAGTAAACTTTAGTTATAGTTGTCTATGATCAAGCACTGTGCTCCAAGTCGTCCATAACCGCGGACACGGCTTCTCGAAAAGATTTAACCCTGCAGGGGTGCACCAAAGTATCCACAGGCACTTCGACCCTTTTGCCAGATCAGTTAACATACACCCATCGGTATGTCGGCGGGGCCTAGGTCACGACGTTCCCAGACCCAAAGCAAGCACGGGGGGCCACCCCACTAAGTACACCCGCAACGAAGTCGGCCGGTCTCCGAGACGGACTTAGGGTTTGTGGGGCCGGCGGTAAACGACAGCAGATCCCCAAACGGGGACTGTCGATACCACGTAAACGGGTCACAATTCCTAAACAATACAGCGTGCTCCTCACACAATCGTAAATAAAGCAGTAAACATGGCATAAGTACAGGATAGTAAATAAAACCTCAAACTAGTTTGTGGCCCCCAGTACAATACTTTGAAATCAGGTAATAATCAATGGGGGGCCCATATCTCCCCACCTGTGGTTAGCGCGCTCGATCTCGGAACAGGTGTCAAGAACTCGGGTCCTACGGGACACAAGTGGGCGGTCGGAAACCAAAACTTACCTATCACCCACCGATGCCTCTGCTTAATTCAATTTTAGTTGTTAAACAGGAATTAAAGTGAACAATAAGTAAACCATGATCATCTCCAACGTCAACATGCGGCAATCCTCCAACAATTGTGGTACTTGACGACAAGCAAAGCACTTGAGCAAGCGACTACGACACACGGGTCCAACTATCTACCAATCAACAGGTAATAGGATGTGTCCAAGGCTATATATGGCTGCAAGGGATATCACGGGTACGAAATCTAGAGCATCGCGACACAGATAGCAAAGATCAACAGGAGGGAATAAATACTAGAAAAGTAAGATAGGTAGAAAGGGGGAGATGCTCGCCTGAAAACATTGTCGAAGGTTCATCCGAAGGTCGGGGCGAAGCTCACATCAACTCAACGGCCTTATCCACGAAGAAGCAAAACACTAGAATAAACACCGGATGCAATATTTAATACTACGGCAAAAGATCGGCATGATGCATGTATGATGTATGACATGTCAAAGATGCGATGCGATTAGGTCATATTAAGCGGAACCGGGGTCCCGACAATTAATTAGGCGGTTCAAGTTGTTTAGATACCCCGCAGTTTAAATGTTGTTATAACAAGGCAAGATACGATACCGGTTCGCTACACAAGTTTAGATGAGGCCGATATGAGACTAGATTTGCCCGCATATGGGCCCCATATTTAGTTATTAGGTGAATCGGCATAAGGCCCCCAAACCACAGATATGCATGCGAGATGACAATTAAATATGCAACAATTTATTATTATATTATTAAATAGGGTTCTCGGAAAGAGGTTCACACATTGAGGGGTCTCGACGGTCTTGGTGTTCCGGGGTTCGGGGTTCGGACTCAAGGCCCAGGGTTCGACGGTTTCGGGATCCGGTCTCGGCGGCTCGTTCTCGGAACAGAGGTAGGTCTTGTCGCTTCCAGGGTGAAGCACTCGGCGTCCTCAAGGGAGTACTTGTCGCACATGTGGCCTTCGGGTTCCATGACGATGATCTTGTCGTTTCGATGCCGGGGTCCCGACGTCCGTGAAGAGAACCTTGTCGCCTTTGGGCGAAGAGCATGTCATCTCGTGGGTCCGTGTAGAAGTGTTCGATGATCCATGACGGAGGTCTCCGGTTCGGCTTCGTTTTCCATGAAGGGGATCTTGTCGCTTGGTATCCGTGTGGGAGAACTCGAGGTCGATGGCAAACTCGTCCGGTAACGGGGTTTTCGGAGATCTTGGCGCGACACCGGTTACGGGATGTCGCGGTTTGGTCTTCGCATGCATGTCGGCGTTCTTCGGACTCCCGGAAGAAGTCCTTGATGTTTCCTGTCGTCGACTCCTTCGGAAGTGACAAGTCCGTGTTGGAGAGCTTGGTACTTGGCCATCGAACACCACATCTCTAGTACCCTCGTCAACCTCACTTCTCCATATCAGGCATCGGCCACACATAGGCCAGGGAGACGCTGCAGGGGCCCGGGCGCGCTGGCCGGCGGCGGGAGGCGACAGTGAGGTGGTTGGGGCTCAGGCCGGCGACGGGGAAGAGCTCGGGGGCGCGGGGCCGGCTGCTGCAGCGCAGGCGCGGATGAGGGCGACGCGGGGTCCTGCTGCGGCGGCGCCTGGGGACGGGGCAGAGGCGGAGAGGAGCGGAGGGGAGCGGAGGGGAGCGGCCGCGGGCGGCGCCGGCGTGGCCGCGCGGAGGCGACGCGAGCGGCGCGCTGGCCGGCGGCGGGGCGAGCGCCTGAGGAAGACGGGCCCGCGGGGGTGCTGCGGGCGGGGCTGGCGTCGGTCGCGCGGAGGGCGAGGACGGCGGGCTGCGCGGCGGTCCTCGGGGGAGGCCGGTGGACGGGGGTCGAGGCGAGCCGCGGCGGCGGCCGGCGCGAGGCGAGGCCACCGGGCGGCGGCGTCGCGCGGCGGAGGAGGGTCGGAGGAGGGCTGCGGCCGCGGGTGCCGGCGGGTGCGGAGGCGCGGCCGGCCAGGCGGGGCCTAGGGGCGAACGGCGGAGGCGGGGCTGCTGCGAGCCTGCGGGAGGAGCTTCGCCGGCGGGAACGGCGAGGCGCGGCGGTCCGGCGTGGCCGCGCGGAGGCGACGCGAGACGGGGCGGCCGCGGGGAGGCGTGCGGGGCGGCGCGGAGCGGTGGTGGAGGCCGACGGGCGACGGAGCGAGCGCGTGCAACTCCGGCGGCGGGGGCCGGCGGGCGCCAGAGAGAGGAAGGAGGGAGGGAGGTGGCCGGGGCCGGGCGCTTGAGGGGAGCGGGAGGTGGGCTACGCAGCGGTGAGGGAGAGGATCGGGGAAGGAGAGAGGAAGAGGACAGGGAGCGGGGGGTTTGGCTGGCTGGCGTGTAGAGAGGGAGAGTGGGTGGGGCCGGTTGATGTGGCAGGGGGGGATTGGGTGAGGGAGAGAGAGGGGTGAGGTGGCGAGAGATGATAGGCTGGGGTGAGGTGGAGGCTGGGCTGGGTAGGTTAGTTGGGTGAACTTAGGATTTAGAAAGGCGGGCGTAGATGGACCGTTTGTAAAAACCTGGGGGTGGTCGTTCGGGTCGAAACGGCCCGTTCGACTGCCCCCGCTAAAAACAATTAAAGATTTTATTTAATTTGCGAAGAACTTTTGCAAGTGGTTTTTAGACAAATAAAAATATCCGGCAACACCCGGGGTTTGGCGTTTGAATAAAAGACGGGACATTTAGAAAACAAAACGGGCTTTGCGAATATAGTTTTTGACAAACAACATATGATGACGACAATGCAATGCACAAATTCAACGCGATTTTCTAGTAGTGGTTTTTGCGGGATGCCACAATTCGACACCACTAACAATGGATCTCGCCCTCGAGATCCGCCTCAGGGTACCGGAAGGAAGGTCGGTGATCTGCGTCTTCTCGCTTCGTGTAGATCCTCGCGACACCACTAACAAGAGGTCGTTGATCCCGTTCGTCAAGAGAACACTCCGGATAAACAACGGACGAAGTTAAAGGTAAGGCCACCTCTAACTTCCATGGAAGGAGTAAAATTGCACCGATCCACCATTCAATATACATAAGCGAATGATAAGAGTAGTGGTATGGTCGCGACTCCATCCCGCACTCAAAGCATTACTATGTACACGAATAGACAGATTATGCAACCAACTCTCAGAATTCAGACTGAAGATCTCAACAAGCGAGGTTCGGAAACAAAGGAGTGATGCAGACTCTGCATCGGATCTGGCGTAGAGGATGTCGTCGCTTCGGAAAACACCGGAAGGCACAAACAAGGACAAAGAATGGTACCGCAGTAGACGGATTCCTCAGGCAGCTTGGACACCGGATGATAGATCACCGTTATCAGAGGAGGAAGCGAAACCCTGAAGGTACGACGGAAACCCTAACCACGAGAATTCCTGGACTCGAAGAAAGATAAGAGAGCAGGTTCAAAACACGTCGAGATAAGAGGAGAATAGCAGAGGGGTAAGGAGTAAAATCAGACCTAATCAGAACTATCCAACCGATTTTGCAAAATAGTTTTGACACTCTACTTCGGCTGTTAGCTAGGTTATCCTACAGGCTGGACTTGTGGGGTATCGCAACTGCTGAGCTCTGATACCACTCTGTAACACCCTCAGAATCGGCCCTATGCAAGTTTTAGCGAAACCCGCCAAACCCGCATAGAAACGATTCGAAGGTGCCCACCAGGCACTTTCGTGCGGGTGGAAAGCAAAGTAATAACATTACACAACAGTCCTCGATGGGACCCACAGAACAGATATATATACATCAGCGACTCAAAGAGTCAAGAATACAAATATACGGTACAAAGATCCAAATCTCCTTGAAAACGATGGAGCGTCCGACTACGGACAAGATGCAAATGGGGCTAAGAGCCCTGAAGAATAACCAATGGCGTCCATAACCCTGCCCAGGCCAAGCCGGAAGGGTAACCCTGCTAACGGCGCGATCTCAAAACCTGCTTAAACAAAAGGGGTGCCGACAAAGGGCAAAGGAAAAAAGAGGAGCGTCAGTACTGAGGCCAGTACACGGCGAGGCTAGAATTCGGCGGTCCTCGCCTACATAGGTATGGTGGACTGAGCGGCAGCGGCAGCATGCACTAAACAACCTATAGAGACTCGATACAACTGGCGGCTATCAGAGAGGGGTAAGAAAGACCTATTCGGATCCCACCTGATACTATCATCAAACAAACCCATCCTGGCGTTTCCCCCTCGAGACCAAACGAGGAAGTCAACCGAGGAACTCACACAGTTGGCAGTTTTACTTATTCAGTTATCGTTGCAGCAATTACTAGTCAGGTTAAGTTAATCATCCTGATAAAGTAAGCAGTGGGCACTTTTAGCTAACCATTCCATCATAGTTGCAACACTTACTAGTCAGATACAATCAGCATGAGATAACCCCAAATACCCAGCATTTGTTGGTACTTTTACTTAGCCATTCCGTTGTAGTGAAGCTGGTTACTAGTCATATCGGATACAAGTCAAATTATAACAGTAAACTTTAGTTATAGTTGTCTATGATCAAGCACTGTGCTCCAAGTCGTCCATAACCGCGGACACGGCTTCTCGAAAAGATTTAACCCTGCAGGGGTGCACCAAAGTATCCACAGGCACTTCGACCCTTTTGCCAGATCAGTTAACATACACCCATCGATATGTCGGCGGGGCCTAGGTCACGACGTTCCCAGACCCAAAGCAAGCACGGGGGGCCACCCCACTAAGTACACCCGCAACGAAGTCAGCCGGTCTCCGAGACGGACTTAGGGTTTGTGGGGCCGGCGGTAAACGACAGCAGATCCCCAAACGGGGACTGTCGATACCACGTAAACGGGTCACAATTCCTAAACAGTACATCGTGCTCCTCACACAATCGTAAATAAAGCAGTAAACATGGCATAAGTACAGGATAGTAAATAAAACCTCAAACTAGTTTGTGGCCCCCAGTACAATACTTTGAAATCAGGTAATAATCAATGGGGGGCCCATATCTCCCCACCTGTGGTTAGCACGCTCGATCTCGGAACAGGTGTCAAGAACTCGGGTCCTACGGGACACAAGTGGGCGGTCGGAAACCAAAACTTACCTATCACCCACCGATGCCTCTGCTTAATTCAATTTTAGTTGTTAAACAGGAATTAAAGTGAACAATAAGTAAACCATGATCATCTCCAACGTCAACATGCGGCAATCCTCCAACAATTGTGGTACTTGACGACAAGCAAAGCACTTGAGCAAGCGACTACGACACGCGGGTCCAACTATCTACCAATCAACAGGTAATAGGATGTGTCCAAGGCTATATATGGCTGCAAGGGATATCACGGGTACGAAATCTAGAGCATCGCGACACAGATAGCAAAGATCAACAGGAGGGAATAAATACTAGAAAAGTAAGATAGGTAGAAAGGGGGAGATGCTCGCCTGAAAACATTGTCGAAGGTTCATCCGAAGGTCGGGGCGAAGCTCACATCAACTCAACGGCCTTATCCACGAAGAAGCAAAACACTAGAATAAACACCGGATGCAATATTTAATACTACGGCAAAAGATCGGCATGATGCATGTATGATGTATGACATGGCAAAGATGCGATGCGATTAGGTCATATTAAGCGGAACCGGGGTCCCGACAATTAATTAGGCGGTTCAAGTTGTTTAGATACCCCGCAGTTTAAATGTTGTTATAACAAGGCAAGATACGATACCGGTTCGCTACACAAGTTTAGATGAGGCCGATATGAGACTAGATTTGCCCGCATATGGGCCCCATATTTAGTTATTAGGTGAATCGGCATAAGGCCCCCAAACCACAGATATGCATGCGAGATGACAATTAAATATGCAACAATTTATTATTATATTATTAAATAGGGTTCTCGGAAAGAGGTTCACACATTGAGGGGTCTCGACGGTCTTGGTGTTCCGGGGTTCGGGGTTCGGACTCAAGGCCCAGGGTTCGACGGTTTCGGGATCCGGTCTCGGCGGCTCGTTCTCGGAACAGAGGTAGGTCTTGTCGCTTCCAGGGTGAAGCACTCGGCGTCCTCAAGGGAGTACTTGTCGCACATGTGGCCTTCGGGTTCCATGACGATGATCTTGTCGTTTCGATGCCGGGGTCCCGACGTCCGTGAAGAGAACCTTGTCGCCTTTGGGCGAAGAGCATGTCATCCCGTGGGTCCGTGTAGAAGTGTTCGATGATCCATGACGGAGGTCTCCGGTTCGGCTTCGTTTTCCATGAAGGGGATCTTGTCGCTTGGTATCCGTGTGGGAGAACTCGAGGTCGATGGCGAACTCGTCCGGTAACGGGGTTTTCGGAGATCTTGGCGCGACACCGGTTACGGGATGTCGCGGTTTGGTCTTCGCATGCATGTCGGCGTTCTTCGGACTCCCGGAAGAAGTCCTTGATGTTTCCTGTCGTCGACTCCTTCGGAAGTGACAAGTCCGTGTTGGAGAGCTTGGTACTTGGCCATCGAACACCACATCTCTAGTACCCTCGTCAACCTCACTTCTCCATATCAGGCATCGGCCACACATAGGCCAGGGAGACGCTGCAGGGGCCCGGGCGCGCTGGCCGGCGGCGGGAGGCGACAGCGAGGTGGTTGGGGCTCAGGCCGGCGACGGGGAAGAGCTCGGGGGCGCGGGGCCGGCTGCTGCAGCGCAGGCGCGGATGAGGGCGACGCGGGGTCCTGCTGCGGCGGCGCCTGGGGACGGGGCAGAGGCGGAGAGGAGCGGCCGCGGGCGGCGCCGGCGTGGCCGCGCGGAGGCGACGCGGGCGGCGCGCTGGCCGGCGGCGGGGCGAGCGCCTGAGGAAGACGGGCCCGCGGGGGTGCTGCGGGCGGGGCTGGCGTCGGTCGCGCGGAGGGCGAGGACGGCGGGCTGCGCGGCGGTCCTCGGGGGAGGCCGGTGGACGGGGGTCGAGGCGAGCCACGGCGGCGGCCGGCGCAAGGCGAGGCCACCGGGCGGCGGCGTCGCGCGGCGGAGGAGGGTCGGAGGAGGGCTGCGGCCGCGGGTGCCGGCGGGTGCGGAGGCGCGGCCGGCCAGGCGGGGCCTGGGGGCGAACGGCGGAGGCGGGGCTGCTGCGAGCCTGCGGGAGGAGCTTCGCCGGCGGGAACGGCGAGGCGCGGCGGTCCGGCGTGGCCGCGCGGAGGCGACGCGAGACGGGGCGGCCGCGGGGAGGCGTGCGGGGCGGCGCGGAGCGGTGGTGGAGGCCGACGGGCGACGGAGCGAGCGCGTGCAACTCCGGCGGCGGGGGCCGGCGGGCGCCAGAGAGAGGAAGGAGGGAGGGAGGTGGCCGGGGCCGGGCGCTTGAGGGGAGCGGGAGGTGGGCTACGCAGCGGTGAGGGAGAGGATCGGGGAAGGAGAGAGGAAGAGGACAGGGAGCGGGGGGTTTGGCTGGCTGGCGTGTAGAGAGGGAGAGTGGGTGGGGCCGGCTGATGTGGCAGGGGGGGATTGGGTGAGGGAGAGAGAGGGGTGAGGTGGCGAGAGATGATAGGCTGGGGTGAGGTGGAGGCTGGGCTGGGTAGGTTAGTTGGGTGAACTTAGGATTTAGAAGGGCGGGCGTAGATGGACCGTTTGTAAAAACCTGGGGGTGGTCGTTCGGGTCGAAACGGCCCGTTCGACTGCCCCCGCTAAAAACAATTAAAGATTTTATTTAATTTGCGAAGAACTTTTGCAAGTGGTTTTTAGACAAATAAAAATATCCGGCAGCACCCGGGGTTTGGCGTTTGAATAAAAGACGGGACATTTAGAAAACAAAACGGGCTTTGCGAATATAGTTTTTGACAAACAACATATGATGACGACAATGCAATGCACAAATTCAACGCGATTTTCTAGTAGTGGTTTTTGCGGGATGCCACAGTAGGCTAAAGTGGTTAACAACAGATCTATCAACTACATGCTTATTTGGCCAAGTGGAGTTTAGGCTCATTTGCATAAAGCAACAGTTTTATCCTAATATTTGTAACAAAGTAGTTTTCCAATATGATAAATAGGACACTCTGGTTCACTCCCAGGTTCTCCTACCCAATTATGTTCACCCAACAAGTTTTAAGTAATTAAGAAATAAGAATGAGTGAGAAATATCATAGCATCAGTATCAGGTCGCTCAAATTGTCCATAACCGAGGACACGGCTAAGCACTTAGTTTATACACCCTGCAGGGGTTAGTACACTTTACCCATGTGACTTGGCCAGCCCAGCTCATACCACCACTCTCATATTGAGTGATGATAGGGAGAAGTCCAATAAGGAACCGTTCGGGAAGTAGCTCCCCAAACCCGACACGCACCGGTCTAACCTACACTATATACATCTCTAGATACGTGGGTTCGAGTTACCACAACCTACTGAGTCCAACCAACCGCCCATTTCATTATTGGCACATGGTTGCACATGAAAGCTACCAAACAAAGAAGCTAATCCTTTCTCAGTGTCCTGGGCGGCATTCCCCGTTGGAGATATGCCCTAGAGGCAATAATAAATGTAGTTATTATTATATCTTTGTGTTTATGATAAATGTTTACATTCATGCTATAATAGTATTAACAAGGAAACATTGATACTTGTGTGATTTGTAAACTTAATTTGAAGTCCCTAGTATAGCCTCTATACTTCACTAGCTTGTTGGTTGATAGATGATTGTGGTTTCCCTATCATGAACATTGAGATGTTATCAACAACAAGATCATATCGTTAGGAGAATGATATGGTGGACATACTCCTATAGATAAGCGTAGCATAAAGATCAAGTCATTTCAATAGTTCAATTGCTATATGCTTTCTGATACATAGTAACCTAATTCCTTCGACCATGAGATCATGCATATCACCTTTACCGGATGGATGCTTTGATGACATCAAACACCACACCGTAACTGGGTGGTTATAAAGGTGGCATTGAGTGTTCAGAAAGTATTGGTTGAAACACATGGATCAAGAGTGGGATTTGTCCATCCATATGACGGATAGATATACTCTGGGCCCTCTCGGTGGAATGTCATCCAATTAGCTTGCAAGCATGTGACTTGGTCACAAGGGATCACATATCACGGGAACGATAAAAGAGTACTTATCAGTAACGAGGTTGAACTAGGTATGCAGAGATACCGACGATCATAACCTCGGATAAGTAACATATCGTGAGACAAAGGGAAATTGGTATCGTATGTAAGTGGTTCATTCGATCGCAAAGTAATCGTAGAAATATGTGGGAGCCATATGAATTTCCAGATTCCTCTATTGGTTATTGTTCGGAGAAGTGTCTCGATCATGTCCGCATAATTCACGAACCGTAGGGAGACACACTTAAGGATTCGACGTTGTTTGAGTAGTTATGGTATTATGAGAAAGAGACCGAATGTTGTTCGGAGTCTCGTATGGGATCCGGGATATCACGAGGTGATCCGGAATGGTCCGGATAATAAGATTCATATAGGGAAAGTCCTGTTTCGGAGTTGCGGAATGATTCCGGTGTTTTCATCAGGAATGTTCTAGAAGGTTCCGGAATGTCCGGCAATCCGGGGGGGGAGGGTACATGAATGTGTTATATCAAAGTTGATATGATCGCATCATGTACTAAGTGTCATCGCTGTCCGAAATAAAGGGTTAATTCAAATCCTAGTTTGAAAAGTCAAACGGCTAGTTTGAAAAGTCAAACTGCCAGTTTTCGGAAAGAGGAGAAGGAGGATTGGTGGAGGCCGAATTGGGGGAGGGTTCCTCCCTTGGCCGGCGCACCACCAAGCCGACTTGGGGAGGGACTCCCCTCCCCTTGGCCGCCGGCCCTCCCACCTATAAAAGGAGGGGCAGGGCCCCCTCCTCTAGACCCACAAGTTCCTATCTTCTACCTCCGGTTTAGAGCCGTTTCGGTTTAGAGCTTCTAATTGCTTTAGCCTTCGGTTTAGAGCCTTCTAATTGGTTTAGAGCCTTCTAATTGGTGTGTCTAATTACTAGACCACTAATAGCCTCTCTCATACTCCACCATACTCGCACCGGCTTAAGGCGAAGCCCTGCGGGATCTCCCCTCTACTTCCGGTACCACGCCGTTGTGCTGCCGGAATCACGAGGAGAGTGCTACAACCTCCGCTGCCTGCTGGAACAAGGGAGAGGAAGGTCTTCGTCGAGTACCGAACGTGTGACCGACTGCGGGAGCGCTGCCGGAACGTGGCGCCGGAAGGATCGTCTACGCGATCTTGAGATCGGAAAGAGTACGACTACATCACCCACGAGAATCCGCTCTCGTTAAACACTTTGGAATCTTCGAGGGTAAGTTATTCCATCGACTCGTTGCTACAATCTAGTAGATAGATCTTGGCTTGTTGGTTTGTATGCGATAGAAAATTTTTGTTTTCCATGCTACGAAACCCTATAGTGGTATCAGAGCCGTGTCTATATGTAGATCTGTTGCACGAGTAGAACACAATGGTCATTGTGGGCGTTGATGCTTTTATTGTCGATTACTTCTTGTGTACTTTGCATCTTGCGGTATGTTGGGATGAAGCGGCCCGGGCTAACCTTACATGACATCGTTCATGAGACTTGCTCCACGCTTGACATGCAACTTGTATTGCATAAGTGGCTTTGCGGGTGCCTGTTTCTCCTAGCATAGTTAAGATCCAACTTACAACGGGTGATCAACAATGCTAGTATCAATGTTGTGGTTCATGTTCGTAAGTTAGAACGACACTTATAGAAAGCCCCAAACCACGTAAAATATGCAAAGAAAGTAGAGGCGTCTAACTTTGTTTTGCAGGGGTGTGCAGTGATGTGATATGGCCATGATTGTGATTATATTTGATGTATGCAATGTTCCTTATTGTAAGTTGGCAACCGGCAGGAGCCATATGGTTGTCTTTAATTTATGTTAAGACCCGCGTGTCTATTCAAAGTAGTTGTAATAGTTGAAGCCGGTGGACGACAACCATGGAGAGGCGTCATTGACCTTGATGCAATGCCGGTGATGATGGAGATCATGTTCGTGCTTGAAGATGGAGATCGGAAGCACAAAGAAGAAAGGCCATATCATATCACATATTATGAATTGCATGTGATGTTAATCCTTTATGCATCTTGTATTGCTTAGTAGACGACGGTAGCATTATAAGATGATCCCTCATGCACATGAATTTCAAGTCATAAAGTGTTCACCCTTAGTTAGCACCGTTGCTAAAGCTTGTTGTTTCGAAGCACCACGTGATGATCGGGTGTGTTAGATTCCGCAAGTGTATACAACGTGGGCAAGCCAGATTTGCTCATGCGGAAACTAAGGTTTGATCTTGACGAGCCTAGCATGTACAGACATGGTCTCGGAACACGGATCACCAAAAGGTAAAGCATGAATCATATAGTAGATATGATGAACATGACGATTGTTCACCATTGAAACTATATCAACTCTCGTGATGATCGGTGTTGATGTGGTGGATTTGGTTCGTGTGATCACTAAAACAATGTGAGGGATATTGTTTTGAGTGGGAGTTCACCTAGATTAACTTTATTAATTAATTTGAACTCAATTTGTCATAAACTTAGTCTAAACTATTGCAAATATGTTGTAGATCAATGGCAGCCCCTACCATCAATTTTAATGCATTCCTAGAGAAAGAAAAGTTGAAAAACAATGGAAGCAACTTCGCGGATTGGTTCCGCAATTTGAGGATTGTCCTCACAGCTGGTAATTTGACCTATGTGCTGGATGCACCGCTGGGTGACCCACCTGCAGATGATGCTCCCGATGAAGTAAAGAATGTTTACCTCGCTCGGAAGAATCAGTACTCCATAGTTCAATGTGCTATCTTGTATGGTTTGGAATCGGAGCTTCAGAAAAGGTTTGAGGATTCAGACCCATATGATATTGTCGAGGATCTCAAATTGATTTTTGAGACTCATGCGGCGATTGAAAGCTATGAGGCTTCTGAAAAGTTCTTTAACTGCAAGATGGAAGAAGGCAGCTCCGTTAGTGAGCATGTGCTTAAGATGCCAGGGCACGCAAACAAACTTCAAAGCTTGGGTATAGTGATTCCTAATGCTTTGGGGATTTACCGTGTCCTCCAATCACTACCACCAAGTTACAAGAACTTTGTGATGAACTACAACATGCAGAACATGAATAAGACGTTGCCAGAACTCTTTGCCATGTTGAAATCTGCAGAAGTGGAGATCAAGAAAGAGCACCAAGTGTTGTTGGTCAATAAGACCACCAAATTCAAGAAAGGCAAGTCTAAGCAAAAGGGACACTTCAAGAAGGGTGGTAAGAAAGTTACCACGCCAGCGAAGAAGACCAGGGCTGGACCTAAGCCTGATACTGAGTGCTTTTACTGCAAGGGAGAAGGTCACTGGAAGCGGAATTGCCCAAAGTACTTGGCGGATTTGAAGAACGGCAACATCAAGAAGAAAGGTATATCTGATATACATGTTATTGATGTGTATCTCACTAGTACTCGTAGTAGTGCCTGGGTATTTGATACTGGTTCGGTTGCTCATATTTGTAACTCGAAACAGGTGCTGCAGAATAAACGGAAGCTAGCGAAGAGCGAGGTGACGATGCGCGTAGGAAATGGATCAAAGGTTGATGTGATCGCGGTCGGCACGCTACCCCTTCATCTACCATCGGGATTAGTTTTATACTTAAATAATTGTTATTTGGTGCCTGCGTTGAGCATGAACATTATATCGGGATCTTGTTTATTGCGAGACGGTTACTTGTTTAAGTCCGAGAATAATGGTTGTTCGATTTATATGAGTAATATGTTTTATGCACATGCACCTTTGATAGATGGTCTATTCTTATTGAATCTCGATAGTGGAAATACACATATCAACAACATTGAGGCTAAACGTTTGAAATCAAGCGATAATTCGACCTATATGTGGCACTGTCGTCTTGGTCACATTGGAGTGAAACGTATGAAGAAACTCCATTCCGACGGACTTCTTGAATCACTTGATTTTGAATCACTTGAAAGATGCGAAGCATGTCTGATGGGAAAAATGACTAAGACTCCATTTTCTGGTATGATGGAGCGAGCTACGGACTTATTGGAAATCATACATACCGATGTGTGTGGTCCAATGAGTGTAGCATCGCGCGGTGGTTATCGTTATGTTCTTACCTTCACGGATGACTTGAGTAGATATGGGTATATCTATTTCATGAAACATAAGTTCGAAACTTTTGAGAAGTTTAAGGAGTTTCAAAGTGAGGTAGAGAATCAACGTAACAAGAAGATTAAATTTCTACGTTCTGATCGTGGAGGTGAATATCTAAGTTACGAGTTTGGCGAGCATTTGAAGAAATGCGGAATACTTTCACAATTGACACCGCCGGGAACACCACAGCGTAATGGTGTGTCCGAACGTTGTAATCGAACTCTCTTAGATATGGTTCGTTCTATGATGTCACTTACAGATTTACCGCTATCATTTTGGGGTTATGCATTAGAAACAGCCGCATTCACTTTAAATAGGGCACCGTCTAAATCCGTTGAAACGACACCGTATGAATTATGGTTTGGGAAGAAACCTAAATTGTCGTTCCTTAAAGTTTGGGGATGCGAAGCCTATGTAAAGAAGTTACAGCCGGACAAGCTTGAACCAAAAGCGGAAAAATGCGTCTTCATAGGATACCCGAAGGAAACTATTGGGTATACCTTCTATCATAGATCCGAAGGCAAGATCTTCGTTGCCAAGAATGGATCCTTTCTAGAGAAGGAATTTCTCTCGAAAGAAGTGACTGGAAGGAAAGTAGAACTCGACGAGGTTGTCGAACCTTCTCTCAAAATTGCGAGTAGCGCAGCACCGGAAGAAGTTCCTGTGGTGCCTGCACCAATAAGAGAGGAAGCTAATGATGGTGATCATGAAACTTCGGTTGAAGTTGCTACAGAGCCTCGGAGGTCAACGAGAACTCGTACCACTCCAGATTGGTATGATTCCGTTATGAATGTCATGTTGGTGGACAACACCGATGACCCTGAGACATATGAGGAAGCGATGATGAGCCCAGATTCCAATAAATGGCAAGAAGCCATGAAATCCGAGATTGGATACATGTACGAAAACCAAGTATGGACTTTGGTGGACTTACCGGATGGCCGGAAGGCTGTCGAGAACAAATGGATTTTCAAGAAGAAAACAGATGCTGATGGTAATGTTACTGTCTATAAAGCTCGACTTGTCGCAAAAGGGTTTCGACAAATTCAAGGAGTTGACTACGATGAGACTTTCTCACCAGTAGCGAAGCTAAAGTCTGTGAGGATTATGTTAGCAATCGCTGCATATTATGATTATGAGATATGGCAGATGGATGTCAAAACAGCATTCCTCAATGGAGACATTGATGAAGAGTTGTATATGATGCAACCCAAAGGTTTTGTCGATCCTAAAGATTCTAACAAGGTATGCAAACTTCAACGATCCATCTATGGATTGAAGCAAGCATCCCGAAGTTGGAATCAACGTTTTGATAAGGTAATCAAAAGTTTTGGTTTTATACAAACTTATGGAGAAGCTTGTATTTACAAGAAAGTGAGTGGGAGCTCTGTAGCATTCTTAATACTATATGTGGATGACATATTGTTGATTGGGAATGATGTAGACCTTCTTAATAGTGTCAAGGAATATTTGAATAATAGTTTTTCAATGAAGGATCTTGGCGAAGCTGCTTACATATTAGGCATAAAGATTTACAGAGATAGATCGAAACGCCAAATATCATTGTCACAGAGTACATATTTGGACAAAGTTCTAAAGAGGTTTGGAATGGAAGAAAGCAAGAAAGGGTTCTTGCCCATGTTGCCCAATACGACCTTGAGTAAAATTCAAAGTCCGACATCGGCAGAAGATAGAGAAAGGATGAGTAAGACTCCCTATGCCTCAGCCATATGATCTCTAATGTATGCCATGCTATGTACTAGACCCGACATTGCATATGCTGTTAGTTTAACTAGCAGATATCAAAGTGATCCAGGAGTGGATCATTGGACAGCGGTCAAAAACATCCTTAAGTACTTGAGAAGAACTAAGGATATGGTTCTTTCTTATGGAGGTGATGAACAGCTCGTTGTTAATGGTTACACCGATGCTAGTTGGAACACCGATCCGGATGATTCTAAATCACAATCCGGATACGTATTTATTTTGAATGGTGCAGCAATTAGCTGGAGGAGTGCAAAGCAAAGCGTTGTGGCGAGATCTTCAACTGAATCGGAATACATGGCTGCTTCGGAGGCTTCACAAGAAGCGATATGGATGAAAGAGTTCATTACAGAGCTGGGTGTGGTTCCTAGTGCGCTGGACCCAATGTCTATCTACTGTGATAACATGGGCGCCATAGCCAATGCGCAAGAACCAAGGTCACACAAGAAGCTGAAGCACATCAAGCTACGTTTTCACGCTATTCGAGAACATATCCAGGATGGGGATATAAAGATTTGCAAAGTACACACAGATCTGAATGTGGCGGATCCGTTGACTAAACCTCTCCCGAGGGCAAAACATGACCAACACCAAACTGCCATGGGTGTTCGGTATATTACCATGTAATCTAGATTAGATTACTCTAGTGCAAGTGGGAGACTGTTGGAGATATGCCCTAGAGGCAATAATAAATGTAGTTATTATTATATCTTAGTGTTTATGATAAATGTTTACATTCATGCTATAATAGTATTAACAAGGAAACATTGATACTTGTGTGATTTGTAAACTTAATTTGAAGTCCCTAGTATAGCCTCTATACTTCACTAGCTTGTTGGTTGATAGATGATTGTGGTTTCCCTATCATGAACATTGAGATGTTATCAACAACAAGATCATATCGTTAGGAGAATGATATGGTGGACATACTCCTATAGATAAGCGTAGCATAAAGATCAAGTCATTTCAATAGTTCAATTGCTATATGCTTTCTGATACATAGTAACCTAATTCCTTCGACCATGAGATCATGCATATCACCTTTACCGGATGGATGCTTTGATGACATCAAACACCACACCGTAACTGGGTGGTTATAAAGGTGGCATTGAGTGTTCAGAAAGTATTGGTTGAAACACATGGATCAAGAGTGGGATTTGTCCATCCATATGACAGATAGATATACTCTGGGCCCTCTCGGTGGAATGTCATCCAATTAGCTTGCAAGCATGTGACTTGGTCACAAGGGATCACATATCACGGGAACGAGAAAAGAGTACTTATCAGTAACGAGGTTGAACTAGGTATGCAGAGATACCGACGATCATAACCTCGGATAAGTAACATATCGTGAGACAAAGGGAAATTGGTATCGTATGTAAGTGGTTCATTCGATCGCAAAGTAATCGTAGAAATATGTGGGAGCCATATGAATTTCCAGATTCCTCTATTGGTTATTGTTCGGAGAAGTGTCTCGATCATGTCCGCATAATTCACGAACCGTATGGAGACACACTTAAGGATTCGACGTTGTTTGAGTAGTTATGGTATTATGAGAAAGAGACCGAATGTTGTTCGGAGTCTCGGATGGGATCCGGGATATCACGAGGTGATCCGGAATGGTCCGGAGAATAAGATTCATATAAGGAAAGTCCCGTTTCGGAGTTGCGGAATGATTCCGGTGTTTTCATCAGGAATGTTCTAGAAGGTTCCGGAATGTCCGGCAATCCGGGGGGGAGGGTACATGAATGTGTTATATCAAAGTTGATATGATTGCATCATGTACTAAGTGTCATCACTGTCCGAAATAAAGGGTTAATTCAAATCCTAGTTTGAAAAGTCAAACGGCTAGTTTGAAAAGTCAAACTGCCAGTTTTCGGAAAGAGGAGAAGGAGGATTGGTGGAGGCCGAATTGGGGGAGGGTTCCTCCCTTGGCCGGCGCACCACCAAGCCGACTTGGGGAGGGACTCCCCTCCCCTTGGCCGCCGGCCCTCCCACCTATAAAAGGAGGGGCAGGGCCCCCTCCTCTAGACACACAAGTTCCTATCTTCTACCTCCGGTTTAGAGCCGTTTCGGTTTAGAGCTTATAATTGCTTTAGCCTTCGGTTTAGAGCCTTCTAATTGGTTTAGAGCCTTCTAATTGGTGTGTCTAATTACTAGACCACTAATAGCCTCTCTCATACTCCACCATACTCGCACCGGCTTAAGGCGAAGCCCTGCGGGATCTCCCCTCTACTTTCGGTACCACGCCGTTGTGCTGCCGGAATCACGAGGAGAGTGCTACAACCTCCGCTGCCTGCTGGAACAAGGGAGAGGAAGGTCTTTGTCGAGTATCGAACGTGTGACCGACTGCGGGAGCGCTGCCGGAACGTGGCGCCGGAAGGATCGTCTACGCGATCTTGAGATCGGAAAGAGTACGACTACATCACCCACGAGAATCCGCTCTCGTTAAACACTTTGGAATCTTCGAGGGTAAGTTATTCCATCGACTCGTTGCTACAATCTAGTAGATAGATCTTGGCTTGTTGGTTTGTATGCGATAGAAAATTTTTGTTTTCCATGCTACGAAACCCTACATTCCCCACCATAATCCACACTCGATGACCCAATCAATGCCATTCCGCCCAGGTGGTTCATTAAAATCATGTTGGTTTGTCATTTAACAAAATAAAATCCTTTCAAAACAAATAACTTTTCATGGTATGATTCCCTTCCTCGTCTAATTAGCATAGCTAAGTAATCTACCAATACGATGGCTCATAAACAAGGAATACTAGGGAATAATATGGGACATAGCATAGCATATACACATCAATTCCTACATATGCAATTCTACAAAAACATCTACAATGCATAGGAAATCAGTAGGACATTTATGACCAAGATAGCACCACTTGCCTTTGATGTAGATGTAGTCGATTAGATAATCCTCACAATCCTCATAGATATAATGGTTGCACTCGTCATAACCACAATACTTGCAATCATAGTAGTTGCAATCACACACGTTGCACTCCTCGCAATCTATCGAGCAAACAATTGCATACAATCATAAACAATAGCACATAAAGATCAAACAAATGCAACAAATGCATGTATGAGAATTTAATAAGTCACAATGGTTGTTACTTTAGTTCTCTAAACAATATTAAAGTATATGATGCATGCAAGAGGCCAATTAATGCAATGGAGTACTTGTTATTAATAATTACTTGCCAATATAGGGTTTTTAGTAGTTCTGTTGTAACGTCTGTTCTAACTGTCGAATTAAATTTGTTTCTTGGGTTTACTGGATATAGAACGTTAATACGAACCAGTAGGCGTTGGATTCACCCTAATCGGAGTTATAGATCTTTTTATATGATTTAAATAGTGTTTAATGGGTTTTAAATGATTGATATAGTTTCTGTTGCCTAAAAATCAAACTAAAATTATATCTGAAATCTCCATGTAATTGTGATTCCAAGGACATATTATTTGTAATTTTCTGAGCAGAATTTATTTTCTTATGAATTTATTACTCTAAATAGGCCATTAAACCATTTAGATCTTCACGGCAAAACCTTATAGTCAAAGGCTGAACTAATTGCATATTGATGATCTATATGGAACCAGATTTCCATAGGTATATCATTTATATTTGTGTGATATGCAAATAATTTACTATGAATTTAATGATTTATAAAGCCATTAAAACTAATTAAACCACTACGGGGTAAATAATCCGCAAAGGCTGTATCCAACAAGATATTATTAATGTACATTACAGTAGATTCAATTTGATATATTGTTCATATTTTTCGGAGTTACAGATAATTTTCTATGAATTTATTAACCTAAAAGACCATTAAAACTAATTAAATTACTGCAGTAACCACGTACATTAAAAGTTGGATCTATTCCGATAAGATGATTCTACGTAAAATTATCTTCAATTTGATATATTATATGCAATTTTTGGACGTGGTATGAATTTTTAATGAATTTTACAAGTTAAATATATAATGTGCAATTTTAAATTCGAACGGAATATTCCAGAGAATATTCCACTGACTGGACAGGTTGACTTTGCATGCTGACTGGGATTAGATGCTGACCTGACGATGACGTGGCGTTGATGAGGAAACTGACCGGGATGACGACATGGCAAGTATCGGTTTGATTGGATCTCGACCGTCTGGACAGGATCCGGTGGCTAGAAGAAGAGATTGACCCGATTTTGGCTCAGAATAGACAAGAAATAGATCTGTGCTAGAGAGACAAATCCGTAGGTCAAATTGAAAAACTTAGAACATGAAAGTTGTGGGGAATCATTAGTCCTACCTTCTCACCAAAGGAATTTGGATTTGAAGGAACGAGCGCGAGTACATCTTGGATTTACACCGTCAGATCTGAAATATTGCGATGCGAAATTCTCCAGCTGTGGTGGATGAAAAGAGGTGATGTTTGTCGGGATTGAAAGATTCCGACATGAGTTCTACAACTTCCGTTTTTTGCCCGAAGGCAAACGACGAAGTCTAGACGGGTTAAAAAGCGAAATAAGATTCGGGCATATGTAGATTCGGGATTTCGAGAAGATAAACTCGTACAGATGTGGCTCCACGAGTTTATATGGAGGATTAGGATGGTGGGGAGATAAGTTTTAGAGTAGGGAACAAGTAGAAACAAACGGAAGTCGATTCGGAGTTGTAGATAAAAAGTTATAAGAGTTTGAATAGAGATAGGTTTGACAAAACAGATTTCGCATGCTTTTTAAATCAAACCTGGGCACGATCGGTTGTAAGCTGGCTGGTTGGTCGGTTGCTTGCTGGGCCGCCGGCTAGCTCGGCCGGCCCATTTTTTTTCTATTTACTTGTTTCCCTCATATCTTTTGCATACGAACTCCAAATGACACGATTCTTGTTTCTAAAATTTTCTAAAATCGAATAGATCATTGTAGGATCATATTTGTAATCTTTTTACTAGTTTGCAAGTAGTGGGTTTATAAATCCTTGTTTATTCCATTTTATTTATATCTTTATTTGTTTGTAGTTATTCCATAACTTTTTCATAATAGCTCCAAATGAGCTCAATTTTGTTTCTAAAATTTTGTAATATTAATTGGATCTTTTTAGGCTATAATTTAGCAATAATCGCTGCCTTAGCAACAATGGGTTTTATAAAGTCAATTTAATTTCCTTTAGGAACATTTGGGAAAATCAACTATAGGATTTAGATACCAGGATTTGGATTTAGTTTGTGAGAACTTTGCATGGATGTAATGAAATGCTTATGAATGCTTCATGATTTTCATTTTAAAATCTTGCACACCAATTCTACAATCCATAATCAATCCATGCCCTTTTGCCTATATGGCTACTTAGGTCATAACAAAAAAATATAAGATTTTGAATTCAAGGTTGAGAGGATTTTCTATTCAAAAAGTTTCTTCTCTTTGAGAATTTTCAACATAGTCAAACAATCAATCAAACTTATTTATTTATTTAACATTCCAAAATTAGGAGAATTTTGGGATGTGACACACCTTCACCCTGATAACTTTATATATATGTCCTGGATCACTTTTATATATTAGTGCTGATAAATGTGTCTTATTTATGTTGGTAACCTACACTGTTTTTTGTTTTTCAAAGGTTTAAAATGCTTGCAACTTGATTATATGTTTGTCTTATATGCTTTTTTTGTAATGTAAAACTTTATTCTTTTAATTATGATTTATTTCATAGTGTATGATGTGTCTTTATCATTTTGTGCATTTTTGGTTTGTATTGATAACTTTATTTATATGCCCTTGATCACTTTTATATACCAGTGATGATAACTTTAGTTCATTTATATTGGTAACCTACACTGTTTTATGCTGATAACTTTAGTAACAGATTATATGACATTAACAATTTGTTTTGTTTTGTCCCTTTTCTTCTTGTCTTTCTTTTGAGACATATTCTATGCAGTTGTTAACTTATTGAACTTACCGAAAACGGGTGGTGATAAAAATGAGGGTGCAGATAGATCTAGTTAATTGTCCCTTTTGGATGAAAAAATTGAAAATAATTGTTGCGATGGCTGTTTGGGGCTTGTGTTTCAAACTTGAAGATCATGATTCAGTTTCATGGTTGTTTGGTTCTGTTTTATGACAGTCGTAGTTAAAATTAGGTTTTAATTTATGGCAACTTTTATTTTGTGATACATTGTTGATGGAACAATTTGTGCTATAATTTATATGACTCTATGTTTGTATGATGTAATTAAACTACCTTTTATTGTTTAATATATGTTATGTTTTTTAAATTTTTTCTTTATGGTGATAAACATGTGGTTTTCTTTTTCCACATGGGGTCTGCCATTTATATCCTTTTTCATTTGAACATTTCCTTTGTCCGTTCTTTATTATTTTTGTAATTGCAAAAAGGCGGTAAAAGATGAAAATGTAGTTATTTCTCTTGATGATTTGTTGGGTGAAAAGATTAGTTATCAAGCTGTTCGGAGTTTTACGAAAGATACCAAACAGTTAAACCAGACTAGTTGTTCCGTTCCAGGTAACTAAACAAAATTATTTAGTTATTATTTATGTATTTGAATGTATATTTTTTACGAGTTGTACTAATTTTTTTGTTTTTTTGTAGTTGTTCCTGATTATTCTACTTCTGGTATCAGTTCTGCTCTTCCAGTTGCTGTCGCTGGTAGTGTTACACCTGCGTCACGACTGTGTACTGTTAGACTTATTCATCATGCGAAGTCTCTTCTTCCTCCGTTCTCCTATATTAAGACAACTGCAGAAGAAGATGCATTGTATAAGAAGATTATCATACACACGCGTGATGCGAATAAGTCGAAGATTAAAAAGTATGTACATGTTATTTTTTTATAATATTCAATCTTTTTTAGTATTCTCTGTTGGTAACATTTAAATGCTACCATTGGTCACTTCTAATGTTTCATGCTTGATAACTTGACTTATTATGTTATCTGGTTGATAAGTTATAGTATTACTGGTGGGTCACTTGTAGTATTTTAGTGGATAACTCTTAGTTTAACAGTGGATAACTTGGACCTTTTCTTTGTTGTTAGTTGTTTGCTAACTTGTATTACTACTTGTGTATCATTTTGTTCTTCTAGTTGCTGAACTTTATGGTTTTCATTGTAGATCATTTTTAATATTTAGGGTTGATAACTTTACCTTTTTATTTGTACATCGATGATAAGTTGTACTAATACTGGTTGGTCAGTACTAGTTTTGGTTGATAACTCTTTTGTTGTTATTTCAGTGGATAAGTTGAACTTTTTTTGTACTGGTTTGATAACTTGTATTACTACAGGTTAATTACTTGCACTGTTTGTTGGTGATAACTTCTGGTTTTTATAATGGATAACTTGTATCCTAATCATTAATTTTTTTTGTCGCACATCAATTTGTAACATTGATCCAATGTGGGTGACAACTAGTGATTTTGCTGAAAGTGTGATGTCATATGGCGAGCTTTCTAACAATATGTGTGATCTTGCTATTTCTGCAATGCAAGATAATTGCCCATCCAACAAGATAATTTTTTCGTATATAGTTACTAAATATCTGTTGGAGGGAAGATTCACTGCAAATCTTGTTCGAAGGTCGTTCAGGAAAGATGACAACTATAAACTGAGCCACAAACATATGGTATGCTGTCTAATTTGATTTTTTTATTCTACAGTACGCAGTTGATAAGTTCAGGCATAGTGTATGATAACCATTGCTTGTGTTGTGTTGATAACTCTTTCATTTCTGCCTGGATAACCACTGTTTTTTCTACACGTACATTTACTTACCTTATGTTCATTTTTTTCTGTAGTTTTGCTTTGCTGTCCTTCAGGAGCTAGGGACTAAAAAGGACCCTTTAGGCCATTGGTACATGCTTTCTGTTAATATGCCTGCAAAAAGGTTTGAAATTCTTGACTCGCTCCGTGGTGAAGCTAATGTAGAAATGATTGAACATGCGACCAAACTAATGGAAGCAATAAAGAAAATGTATATCGTTAATTATTCTGATTCTAGAAGACAGATTGAAGATTTTGAGTTGATGCATGTCCCTGTTCCGAGTCAAGTTGACAGGTTAGTTGGCCGGTGAGATTTGTACGCATGTAATTTTATTTTGTTTTTGTATAATCATTGATACTATGTTTGTTTATTCACTGTTTATTTTTTGTTTTTCAACACTGATTGTGGGTTCTTCATGCTTAAGAACCTTGAATTGTGGAATGGAAGCGTTGTGCCTTGTATTTCTCAAGATATGATGCCGGGAATTAAGAAAAAGATGACTTCTTTTTGGTTGAACCATCCTCGCAATGTTCTTCTAAATTGGAGGTCACTTTTGGAAGAAAATAAGTTCTGAGGTATATTTTTCCCAAGTTTATCCATACTTTTACATGTTCATTATCCGCACTCTTAAATGTTTATTATCATGTCATATTTCTGTTAGTTATTCACACTGTGTTAAATAAGTTACCCACCTTATACGGGTTTTTTGTATATATGAGTGTTTTTTATGCTTTCTTTCTAGTATCAATTATGTTTGATAATTTTTTATTAATTTGTTTGTGGTATAATTTCAATATATAGTTATGGATAACTGTACTTTTTATTTACCTGATAACTTCTACTAGTATGCATGGATAACTATTGTGTTCGTTGGTTGATAACTTGTAGTCATATGTCTGGATAACTTCTGTTTTTAAATAGTATATTAATGTTTAGTGTTTGGTAACTTTTTATATATACGCATTGATAACTGTAGATTTAACCAGTGAGTAACCTTTTATTTTTGTATGCATTGATAAGTGGTTTGTTATGTGATGGATAACTTGTACTCATATGCATGGATAACTTCTGTGTTATCTTGTGGATATTTTGTACTCATATGCATGGATAACTTCTGTGTTACCTTGTGGATATTTTGTACTCATATGCATGGATAACTTGAAAACCACAGAATGTACATCATGAACTATCATACATAGAAACAACAAATATATCGTTTTCATTTTGTGTTATATAAACATTCTAGATTTAATATCCCTAGGAGCTTCAACCTTTTCTGGCATTTGCGGATGGTGTGACCTTCTGCACCGCAGTGGCTGCATTTCTTTGATTTCTTTGTAGCAAGGTCTAGTGGATTTTTGTTTGCTATTTGTCGTGGTCGCCCTTTGGTTACTGACTTCTCCGGGTTCTATATGTGCTTTGATCCTGAAGTGCTTGTTGTTTGTAGTGCTGCATAGTTGCTTGTTGACTGTGCCCTGTTTGGTGGGGCAGTTGTTGAAGGTGTCACGCTTGCTTCGTTTGGAGCACTAGACGATGGCATAGTAATCACTTCATTTTCGGCCTCTCTTTTCTTCTTCTCTTCTCTTCTTGCTATCACATCTAGCTCTTGTTTCATTTCCTTCAAGTGTTTGCTAATGATTTTTCTTCCATCATCTGTCTCTACTCCTATCTTTGCACCTCTGGCAAACTCTTGTCTGTATGATGCAAACACCATCATATTTCTTGAGTCTTCAGGCATCTCTTTCTTCCCTTGTTTATGTTTGTCATGTGGTTCAGCTAGGATAGTTTCCGCGTCCAATGTCCACCTTTTCAGTATGTACATATCTGGGATTTGATGGACTTTTATATGCGTCATCACTTTTATAATGTGGCAGCATAGCATACCATCACAATCGAATTTGAAGCAGTTGCATTCATATGTTCCTTGTTCCCAGTTTGCGAATACCCTATAACTTCTGCAACCATAGTGTGGAACCGGTATCCCTGTTATGCTCAGTTAAAATTGGTATCCGTTGATGTGGTCGCAATGGTATGACATGCTCTTTCGCAATTCGCTCTGAAACCTGAAGAAGATTTTCCTTATGTATGCTTTTGCCATTTGTCTCTCCATAATGCTTCCACACCACCACTCCGGGTCTGCCAAAGCTGTATCACACTCTGCCTTTAGCTCAGCATTGTAAATCTTTTCTTGTACTGACATGTATTGTTGTACAAACTCATAAATGGAGTTGCCTGGTTTGACGCAACGCTTGAGCACTGCGTTGAACCCTTCGCTTCTTGCTATGGTCTGAAGGAATGGGAAAAAGGCATGCATAAAGTACGCTGGTACCCAAACCTTTCTTTGTTCCCACAGTGAGAACAGATCCACATTGTCACAGACATTATGAGTATTTATCATATGCATCCAAGCCTCCTCAAATTCCTCCGGTGACAAGCTGTTGTTCACACATGCATTGAAAGCGTCGAGCAGCTCTGGGTGGTTGGCCATGAATGTCCCTATTTTCTCAGTTGCATTCTGGATGACGTGCCATCTGCAATTCCTGTGAGTTGCATCCGGGAAAACATCACTTATAGCACCAGCCATGGCAGCGTCTTGATCTGTTATTATATTTTTTGGTGCTAAGCCATCCATTGCCAGTTTGAACATTTGAAACAACCACACAAAGTTGTCCTTGATCTCTCGACGCACGAACCCGCATCCAAACTGAACTGATAGTCCATGGTTGTTTATCCCAATAAATGGAGCACATGGTAGTTTATACCGGTTCGTTAGGTAGGTAGTGTCGAACGATATGCAATCGTTGTATCCAGACTTGTATGCTCTTCGTGATGCCCCGTCAACCCAAAACAGGTTCTCAACCCTGTCGTCTTCATCAAGTGTAAATTTGTAGAATAAATCTGGATCTTCCGCCTTCATCTTTTCGAAGTATGCCAAGGTGTCTTGCATGTCGTGGTGATTGTTTTCACTGTGAAAAGAAGCCCTTAGGTTCGCCACATCTTTTTCTATGTATGGCACATCATTCAGACTGCCGTAGAAACTTGCCATCAGCTACATCTGTCGGCATGTTTCGATGTTGCATGCATGAAGCATCCGCAAGAACACCTTTTCTTCTGCTGGTATGTTTCGGTGTAAACGCAAGAACCTTGTTAATGAAGGTTTTATTATCAGGGGATGGTTATGATCATCCGATGAATGTTGAACATACCACCATGCATCCTTTCTCTTTACATACAAGTGTGCTGTGCACCTAGTCCTTGGATGTGTATTTTTTCCTCTTCTTGACACATGATTTTGGGTTCTGGGTGTCTTCCTTTTCTTTGTGAGGTTTACCAGCTTTTGTGCACACAAGATATGCCTTGTTTAGCTCATTTCTTGCGTCTTTTCTTGACCAATCTATCCTTATTCTGAAACCCTTCCGCTATGAATACGCCCTGTAGTGTTCTCTATCTGATTCAAAACTGTCAAAGCGCATTTCATTTGTTGGTGGCTGCGGTGTGGAATGTACTTCATCTCTTGCATCATTATTGTGTGCATTATTCTCCCCATCCTCATTTGAATCTGCTGTGTGTACTGCTATTTCTTCGATTGTCCCACTCGTTGTTGTTTCTTGTGCAGCTTGTTCAACTATAGTATACATGCAGTCATTGTCAGTATGTTCTTCAATTTGGACATCACCTTTTATGCAAATAAACACAAGTTATCATTTCTGTTTTTTTGCAGGAATGGCTATATATAATGAGAAGTCATGGATAACACCAGTTATAATAGGTGGGTAACTTTTTATACTAGCAAGTATTTTATAAACATGTCATCTTTTTTTGCAATGGTCTACATCGATAAGTTGTACTCATAGTTATGGATAACTTCTGCATATAGGCATGGATAACTGTAGCTTTAACTAGTGGATAACTTGTACTTATGTTCCTGAATAACTGCATTTTTAGTTAGTGATAACTTCTACCCATGTATCTGGATAACTTTCTAGCATGTAAGCATGTATAACTGTAGTTTTAGCCAGTGGATAATTTTCTACATATAAGCATGGATAACTTCTACTCATATTTATGGATAACTTGTGCATATAGGTATGGATAACTGTAGCTTTATCTAGTGGATAACTTTTGTACTTATGTTCATGGATAACTATATTTTTAGCTAGTGATAACTTCTACTCATGTTTCTGGATAACTATTCTAGTATGTAAGCATGTTTAACTGTAGTATTATATAGTGGATAACTTCTGTATATAAGCATGGATAAGTTCTGTTTTAGCTAGTTGATAATTTATGCATATAAGCATGTACTGCTCATATGCATGTATAACTGTAAGCATAGATAACTTCTGCTCATATGCATGTATAACTGTAGTTTTAGATAGTGAATAACTTATGTTCTATATGATGGGTAACTTATGCATGTAAGCATGGATAACTTATGTTCTATCTTGTTGATAACCTCTGCATGCAAGTATGGATAACTTATGTTAAAATACTGCTGGATAAGTTGATTACATATAATTATCATATCTTCGTTTACAACTTGCACGATAGCATTTATGTGTGAACCATCAGCATGGGCTTCTTCTATTTGTTGATGTGGTTCTGTATTTAGGTCGATATCCATGGTTTAGCTAGTTGATAACTTATGCATGTAAGCATGGATAACTTCTGTTCTAGCTAGTTGATAACTTTTGCTTTTGTAAGCATATATAACTTCTGTTTTAGCTAGTTGATAACATATGGATATAAGCATGGATAACTTCTGTTCTAGCAAGTTGATAACTTCTGCTTTTGTAAGCATGTATAACTTCTGTTTTAGCTAGTTGATAACATATGGATGTAAGCATGGATAACTTCTGTTCTAGCTAGTTGATAACTTCTTCTTTGTAAGCATGTATAACTTCTGTTTTAGCTAGTTGATAACATATGGATATAAGCATGTATAACTTCTGTTCTAGCTAGTTGATAACATATGGATGTAAGCATGGATAACTTCTGCATGCAAGCATGGATAACTTATGTTCTAGCTTGTTGATAACCTCTGCATGCAAGCATGAATAACTTATGTTAAAATACTGCTGGATTGCATATAATCATCATACCTTCATTTACAACTTGCACGATAGCATTTGTGTGTGAACCATCAGCATTGTCTTCTTCTATTTCTTGATCTGGTTCTGCATTTAGGTCGATATCCATGGTTTCGGATTTGTTCAACCAAAATATTCGTGATGTTAGAAGATTTAGTTGTTAGGATGAAGCAATTAATAGGAAATCATGTCTATTTAGTTGTTAGTTGTCCTAAATTAGATGTTTTTAATGCAGGGATCAACATATACTGTTAATGAAGCTTAGGATGATTGATTTCTTATAGTTTGAACAAGATTGGACATATGTCAGATGCAAAACTGAGGAGTAGTTATAGATGACTTTTTTTTGTTTAGATCCATGTTGTGAAACAGTATATTGTCATATTGAGAACAATATAGAAACTTTGCTACCAAAATCATGGTGATTTGAAGAGATGATTTTGAGAAGTACCTGCTGTTTTTGCCCGTGTGTTCCTTTTTTTGCTTTTCAGTAGCAGGGTGTTGGGCAATGGCGTCAAGGTGGATCTGCAATGGCGTTTTTCGCTAGAGGATGAAGGCGAGATGGGCATGTGAGTAATCGGGGAAGGGTATAATGCTAGATCTGGGGGGATTTCGTTTCCGTTCTGGTTTTTGCTTGGAGAGGAAAATGGTCCAGCCAGGTTTCCGTTTTTGGACCTGGTCACGCGACCGGGGTGGGAGGGGACGGGCGCGGGGTGACACAGGGTCGCTGTCGGAACGTGGAATCCCTGTCGGAAGCGCCCGCCAGATTCACTCGTTTTCAGGGCGTCCGCCGGGTAAGCGCGTCCAAAAAGAATTCAGTTACGAGCTGTTCCTTCTCAAAACAAAACACAAAGTATTTACAGCTCATCCACACTCGGAGCAGATCACTAGAGGTAGGGGTTACCTTCACAAACTTCTGCAGACACATACAAAGACCAAAACTGCCCTGGCACAGACCGAATGGAGGACTGTAATTTTCAGAAAACAAAGACAAAAATTGCCCTGGCACAGACGAATGGGTTACTGTGTTGGGTGCAGTGGGCTATTCTGACAGATATGGACGTCCCGCGAGTGATTCAGACAAAAAATCGCTGTGGGGTGCCGTTGGTGCAACTCCTCCAGGCTCGACAGCTCCTGATTTTACATAAGCAATGGGGTGAGGGCAGCAGGGATTTACCTTCACAAACTTCTGCATACACATACAAAAAAAAAGCTTTACTTGGATATAAGTCTGACGGGCAGATCACACGTGTACTGATTATTAATCACTTCCGTTTCTTTAACCAGAAGCGTTCATAAGATTATCTTCGGCAAGGCAACCAGAAGCAGTTTCAACTTAGGATATGATCTTACTTCTGAACACAACTCCCTACAACCACCAACAACCTAGTCAATCTACAGCTACACAAATCTACCAGGACACCTCCCAACATGTTTCCTTATTCGTCTTTCATGGACGTCACATGCCTCCGTTTCTGCGCAACCTCGACGAGCAGAGTCAGCAGGGCCTCGCACACCTGCGACGTGTCCGCCTGGTCCCCGGGCTCCTCTTTCATCGAAGAGTACACCATCCACGCGTGGTCTAGCTTCCGCTCTGGTCGGACCGCCACCGACCCAGGAACCTCGGCATCCTTCCTCGTCACAAGACCGTCGCTCTTCTCGCCGTACCTTGCCACCAGCAGCTGGGAGCATGCTGCCAGTGCAGCTGAAAGCGGCATCACTACCGGAATCCTCGCAGGGTTGCCGGTGGCGGCGACTGGGAGCTCCACGTGCGCGACGTGAGAGAGGGCCGTCAGCACACTGGGCGTGATGCTTGCCTCCGTGTGGAATGATACGATTGGAACCTCGGGGGGCAACGGGTGCTGCGACAGAAACTCTTTCCTCCTCTCGTATGTCAGATCTTCCAGCGCCTGCAGATCACCCTGGAGAAACACCAATTATTATTATTAAGCAGGTAGCGCCGCCTTCTGTCTAGGCTGACATGTTAATGATCAAGGCAAATACCTTGAGGACTTTGGAAACCAAAATCTCCATAAGTTGGCGTAGCATGACATAGTCACCAAGCTGCCCCTCTCTCAGGATATCCGAGGCAACCGGGCTTCCTCCATATGGGCTCTGAGCCAGTACCAAACCTGCAACCTTGTCTTTCAGCTGTGGCCAGTAGAGTGACAGAGCTGCCGCTGAATCTACACCACCCTTGCTATGGCCCAGAAGTAGCACACGTTTCCTTGATCCCCAGTATATTTCTTCAATGTAATCCTTTATCTCCCTTGCGTTTTTACTTACTGAAGACTGCACGACACTTCATATATTATTACTCGATGAAAATAATATCAAGATAAAAGGAACAAATTAATATAGGTAAGTACCTCACTGTGAATCTTGGCAATGTGACAAACCAGACCCATTTTGGAGAAGTATGCTTTTGTCTTCACAAAGTAAAGTGGCCCATGGTTACTAAATAGACCTGTAAAAGTAGAAGAGCATGTGTAACCACAAAAGTTTGGTGAACTGCCTTCATTGTCGAAGTAGAGCATTAGACTAACCTGGAACCAACAAATACACCACCGAATCAGGCAGCTTGTGCTCATTTTTTCTGGTGAGTGGAATAAATACTTGAGATAAAGTTCATAATAGAGTTGTTATGAACAGCTGTAAAAACTGGGATTCAGTTTGTTATTTTCACTAACCTCACGGAGTCAAGAATTTCCAAAAATCTGGCTGTCCCATCCTCGGTTGAAGGTAAGCTTTGAACGCGCTGGAGCCATCCAATATCATCTGCTGAACCACGTACAGTCTTCCGAGCACGATCCACGAGACTGCGTAGGAATATAAACAATCCACTATTACACTTTGAATCCAATTTAATCTACAATAATAAGAAGACACTGGTACTATTTTTAATCAAAAAATAGATATACATGAGAAGTATAAATATGTAAATGCCAGCGCAATTCTATACCCTTGAAATAGTGAAGCTCCATTCTGAAAAACACGAAACGGTGCCATCTGCCCCGAGACTTCTTGAGAGTGACTTCCACTGAGATTTATTTCACTGGAAGACAAGCTACTGCCATCCAACTCTGCAGAGGAAGTCTGAAGAGCAGGCCTGCCAGAAGTTGAAACAGGCGGAAGTATTGCTAGTTCTTGGCCTTCCTCGGGTATTCCTGCAATAAAGAGTAGAAGAAATAAAGGGGTTCAAACGTATTTATGACATGAATAAACTGGCTTGTAAGAGAGGCGCCTGTCAAAGTAGGAAAGCTAACCTGTGTAAGTAGGCACTGGGAGGCACTGCGTAAAATATGAAGCTATTTCGGCAAGATTAGACGCAGCTTGGTTTAGTGCTGGGATGGTGGGGAAGAGTTGTGAATCTTCAGCCCTATTGACTGACTGGCTATCGTCAACCTAGATTTATGATTTATCAGTGACTATTTTGTTAGCAAAAAGGAAAAAAAATGGTAAAACAAAATGAAAACAGGGGCCTAAAAAATTAGCCGTTCATATGCGAAGGTGAATGCTGTTCCAAAACGGATAACCCTGTCCTAGGACTAGGGTCAAGTAAGACAAATCACTTAGCAGTTCTGCCCGGAGAATTATTTTGGATATTAATAGCACATATCAGAGGAATTGCCAGTTAATTATTCGCGTTGGATAACATGGCTACTACAGACAATACCAATTTCGCCGCGAAAGGGAATGTGAACTCTCGACGTGAAGCGCACCGATTCAACGCTTTTCAGCTAGTGGGGGACTAAGGGACATGCTTACATTTTTACAGACTGATACAAATTAGAGAATACAAGTTCTGTGCAATGTGGTAAAGTTGATGGCACCAAAGCCTTACTTCAGAGCTGAAGTTGAAAAATGTAAAAATGAACAATTCGCAGCTTTGTTTTCCCACACCAACAGGCCAAATATTTCAGTTGCTGAGAGCTGGGAGAATGGGGAATGGTCTCTTCATTTGAAACACATTACTTCTGACCAGGCTGAGCTTGAGCGATTTACTTTGATCTCCTTCTTGAATCAATGTACTTTGGATCCTCTGACTCAAGACAAGAGGGGCTGGAGATTTAACCCCTCGGTCAACTTTTCAGTGAAAAATTTATACATGATTTGTAACTGGGGAGGAGCTAAAAATGAGGGTGCCAGTTTCATATGGAATAGCGCCGCACCAAAAAAAGGAAAGATTTTCGCTTGGCTCATGATCAAAGGAAGGATAAAAGTGAGGGCTGTTCTTCTTAAGCAAAATATTGTTAACAGTGACCTTTGCCCCTTTGGATGTCAAGATAAGGAGACTGTTCAGCACTTTGTGTTTCATTGCCGGCACTCCAAGCTCATCCTGTACAAGCTAGGGATCCAAATGAACGGGTACGCTGAACCAGAAGATATTTATATCGAAGCAAATAAAAGACTTCCAGAAAACAAAAGACAGGCCTGGCCTTTGGTTATTACTGCAATCTATTGGACCATCTGGCTTTCAAGGAATAAGAAGGTTTTTGATGACCTCGAAACACCCGCTGAAGTGGTCGCTAAACAATGCGTTGATATGGTGAAGCTTTGGTCACACAGAGCAAACAAGAAAGATAAGGAGGCTGCGGTGATCTGGACTTCAGATTGGCACTCCTGATTGTGCTTTCCTTTTGTTTCTCCACTGTTTTCCCCCGTTGTAATCTTATCTTACTTGTAACACCCTGAGCTGCCTTAGCTCTCTTTTTAATAAAATTTGAGGTAGGGGCTGCCCCTTCCGACGTTCTCAAAAAAAAAAACAAAAAAAAAAAAACAAAGAGCGGTACTGATGAAGGATAAGGATACGCAGTTGAAAGTTCAGGTTTGGCTGCCTCATAGTACCTAACAGGCTTAACATGACAACAAAACATTGTACTCCGTACTAGATTCCTAATCGACCCAGGTAATATGTGAACATCAAATTCTGCAAGAGTGACAGCACAAGTAGAACCAACAGGCGTGCATACCGGTGCAGAAGTAGAAGGCTCTCCCTGCGCCGAAGGTTCCATGCTAGACCGATGGATCCGGTAGCCCCAGCTAGTCCTAAGGCGTTGGCTGTAAGACTACGGATTGAGAGGAGCAGGAGTAATAATACAAGCAAGAGGAAAAGAATGAATTAGGGGAACAGAACAGAACAGAACAGAGGGAGGTATCTCGATCGACTGACAGAGTCCGAACGAAGGGAGTCGAAGCCGCGAACTAGTGGATCCAGGAGGAAGCGTGTCGTCTCCCTTCTCCGCTCCGGGTGGCGGCGGGAGAGGAGAGATTCGGATTCGCCGTGGGGAGGGAAGAGAGGCGGTAGTCAGTTTCTTCGGGGTGGGGGGAAGGAAGAACAGACTTGTCCCGCTCGGACACGCGGCGAATCAACATCTACCTCGCCAAGATGACTTGGGGGCGCGATTGCTAGGCTGCCTAAAAGCTGAGGCAGAGAGAGAAACGGCCTAAAAGCTGCTTTTTTTAATATAAAAACATTTATTTTATTTATTGAAAAATGATATGTAAAATTGGAAATTTGCAAATATAGCACAGTGTCTGCTTGGCCCCACGCAGAGTCGCTTAGGCCCCACGCAGAGTGGCCCAGTCGGTTTGGCCCACGCAAACAATGTTTTATACGTGCAAATTTTTAATTTTCCATATTACTTTTCAAAACAAATAAAATAGATATATTATTTAAAAAATAGCCTAAAAGCTAACATCTTCATTTTGTGATAATTTTTTTATGCACGAGGTGATAACTATCGTTATTTTATTTGATAGCCAGCACATAATAGTTTTAGGTTGTATGAGCGTTTGGTTGCCCACAAGAGCCATGGTTATCATGATCCAAATAAGATAAGTTTATCATATTAATGATTACATCCGATCATAGAGAGGAATCAGAATAACACCATCTTCGCGATCACCATGATAAACTTGAGCTTACTCTTGGTCATACCGGTTTCAATCCCCTCGCCTCTCCCCGATCCCCTCCCCCATACACACACATCTCCGGTTCTCCATGGGCTCCCAATAGGGTGTTTTGACACGTCCACTATTGTATCACCTACACACGAACTTGGACCGGTTTTTTCGAGCGACGCTTCAAATTGTTTTTTCAAAGACATTTAAACAAAGAATCTAAAAGGTGAATTTCATTCAAATTTAGGATGTATTGCAAGATTTAACTTAAGACTAAACCTAAACCTAGATCTAAAGGTACCACTTCCGCCGCTGTCGTTGCAATTTTTTATGGAAGAGGAGTTGCACGGTAAAGATTCCACACTCCCTCACCGACCATTCCTCCACGAATTCATCGGCGGCCGCAAGTACCATGTTCATCGATTCACACAGCAACACTGCAAACCGCGCTCCTCATCTGCTGTGTTAGTTGGGTAGCGCAACAGTGACGACACCTGGCAGTCCACCATCCACGCTGGCAGCTCAGCCTCCTTCGGCTTCCTCAGCAGCAACGCCTTCATCGTGTAGAAGGCAATGTCGCCTCATGGCAGCATGCACGCCTCCGTTTTGGGGGTTATGGCTGTAGAAAAGACAATATTATCCCGCTTCCTCGGCTCTTCTTTCGGCTTCGACTTGGGGACGAGGGCAGCGGCATATAGTGAGAAGGCGATGAGTATGAGGACAACGACTGCGACGTTGTCCATAACTCGCACCGTGGAGGCATCCCACCATCCGGGCGTGTTCTTTGGTCGCCTCGAACAATTCAGCAACCACCGTGTCTTTGCCTAAGACATCATGACACGCGATCACCGAGGGCGCCCGCGGCGCAAGAAGACAATCCCAACGGCTTCCTCCGGCGGCAATGAGATGGGAGGCGATGGGAGGAGACTGGAGGTGGAGGCTAGGGTTTCGCATACCCATAACTTGACGACCCATATTTCCATCACTGACAATTGTTCCAACATCAGCCTAGAGCTCCTTCGTTGCCGTGTCAACAATTTGAAGGAGACAAGTAGTAGTTCCTTACATGCATGCAACTCTTCTACTACATAGTACAGTATTGAAAATTATAAATATCTCTTGTTTCGAACCGTACATCTATGGTAACGATCTCTACATACCTCTTCTAGTACTCCATGCATCGTCGATCGGCCGAGCCGTACGGAGGAAGAAGAAGCATTACGATCGAGCATATATATGTACAGATTGATGAATACTACACGTAGTACATATAGTAGCTAGATAAAGGAATCTATGATTCTAGGCCCTTCCAGATTTCCAGGCGGAAGTGCTTCACTAATGAAGATGCCGATGGCGAAATAGCCGACAGATCCAAGGACGATGCATGAGATGCCGACGACTCGGCCGGCGACCTGCAGCGCGCGGCCGGCCATCGTTGTCGGGTGGTAGCCATCGCAGAGGATCAAGAGCAGGGCGCTGACGGCGAAAATTGCGACGTCCATGAAGACCGCGAAGCAAAAGAAGAGGACTCTGCCACGTCGGCTGGGCTCCGCTGCCGCCACGATCGGGTTGTTGTTCTGCAGGTTGCGACGCATCACCCTCTCTCTCCATGCCCAAAAGCCATGCCGATCGGGTTGCGCGGATGCCGCCACGCCGCCGGCTGCAGCTGCAGCTGCAGGATCATCAGGGTTGTTGTTTTCCATGTCGTCGATCGCCTGCATCTCTTCATCCATGGCCCCGGCCGCCTCTCTCGCGAGGTAGTTACTAAAATATATTGCTTTGTTTTGCCTTGCCGGGAGATAGATGTAATCAATTTTCGGTTGAGACAACTTTGTTAGATCGCGGACATACATACCCTAGAGGCTGGGAACTAGCTAGATCGAGCACCTCTCCTACTCTTTCTTTATATAATCAGAAAGATTTTCTTTGAACAAATCAAAAAAATTAGATCGACCGATAAATATCTCAGGATACCCATGCACTATAAGTCATATGTATCTTTTTTTCACTTTGGACGGTTTTACCCTCTCACAAACCAATAATACCACGGATGCCACCGATTAGGTAAAATCAGTCCGATCGCTACCTCAATCGCTAGCCGACTCCGTAACGAATCCAGAGACACTCTTGCGGCGCTGTCGTCATTCTCTGTTGCTACCGACGAGCACCCTATTGCTACGGAAAGTAGATGTAGTTGCTACCGGATGGTGCCCGACAGTGTTACAGACATGGACGGCGTTGCTACAAGTGGTGGTGCCAACTGCTATTATAGGTATGCAGTGTTGCTACGGAAGGCCTGAGCCGGCGGTATGAGTGGATGCGTCAGGTGCTATCTAGTGAAGTGGGGACTTATTTTGCCACATACTTGTTTTTATTTTGCTATGTATTCGTTTTGCTTTTGCTATATTGGCGTTCTCTATATGCTACATTGTTTTCCGTACAAATTTTTGGCTATATATTCCGGCGATGTATCGGTGAAGTCGTTTTTGCTACGGAAGGATAAATTTTTTGCTACAACTGTTTTGTGATTTTGCTATAATTGAGTAAAACTTTTGCTACAAATTCTCCGGCAAGGTCTTCCGGCGATATCTCCAACGAAGTCGGTTTTGCTACATTAGAATTTTTTTCTACAAAGTCTCTGGCGAGGTCTCTCCCGGCCATATCTCCAGCGAAATCGGTTTTGCTATGTTAGGATTTTCTTTTTACAAACTCTCCGACGAGGTTTAGTCTTTTTTTTCCTATTTTCTATGTCAAACAGTTTTTTGCTACGCGTAGAAGAAACGGAACAATTTGTAGAAAAATGAGACTTAATGTAGAAAAATGGAATTTAAAGTTTTTTAAAGGACATGTGGCTGGCACGAGGACATTTGGGGGAATTGTTCCCGGAAACGCGCAGTACGCCCCTTCACGTTTCCGTCAGAGCCTTGATTTTCTTTGAGGGAACGTCAGAGCCTTGATTCCGTACATGATACGCACAAAGGTTCTCTCTCTCTTAAAAAAAAAAGGTTCAGTCCTTATCCGAGAAAATAAACTAAGATCGAGCAGAACTGCTCGCAGGATTCGAACTGTGATCGCTCTCGGCGAGGAGCGTCGCATTGACCTGGATATCTCGCCAAGACCCCTTTAAATTCCCAGCCAGCGCGCGGCCGAACGACCGACCGATCGATCGATCTTGCCCAACAAATCCATATCCGTGTGCAGGTCCCGCCCTAACGAAGCAGTCTGGCGAGCGAGGCCATGGAGATCGACATCGAAAACGGCAACCCTGCTCCTGCTCCTGCAAGAGGCGTGGCAACAGCAGCACAGCCCGACCGCCATTGGTTTTGGGCATGGCAAGAAAGGGGGATGTTCCCGAACCCTAACAAGAACGCCGACGGATTCGCCGCCACAGCGGAGCCTTCGCAACGTAGCCGATGCATCTTCTTGTGCTTCGTGTTTTTCGTCGGCGCCGCTATTCTCGCCGTAACCATCACATCGATGCTGTTTTCGTATCACTTCCATCCGGCGAGCATGGCCGGTCGAGCGCTGCAAGTCACCTCACGTGTTGTGGGGGTTATATGCTTGGTCCTTACACTAGCATGGTTGGCCATTGTCGGCGTTTTCGTCGAAGAAGTCGCTAGCACTGGGGATCCAGACGACGAAAGATTCATAGATTTCTTCATCTAATAGTCCCATAAATTTTTCTTTAATCTAATTTTTAGTTGATTCTCTTATACTCCTCCGAAGTTTTTTCAAGACCAGTACCATGGATGTGCTGTGTTGTGGCATCCCGCAAAACCACTACTAGAAAATCGCGTTGAATTTGTGCATTGCTTCGTCATCATCATGCATTGTTTGCATAAAACTATTTTCGCAAAGCCGTTTTGTTTTCTAAACGCCCCACCTTTGCTCTAACGCAAAACCCCGGGCCTCCGGATTATTTTGTTGTCGGCTATGTTTTGCAAAACGATGCGTTTTAGAATTAAATAAAATTATTATTTTGTTTTAGCGGGGCAGTCGAACGGGCCGATTTAGCCCGATCGACCACCCCAGGAAATAATAATCGGTCCACCTGCCAACCCCATCTAATCCTAAACCCACCTAAAAATCTACCCTTTTCCACAGCCACCTCACCCCCTCCTATCAGACTTCGCCACCTCAGCTCCCCCTCTCCCTCACCCAATCAACCTCTGCCACGTCACCCTAACCTCTCCACCACTCTCTCACCCAACCCACCCCCAGACCCACACAACGCACGCACGCACGCAACACAGCCGGCCACAGCCACCCCACCCCGCGTTCACACCGCGCGCGCGCCCTGCCTCGGGATCCCGCCCAGCCCCCGCGGGACCCACCTCCCACCAACCGCGCTGCCTCCCTTCTCCCTCTCTCCTCTCCCCGTCGTCTTCCCCCGCCTGCAGCCCCACGCATCGCGCCCGCCGCCGGCGTTCACCTCCCGCGCGCCGCCCGCCCGTGCGACCGCACCCGCCGCCTCGCCTCACCCCTCCCGCGCGCAGCTGCTCTCCCCCTCTCTCAGGCGCGGCCGCACCGCGCCAGCTCCGCCGCTGCCGCGCGCCCGCTGCTCCGCCGGCGCGGCCCCGTCGCCACGCATCTCCGCCTCCCGCTCGCCTGCGGCCGCCCGTGCCCCGGCGCCCCGCCGCCGCCTCCTCCCACGGCCTCCACCGTCGCCCGTCGCCGCCCCCACCTAGCGCTCCGCGCCTCGCCAGGCTCGCCGCCAGCGGCCCGCACCCGCGCGCCCGCCTCCGATGCCCCTGCTGCTCGCCGCCTTGGCTGCCCCGCCTCCAGCGCCGTGAGAGGCCGCCCGCCTCCTCGCCGGCGGTCCTTCCCGCAGCCACCCCGTCCGCCATGCCCGCGTCAACCCCAGGCCTCCTCCTCCGCAGCGTCCGCGAGCTCCGCGGCTCCCCTGCTCGCTCCGAGCCGCCGACGCCCCGCGGGCCCGTCCCCGCGCCCGGCTCGCCCCAGGACCTTCACCGCCCCGCCGGTTCCCCGCGTCGGTGCTGCCGCTGGTTCCGCGCTCGTCGCCGGGCCTCGCCTCCGCCCCGACCCGGTCCGTGCTTGCCCCGCGTCGCCCGCGGCCCCCGCCCCAGAGCCGGCCCGCCGCCGACCCGCAGACCCCCTGCACCGCACCGCCTGTGGACCCCGTGTTCCGAGCCGCCGCGGTACCCGACCCTCGAGCTCGTCCGCGAGACCGTTGACGGCAAGGACTCGCGACCGAACGCTGATGCGGATACGACAAGTGCTTCACCCCGAACGCCATGACCGACGACATGACCCGAAGACCGCGAACGCGACAAGAACGGCACCGACCCGGAAGATCCGATGAACCCCGACACCGAACCAAGCCCTGCTCCCCGGTTGCGCCAAGACCTACCCCGATCCGAGACCCTAACCCCCGGAGTCCGAGAACGATCCCGCCAAGGCCGTCGAACCCTGAACCCTGGACCCCGACCCCGAACCCCGGAACCCTAACAAGATCGCCGAACCCTAAATGTGTGTCCCTTTTTCCTCGATACCCTATTTTATAAATGCATAACAACAACTGGATTGCATATTGAATTGTCATACTCGCATGCATATATGTGGTTTGGGGGCCTTATGCCGATTCACCTAATAATTAAATATGGGGCCCATATGCGGGCAAATCTAGTCTCATATCGGCCTCATTTAAATTTGGGTAGCGAACCCGGTGATATCTTTTGCCATGCTAATGCAACCTTTAAATTGCGGGGTAGGTAAACAACTTGAACCATATAAATAATTGTCGGGACCCCGGTTCCGCTTAATTTGACCTAATTGCACCGCACCTTGCCATGTCACTCATCATGCCTGCATCATGCCGATCTTTTGCCTTAGTATTAAATAGTGCATCCGGTGTTTCTTCTAGTGTTTTGCTTCTTCACGGATAAGGCCGATGAGTTGATGTGAGCTTCGCCCCGATCTTCGGTTGAACCCTTCGACAATGTTTTCAGGCGAGCATCTCCCCTTCTACCTATCTTACTTTTATAGTATTTATTCCCTCCTGTTGATCTTTTGCTATCTGTGTTGCGATGCTCTAGATTCCGTACCCTTGATATCCCTTGCAGCCATATACACACACCCTATTGCCTGTTGTTTGGTAGCTAGTTGGTCTTGCGCGTCGCCGTCGCTTGCTATATTGCTGTTGCGTGTCGTCAGATGCCACAGTTGCTGATGTATTGCCGCATGTTGATGTTGGAGATGATTCTAGTTTTACTTATCGTCACTTTAATTTCTGTTTAACAACTAAAATTGAAATAAGCAGAGGCATCGGTGGGTGATAGATAATATTTGGTTTCCGAACGCCCACTTGTGTCCCGTAAGACCCCGAGTACTTGATACCTGTTCCTTGATTTATCGCGCTATCCACATCCGGGAGGTATATGGGACCCCCCTTAGCCAGAGCTTGATTCAGTCTTATTTCTTGGGGCCACAAACTAGTTTGAGGTTTTATTTACGATCCTGTACTTATGCCATGCTACTGCTTTATTTACGATTGTGCGAGGAGCACACTGTACTGTTTAGGAGCGGGACACGATTCCGCGGTGTCGACAAGCCCAGCCACACTTTCGGGTTCCCAGTCGTTCACAGCCGTCCACCCAAACCTTGAGGCCGTCTCGGAGCTTGCTTACTCCGTTGCGGATTCTACTTAAGGGGTGGCCCCCTGAAATATTTCTGAATCCTGTGATTGCTTTGTCGTGAAAGCCTCGTTGGGTTTTGATTTGGTTTTTCCGAGGTTGATCGAGTGTGTGTTGCTATTGGTGCACCCCGGCCAGGTAAAACTTTCTGAAAGCCGTGTCCGCGGATATGGACGACTTGGAGCACAGTATCTCGATCATAGACAAGCATAACTAAAGTTTACTGCTATAAATTTGACTTATAATGACTAGTAATCAGCTCCACTACAACGGAATGGCTAATTAATACTGCCCACAATTGCTTGTTTGAAGTGTCGCTTGCGACCATTGTACCTGACTAGTAAGTATTGCAACTACGACGAAATGGCTGAATAAAAGTACCAACAACTGCTGGGTTTTGGGTTTATCTCATGCTATCTGTACCTGATTAGTAATTGTTGCAACTATCACGGAATGGTTAACTAAAAGTGCCCACTGCTTACTTTATCAGGATGATTATCTATACCTGACTAGTAATTACTGCAACGATAACTGAATAAATAAAACTGCCAACTGTGTGAGTTCCTCGGTTGACTTCCTCGTTTGGTCTCGAGGGGGAAACGCCAGGATGGGTTTGTTTGGTGTTAGCCTCAGGTTGGATCCGGATAGGTCATTCTCACCCCTCTCTGATAACCGCCAGTTGTATCGAGTCTCTATAGGTTGTTTAGTGCATGCTGCCGCTGCTGCTACAGTCCACCATACCTATGTAGGCGAGGACCGCCGAATTCTAGCCTCGCCGTGTACTGGCCTCAGTACTGACGCTCCTTCTTTGTTTTCTGCTTTGCCCTCTGTCGGCGCCCCTTTTGTTAAGCAGGTTGTGAGATCGACGTCGTTAGCAGGGTTACCCTTCCGGCTTGGCCTGGGCAGGGTTATGGACGCCATTGGTTATTCTTCAGGGCTCTTAGCCCCATTTGCATCTTGTCCGTAGCTGGACGCTCTATCGTTTTCAAGGTGATGTGGATCTTTGTATATTATATCTGTATTCTTGACTCATGGAGTCGCTGTTGTATATATCTGTTCTGTGGGTCCCATCGAGGACTGTTGTGTAATGTTATTACTTCGTTTTCCACCCGCACGAAAGTGCCTGGTGGGCACCTTTGAATCGTTTCTATGCGGGTTTGACGAATTTTGCTCAAACTTGCATAGGTCCGATTCTGAGGGTGTTACAGAGTGGTATCAGAGCTCAGCAGTTGCGATACCCCACAAGTCCAGCCTGTAGGATAACCTAGCTAACGGCCGAAGTAGAGAGTCAAAACTATTTTGGAAAATCGGTTGGATAGTTCTGATTAGGACTGATTTTACTCCTTACCCCTCTGCTATTCTCCTCTTACCTCGACGTGTTTTGAATCTGCTCTCTTCTCTTTCTTCGAGTCCAGGAATTCTCGTGGTTGGGTTTCCGCCGTACCTTCAGGGTTTCGCTATCTTCCTTTTGTAACGGAGGTGCTACGATCATCAATCTGCAACTTGTCTGTTGTACCCTTCCTTCGATCTCTTGTTCTTGAACTCTTTATCCCTATGTGTTCCTTGCTGGATATCAGTGTCGTTGAAAAACATATGAGAAGGACGAGCTTTGGTGAAGTTGGGGTTAACCTTGAGCATGTGTTGTTCATGCCAATGGAACCACCGCGAAACCTAATCAGTGTGTCTTCCATACGATTTCTGCTGGCAACACTCCCTTGTTTCCGAACCTCGCTTGTCGAGATCTCCAGTCTAATCCCGAGAGTTGGATGCTTAATCCGCTTATTCGTGTGCAGAGTAATGGTTTGAGTGCGGGATGGAGTAGCTACCCTACCACTGCTCTTATCATTCGCTCTTGTACGTCGAATCAGTGGATCCAGCAATTTTGCTCCGTCCACGGAAGCTAGGGGTGGCTTTATCTGCGATACCTCTACCTTCGACCTTTTGTTCCCGGAGTGTTCTTTCGACGATCAGGAACAACGACCCTTTGTTGGTGGTGTCGCTGTTTTCCAGATGAAGAAGAAACCCTCGTTAGTGGTGTTGCGAGGATCTGCATGAAGCGAGAAGATTCGGACCGCCGACCTTCCTTCCGGTACCATGAGGCGGATCTCGAGGGCGAGATCCATTGTTAGTGGTGTCGAATTGTGGCATCCCGCAAAACCACTACTAGAAAATCGCGTTGAATTTGTGCATTGCTTCGTCATCATCATGCATTGTTTGCATAAAACTATTTTCGCAAAGCCGTTTTGTTTTCTAAACGCCCCACCTTTGCTCTAACGCAAAACCCCGGGCCTCCGGATTATTTTGTTGTCGGCTATGTTTTGCAAAACGATGCGTTTTAGAATTAAATAAAATTATTATTTTGTTTTAGCGGGGCAGTCGAACGGGCCGATTTAGCCCGATCGACCACCCCAGGAAATAATAATCGGTCCACCTGCCAACCCCATCTAATCCTAAACCCACCTAAAAATCTACCCTTTTCCACAGCCACCTCACCCCCTCCTATCAGACTTCGCCACCTCAGCTCCCCCTCTCCCTCACCCAATCAACCTCTGCCACGTCACCCTAACCTCTCCACCACTCTCTCACCCAACCCACCCCCAGACCCACACAACGCACGCACGCACGCAACACAGCCGGCCACAGCCACCCCACCCCGCGTTCACACCGCGCGCGCGCCCTGCCTCGGGATCCCGCCCAGCCCCCGCGGGACCCACCTCCCACCAACCGCGCTGCCTCCCTTCTCCCTCTCTCCTCTCCCCGTCGTCTTCCCCCGCCTGCAGCCCCACGCATCGCGCCCGCCGCCGGCGTTCACCTCCCGCGCGCCGCCCGCCCGTGCGACCGCACCCGCCGCCTCGCCTCACCCCTCCCGCGCGCAGCTGCTCTCCCCCTCTCTCAGGCGCGGCCGCACCGCGCCAGCTCCGCCGCTGCCGCGCGCCCGCTGCTCCGCCGGCGCGGCCCCGTCGCCACGCATCTCCGCCTCCCGCTCGCCTGCGGCCGCCCGTGCCCCGGCGTCCCGCCGCCGCCTCCTCCCACGGCCTCCACCGTCGCCCGTCGCCGCCCCCACCTAGCGCTCCGCGCCTCGCCAGGCTCGCCGCCAGCGGCCCGCACCCGCGCGCCCGCCTCCGATGCCCCTGCTGCTCGCCGCCTTGGCTGCCCCGCCTCCAGCGCCGTGAGAGGCCGCCCGCCTCCTCGCCGGTGGTCCTTCCCGCAGCCACCCCGTCCGCCATGCCCGCGTCAACCCCAGGCCTCCTCCTCCGCAGCGTCCGCGAGCTCCGCGGCTCCCCTGCTCGCTCCGAGCCGCCGACGCCCCGCGGGCCCGTCCCCGCGCCCGGCTCGCCCCAGGACCTTCACCGCCCCGCCGGTTCCCCGCGTCGGTGCTGCCGCTGGTTCCGCGCTCGTCGCCGGGCCTCGCCTCCTCCCCGACCCGGTCCGTGCTCGCCCCGCGTCGCCCGCGGCCCCCGCCCCAGAGCCGGCCCGCCGCCGACCCGCAGACCCCCTGCACCGCACCGCCTGTGGACCCCGTGTTCCGAGCCGCCGCGGTACACGACCCTCGAGCTCGTCCGCGAGACCGTTGACGGCAAGGACTCGCGACCGAACGCCGATGCGGATACGACAAGTGCTTCACCCCGAACGCCATGACCGACGACATGACCCGAAGACCGCGAACGCGACAAGAACGGCACCGACCCGGAAGATCCGATGAACCCCGACACCGAACCAAGCCCTGCTCCCCGGTTGCGCCAAGACCTACCCCGATCCGAGACCCTAACCCCCGGAGTCCGAGAACGATCCCGCCAAGGCCGTCGAACCCTGAACCCTGGACCCCGACCCCGAACCCCGGAACCCTAACAAGATCGCCGAACCCTAAATGTGTGTCCCTTTTTCCTCGATACCCTATTTTATAAATGCATAACAACAACTGGATTGCATATTGAATTGTCATACTCGCATGCATATATGTGGTTTGGGGGCCTTATGCCGATTCACCTAATAATTAAATATGGGGCCCATATGCGGGCAAATCTAGTCTCATATCGGCCTCATTTAAATTTGGGTAGCGAACCCGGTGATATCTTTTGCCATGCTAATGCAACCTTTAAATTGCGGGGTAGGTAAACAACTTGAACCATATAAATAATTGTCGGGACCCCGGTTCCGCTTAATTTGACCTAATTGCACCGCACCTTGCCATGTCACTCATCATGCCTGCATCATGCCGATCTTTTGCCTTAGTATTAAATAGTGCATCCGGTGTTTCTTCTAGTGTTTTGCTTCTTCGCGGATAAGGCCGATGAGTTGATGTGAGCTTCGCCCCGATCTTCGGTTGAACCCTTCGACAATGTTTTCAGGCGAGCATCTCCCCCTTCTACCTATCTTACTTTTATAGTATTTATTCCCTCCTGTTGATCTTTTGCTATCTGTGTTGCGATGCTCTAGATTCCGTACCCTTGATATCCCTTGCAGCCATATATTGCCTTGGACACACCCTATTGCCTGTTGTTTGGTAGCTAGTTGGTCTTGCGCGTCGCCGTCGCTTGCTATATTGCTGTTGCGTGTCGTCAGATGCCACAGTTGCTGATGTATTGCCGCATGTTGATGTTGGAGATGATTCTAGTTTTACTTATCGTCACTTTAATTTCTGTTTAACAACTAAAATTGAAATAAGCAGAGGCATCGGTGGGTGATAGATAATATTTGGTTTCCGAACGCCCACTTGTGTCCCGTAAGACCCCGAGTACTTGATACCTGTTCCTTGATTTATCGCGCTATCCACATCCGGGAGGTATATGGGACCCCCCTTAGCCAGAGCTTGATTCAGTCTTATTTCTTGGGGCCACAAACTAGTTTGAGGTTTTATTTACGATCCTGTACTTATGCCATGCTACTGCTTTATTTACGATTGTGCGAGGAGCACACTGTACTGTTTAGGAGCGGGACACGATTCCGCGGTGTCGACAAGCCCAGCCACACTTTCGGGTTCCCAGTCGTTCACAGCCGTCCACCCAAACCTTGAGGCCGTCTCGGAGCTTGCTTACTCCGTTGCAGATTCTACTTAAGGGGTGGCCCCCTGAAATATTTCTGAATCCTGTGATTGCTTTGTCGTGAAAGCCTCGTTGGGTTTTGATTTGGTTTTTCCGAGGTTGATCGAGTGTGTGTTGCTATTGGTGCACCCCGGCCGGGTAAAACTTTCTGAAAGCCGTGTCCGCGGATATGGACGACTTGGAGCACAGTATCTCGATCATAGACAAGCATAACTAAAGTTTACTGCTATAAATTTGACTTATAATGACTAGTAATCAGCTCCACTACAACGGAATGGCTAATTAATACTGCCCACAATTGCTTGTTTGAAGTGTCGCTTGCGACCATTGTACCTGACTAGTAAGTATTGCAACTACGACGAAATGGCTGAATAAAAGTACCAACAACTGCTGGGTTTTGGGTTTATCTCATGCTATCTGTACCTGATTAGTAATTGTTGCAACTATCACGGAATGGTTAACTAAAAGTGCCCACTGCTTACTTTATCAGGATGATTATCTATACCTGACTAGTAATTACTGCAACGATAACTGAATAAATAAAACTGCCAACTGTGTGAGTTCCTCGGTTGACTTCCTCGTTTGGTCTCGAGGGGGAAACGCCAGGATGGGTTTGTTTGGTGTTAGCCTCAGGTTGGATCCGGATAGGTCATTCTCACCCCTCTCTGATAACCGCCAGTTGTATCGAGTCTCTATAGGTTGTTTAGTGCATGCTGCCGCTGCTGCTACAGTCCACCATACCTATGTAGGCGAGGACCGCCGAATTCTAGCCTCGCCGTGTACTGGCCTCAGTACTGACGCTCCTTCTTTGTTTTCTGCTTTGCCCTCTGTCGACGCCCCTTTTGTTAAGCAGGTTGTGAGATCGACGTCGTTAGCAGGGTTACCCTTCCGGCTTGGCCTGGGCAGGGTTATGGACGCCATTGGTTATTCTTCAGGGCTCTTAGCCCCATTTGCATCTTGTCCGTAGCTGGACGCTCTATCGTTTTCAAGGTGATGTGGATCTTTGTATATTATATCTGTATTCTTGACTCATGGAGTCGCTGTTGTATATATCTGTTCTGTGGGTCCCATCGAGGACTGTTGTGTAATGTTATTACTTCGTTTTCCACCCGCACGAAAGTGCCTGGTGGGCACCTTTGAATCGTTTCTATGCGGGTTTGACGAATTTTGCTCAAACTTGCATAGGTCCGATTCTGAGGGTGTTACAGAGTGGTATCAGAGCTCAGCAGTTGCGATACCCCACAAGTCCAGCCTGTAGGATAACCTAGCTAACGGCCGAAGTAGAGAGTCAAAACTATTTTGGAAAATCGGTTGGATAGTTCTGATTAGGACTGATTTTACTCCTTACCCCTCTGCTATTCTCCTCTTACCTCGACGTGTTTTGAATCTGCTCTCTTCTCTTTCTTCGAGTCCAGGAATTCTCGTGGTTGGGTTTCCGCCGTACCTTCAGGGTTTCGCTATCTTCCTTTTGTAACGGAGGTGCTACGATCATCAATCTGCAACTTGTCTGTTGTACCCTTCCTTCGATCTCTTGTTCTTGAACTCTTTATCCCTATGTGTTCCTTGCTGGATATCAGTGTCGTTGAAAAACATATGAGAAGGACGAGCTTTGGTGAAGTTGGGGTTAACCTTGAGCATGTGTTGTTCATGCCAATGGAACCACCGCGAAACCTAATCAGTGTGTCTTCCATACGATTTCTGCTGGCAACACTCCCTTGTTTCCGAACCTCGCTTGTCGAGATCTCCAGTCTAATCCCGAGAGTTGGATGCTTAATCCGCTTATTCGTGTGCAGAGTAATGGTTTGAGTGCGGGATGGAGTAGCTACCCTACCACTGCTCTTATCATTCGCTCTTGTACGTCGAATCAGTGGATCCAGCAATTTTGCTCCGTCCACGGAAGCTAGGGGTGGCTTTATCTGCGATACCTCTACCTTCGACCTTTTGTTCCCGGAGTGTTCTTTCGACGATCAGGAACAACGACCCTTTGTTGGTGGTGTCGCTGTTTTCCAGATGAAGAAGAAACCCTCGTTAGTGGTGTTGCGAGGATCTGCATGAAGCGAGAAGATTCGGACCGCCGACCTTCCTTCCGGTACCATGAGGCGGATCTCGAGGGCGAGATCCATTGTTAGTGGTGTCGAATTGTGGCATCCCGCAAAACCACTACTAGAAAATCGCGTTGAATTTGTGCATTGCTTCGTCATCATCATGCATTGTTTGCATAAAACTATTTTCGCAAAGCCGTTTTGTTTTCTAAACGCCCCACCTTTGCTCTAACGCAAAACCCCGGGCCTCCGGATTATTTTGTTGTCGGCTATGTTTTGCAAAACGATGCGTTTTAGAATTAAATAAAATTATTATTTTGTTTTAGCGGGGCAGTCGAACGGGCCGATTTAGCCCGATCGACCACCCCAGGAAATAATAATCGGTCCACCTGCCAACCCCATCTAATCCTAAACCCACCTAAAAATCTACCCTTTTCCACAGCCACCTCACCCCCTCCTATCAGACTTCGCCACCTCAGCTCCCCCTCTCCCTCACCCAATCAACCTCTGCCACGTCACCCTAACCTCTCCACCACTCTCTCACCCAACCCACCCCCAGACCCACACAACGCACGCACGCACGCAACACAGCCGGCCACAGCCACCCCACCCCGCGTTCACACCGCGCGCGCGCCCTGCCTCGGGATCCCGCCCAGCCCCCGCGGGACCCACCTCCCACCAACCGCGCTGCCTCCCTTCTCCCTCTCTCCTCTCCCCGTCGTCTTCCCCCGCCTGCAGCCCCACGCATCGCGCCCGCCGCCGGCGTTCACCTCCCGCGCGCCGCCCGCCCGTGCGACCGCACCCGCCGCCTCGCCTCACCCCTCCCGCGCGCAGCTGCTCTCCCCCTCTCTCAGGCGCGGCCGCACCGCGCCAGCTCCGCCGCTGCCGCGCGCCCGCTGCTCCGCCGGCGCGGCCCCGTCGCCACGCATCTCCGCCTCCCGCTCGCCTGCGGCCGCCCGTGCCCCGGCGTCCCGCCGCCGCCTCCTCCCACGGCCTCCACCGTCGCCCGTATTTTGTTAAATAAAAGAGCAATTTACCAAGAAAAATAACTATAACAAACGCTAGATAAAACATGAATAGAATAATAGAAAGTAAACTAATCATACGAGGTCAATAGATCTTAATAAATACAAAAAAAGCAGAAATAGAATAAAAAATAAATATAAAACCCCAATGCTGGTGTGATCGAAAACACCCTAACGGTAGGTATCTGGATCATATTGGCAGAGTACTGCAGTGGGAAGGAAGTATGTCATTCGGTTGTCCTCTCTTCCCGCTCCTCGGTCGCTCCGTGCGACCTAGGGGCAGAAACCCTAGATCCCCATCTCCCTCCTCCATCTCCACTCTCTCCTTGACCGTCGCCGGTGTGAACTAATAGGCAAAGCCCGTGCGGTACTAGCGGTAGCCGGCTCTCCTTTCCCTGATGCGTGGAGGTTCGAGCGGGACCGTACCCTCCCTGGCAACAGTGCGACTCGGCGGAGGAGTTGAATCCGGGCGCAGGGGTGGCCAGCAGGCAGAGTCAAGGATGGCCTTGTGCGTATGGAGGTGGTGGCGGCCCTTTTGCCCCTCCTCACTACAAAAATCTGTTGACTAGTAATTTTTTATTAACGATTATGGAGTTTTTGGTCATTGATCTATGACCATTCTAAACCAATTGATCGTAAGGTGTTTTGGAGGGTCCAAACGTTACAAAATAACAACTAATTTAGTCAAAAGGTCATAGTTTACTTATAAGAAATGATCATAGATGAACAGCACTGGCTTGGAGCTTTTTATTTGGCAGACTACGACCAATTTAGATGGTCGTAACATATTTACCAGTACTGCCTTAGAGCCTTTTATTTGGCAGACTACGACCAATTTAGATGGTCATAACTTATTTACCGGCATCGGCTTAGAGCTTTTATTTGGCAGACTATGACCAATTTAAATGATCATAACATATTTAACTAGGTTAAATTGAATGACTAGAGAACTACCTCAGCATGTGGGACCCTGAACTAGACACACTAGATGAATCTGAAAAGTGGGTGCTACCCACAAATAGGTGGGACCAGCGTTTATACAGTTTTTAGCACATAAGTGACCTATATATCCTATGGGCTAGAGCCGGTGGCCCATATCCTAGGATGGATCCGGTGGTTTAAACGAATAGGCCCATAGTTCTTTGCTAAATCAGTGGCCTATATCCTATGGGCTAGAGTCGGATACTTGGATGGAGCTCGACGCGTCGTATATAATTTGTATATGTCGAAAAAAGGGTGCGCGAGTGGGGACTCGAACCCACGACCAAGCGCTATTATTGTGTGCATCGAACCGATGTGATAAGGATGTGTTGTTATCTGGGTAGTGGAACTACTCCATATATACATATATTTTCTCGCTAACTTATCGAAGAGCCAATCTATATGGGCACGGGACTTGGCAGAATTTCCTCTGAGATCTAGGGCTAGGGCGGCGGCGGCGACCAACTAGGGTTGTAGCTGTGGCGGTGACCACTAGGGCTAGGGCAACGGTGAACGTGCACGGCGGCGGTGGTGGATACCAGGGACGACGACATCAGCAGTGGTGGAGACCAGTGCGCATGCCGGTCCTGACGTGTGACAAGCGAGCGACCGCAGAAGGGGCACAACCGGCCATCACATGTGTCGATCTTGCAGCCAACAGCGGCGGAGAGAACAAGGTAAAGGTTCGATTTGCAGAATTTCATGTGATTTGGTTCGATTTTGGCATAGTAGTTGTATACTATCCTAACTTAGCTAGGGTTGTCTGATTTTAAGTTTGGACAAGCCACTTATCCTCCCAGAATCTAATCTGCGATCTATCTTTAATATTGAAAACATCAAAACAGAAGAAATGTTTTTTAGATGCCATTAGTCCCTGACCAAAAATGTGTATCACCGGGTTTACAAACCACTTGAGACACAGCTTTGGAGCCCACATATTTTCTCCATAAAATGGTTTGCCAGACACTGTCTTCGGTGAGTAGTTTGAAAATCCATTTACCCAAAAGCGTGGTATTTTTGACTTGCAAATCATGTATGCCAAGCCCACCATATTCTTTCGGACGACAAACCACATTCCATCTGACCAGTCGAGGGAATACCGATTGGCGTCTCACAATCGGTGTCTCACAATTGCTGAATGGAAAACTCGTTGCAGAAAGACTCCAAAAACGTCTTAATAGTTGGAAAGGAAAATTGCTATCCCTCGGGGGAAGACTTGTACTCATAAATTTAGTACTGACCAACATGGTATTGTATATGATCTCGTTTTTCCAGTTACCAAAAGGTGTATTGAATAAAGTGGATTATTTCTGATCAAGATTCTTTTGACAGGGTGATAGTGAAAAAAGAAATATCGACTGGCCAGATGGAATGTGGTTTGCCAACCGAAATTATACGGTGGACTTGGAATACATGATTTGTAACTCAAAAACACCACTCTCTTTGGTAAATGGATTTTCAAACTACTAACTGAGGATGGTGTTTGTCAAACCATTATATGGAGGAAATATGTCGTCTCCAAAGTTGTGTATCAAGTGATTTGGAAACCCGGTGACTCACATTTTTGGGCAGAACTAATGACGTCTAAAAAACTTTTCTTCCATTTTGGTGCAAAACTTCTCTTCGCTAACAATATCCAGCTCTATATTCGATTGTCAGAAACAAAGGAGATACACTTTTCACAGTAATAGAATCTAATCCTCCTAATGTGTCTTTCAGAAGAAATCTCATAGGTCCACAACTGGCATCTTGGAACAATCTTTTGTTACGATTATCCACGATACAGCCGTCAGACGATGTGGATGAGTTCAAATGTAAATTACTAGAAAATGGTAAATTTTCTGTTGATTCATTCTATAGAGCATTGATTCAACTTGATATTCTGGTCGATGATAATAGTAAAATTTGAAAAATGAAAATACCCCTAAAGACGAAGATATCCGCTTGGTATCTCCGTAAGGGAGTAATTCTTACAGAAGATAATCTTGTAAAGATAAAGTGGCATGAAAGTACACAATGCGTTTTTGTCACCATAACAAGACAATCTGTCATTTATTCTTCCATTATAAATTTGCTCGCTCTATATGGTCATGCATCCAAATAGCCTCTGTTTTATCCCCCCACGCTCGGTGGCCAATGTTTTTGATAGCTGGTTACATGGGATAGATGATAAATACAAGACTTTGTTTAGAGTTGGAGCGCTTGCCATCATATAGCGCTATGGCTATGTAGAAATGACAAGAATTTTAATAACAATGTGTCTTCTTCCCTCTAGGTTTTATATCGAGCAATGGCTATCCTCCAATCATAGACTATTCCCTAACGTATGGAGTTCCACGACTTGTTTGTGGCGGGGTCTACGCGATTGTAGGACACAACAACAGATATTATCTCCCGACATGGATGGCCGCGTGATTTGCGAATCGATCTGCCAAAGTCTGTAGCCGCTATTTTTATTCTTCATTTTGTAGTTTTCCTAAACTTTTCTATTTCCCCTTCTGTGTGGTTTGTGCGGCTGTGTGCATCCTAGTTATCCAAAGGCCGGTTGTAAACATTACTCAAAGTAATAAAAGCACCAATTTCTAAAAAAATATCACTATATAACACATATTTATCATCCATCAAAAGAGCATGAACAACTAATGCCAAAAGCTATGAAAATACTTTGCGAAAACAGTACAGGAACTTGTTCTCTTCGCCATAGATAAACTTCTGAACCAAATTGAGTGAATGAGCACTCAAAACGATTGTGGGAACGAAAACTACAAAACACTCCTGTTGGGAATATGCCCTAGAGGCAATCATGTATGATGAGATTTCCCATTGTATTCATAAAGTTATTTAGTTGTCCTTGTATAAACATCTGATGTGTATCATTGAATATGTGATTCGGTTGTGGAACTATGCATTCATGTTGTTCATACTAAATATCCTTGGTCATCGAGGTTATGCAGACATAACTTAGACCAATGTAAAAGTTGGCTTGATGACTCGGTTCCACTTGTCATGGGCATGGAGATGTTATTCCAACTTACACAAATTTTGCTAAAGAGTTTAACGAGTCGGATTGACCCATATTGAGGTACAACGAACAAGTTGTCATTTGTATATCTCAATCAATGTAATCCTTAGACCTGAGGTTATTGCATAGTCCGTGTTGAGGACCACCGACTTAGGTTCTGTCAAACGCTGATCCGTAACTGGGCAGTTATAACGGCAGGGTTCGGGTCGACTAAGAATCAAGCTGCGTGATGTGAATAACCAAGATGGGATTTTGCCCCTCCACTTGGAGAGATATTCTCTGGGCCCTCTCGAATGATATGATTCGGAAAGCATGGCTATGCACGACTCGGTTAAGTGTTAACCGAAGCGATCGACTAAGAGTTAGTCGAGTGAATCACTTATCTCGGATCGAGAAGAGAGTCGGACTATTTAAGGGATGAAAATTATTCGCCTATAGTATGACAAGGTATATCGTGAGGCAAAAGGGACTCGGATGTAAGTCGCATTGGAAAGGCAAGTCGTCATGACTCTTTGGTACTTGGGAGTCGGCACGTTCTGCTAGGAGCCGCTACCGACTGATCGATTGAGAGTTGGACTCTAATCGTGTCCAAGTTGCCAAGAGTCTGCGGGGTCACACACTTAAGAGCAGGAGCAAGTTCGGATTGGATTTGAACCAGAAATCTGGTTGGATTGGACCCGAGCCTGATTTGGACTGAGTCAGTGAGTCGGAGTCACAGGGACTATATATTATATGGGCTTTAGTGAATGGGCCACACGAGAGTGGAGCCCACGTTCATTCCCTATATATAGTGGAGCACCATAACCCAGAAAGGTTAATCGTTGTTCGGTTAGGTCATTCCATGTGTTGGAAACCCTAGCTCCACAACAGTCCTACCGTCGGTACGAACCTAGCAGTTCGCCGCCGGTGCTCCTCCTTGCACGTGTGGATACCAGCAGAGGTGGTGTACGATCAGCACCAGGACGATCGGATCGCAAAGGACTGCACTGCATCAACTGACGCGCTTCATCAGTAATCCGCAACTACGCGTCTAGTGGTAAACCTCGTGGCCTTCTACCTCGGCTAGATCTTGGGATCACCACGTTTGAGGAAAAAGATTTATTTTATCTCTGCGTGGCCCAGTAGTGGTATCAGGGCGATAGTTTCTGGTTTTAGGCTCGAGATCTCGTATATGTGATATGCGGTAGGCTGTAGATGAGATCTATATGCTATTTTGGTGGTCGATCTATGAGATAGATCGGTTCTGTACGAGGTTGATTGGATCAACTATACTCGGGGAATGGTAGATCTGATTTCCGTGATCATACTGCTGAGGTCGTGGAACGACATACCCCTACCGGTCGGCTTCCGCCATCGGGATAGACTGTGACACGTAAATCCAGAGGCGGTGATCGAAGATCAAAAGTTTGATCGAATCGGAACAATGGTCGGAATCCATGTCCGGATCGTAGATGAGATCTATGTTTTCGGAAAAATTGTCGGGCGCTGCCCGCACCCGCGAGGGGCGTTGCCCCTTCAATCCCTGCCCGCTATCCGGCTAGCGGGACCGCTGGCTTCGCCTTGTCGTAGCGCCTTAGATGTCGTTGCGAGTTTCACAATGCCGGTAGATATCGTATCTATGCATAACTTGTTTTTGCAGGAAGTTGGGAATGGTATGGTTCATGTGCATGTGATGTATGTGTGTAATCCATATGTGATCTGCGAATCACGGTTTTTGTCAGCCGGCTGGAGCGTAGGTGCTATCATTTTATTGTATAACGACATGCGTGTCGAATTCTCCTTGTAATTTACTTTACTAAGCTAGTGTAGCTGTTTGGAGAATCCAGATGACATGCAAGGTGATGTACATGTCGGCGACATGGAGTAAGACGACAAGTGACAAGAGTTGGCACGATTCGGATTACAGGCTTTGTGGAGATGGAGATCGCCATGAAGGGAGCCATACCATTTCACATTACAATTGCTTTATTTTGTGTTATTGTTATGTCTCTGTTTTACCTCTATTAGATAGTCGGTAAAATCCAATCCCTCAAAGAAGGTCTAGTCGGTTTTCCCGCCAGTGTTTGCACCATCAGAAGTCGGACATTTTTGGTAGTGGGCTCATAAAATTGAGGTGCTGACAATTCTTTCCGACTAGGTGGGTTCGAGTCAGAATCTTACTGCGGAAACACTCTGTAAGCTAGAAGGGTCTATCACAACGGTTGTGGGGCTCGGGGAAAAGTCGGATGGGAGCCGGGGCATGTGATGCCACCCGTCCAACAAGAGTCGTATGAGATACGATTGACAAGGAGTTGTCTACCTAGATCACTTGGCGACTAGCGGTGATGCTAAAGCTCACTAGCCGACTTGCTTATTTAGGATCCTGAATCACTAAGCAACCATCAGAGGGGTGTTGGTTCTAGTGGGAGCATAAAATATTAAAGTGTTTAATATGCTTGCTCTTTTATGAATACATGCATTAAGTGTTTTGCATATTTTCTATTGTAGATCATGGCAAGCAGTAGCAGTCACTCTTAGATATCCGGTTTTGCGTTAAGAACTATCCTTGAGAAAGATAAACTGAACGACACCTTTTGAGGACATGGTCCTTCTTTTGAGTAGGCAAGATTCGCATGTCTCGAACGACTCCAAGTCACTATGAGTCGAATATCAAGAATAATGGTTGTTTTTTTGTATTTGAATGATATGTTTCACGGCTTTGCACCCGTCCAGGACGGGTTATTTATTTTGAATCTTGATGGTGAGTCGGTTTATAACATAAATGTTAAAAGGTTGAAACCAAATGATCTGAATATGACTTACTTTTGGCACTGTCGGCTTGGTCATATAAGTTGGAAACGCATGAAGAAGCTCCATGTTGATGGACTCCTAACTTCGTTCGACTTGTAGTCGTTCGAGACATGCGAATCTTTGCTACTCGGCAAAATGACCAAGACACCTTTTGCAAAGAGTTGCGAAAGGGTGTCTGACTTGTTGGGACTAGTACATAGTGATGTATGTGAACCAATGAGCACGACAGCCAGAGGTGGTTATGAGTACTTCATTACCTTCACTGATGATTTGAGTAGGTATGGATATATCTACTTGATGAAACATAAGTCAGAAGCCTTTGAAAATTTCAAAGAATTCCAGAATGAAGCACAAAATCAACTCGGCAAGAAAATAAAGTTTCTTCGGTCGGACCGAGGAGGCGAGTACATGAGCCATGAGTTTGATGACCATCTGAAAAGTTGTGGAATAGTTCCTCAACTTACTCCGCCAGGAACGCCACAAAGGAATGGTGTTTCGGAAAGGCGGAATCGGACCTTGTTGGACATGGTACGATCAATGATGAGTCGGACAGATCTGCCTTTATCATTTTGGGGCTATTGTCTAGAAACAACAACGTTCACACTAAACAGAGTACCATCAAAATTGGTAGAGAAGACACCGCATGAGATGTGGACAGGCAAAAAGCCGAGTTTGTCTTTTCTTAAGATTTGGGGTTGTGAAGCATTTGTCAAGCGACTTCAGTCGGACAAGCTTACAGCCAAGTCGGATAAGTGTATTTTCGTGGGGTATCCGAGGGAAACCTTGGGTTACTACTTCTACAACCTTGAAGAGGGCAAAGTGTTTGTCGCTCAGAACGGTGTCTTCCTTGAGAAAGAGTTTCTCAGTCGGGGAGTAAGTGGGAGCACGGTGCATATCGAAGAAATTCGAGAGGAACCGGCTAGAAGCGAGTCGGCAAAAACCTTGGAGGTTGAGCCGGTCATGGTAGCTGAGCCGGCAGCAGCACCAGTGCTACGAAGATCGGCAAGATTATGACGTATTAGTGATGTGTTACTGTTAGACAGTGATGAGCCGGCAAATTATTCGGAGGCGATGGTGGGATCTGATTCCGAGTCATGGATTGGAGCCATGAGATCCGAGTTAAAGTCCATGGATGAAAATCAAGTTTGGAACTTGGTTGATCTGCCAGACGGTGCAAGACCCGTCGAGTGCAAATGGGTCTTTAAGAAGAAAACTAATATGGATGGAAATATTTCCGTCTATAAAGCACACCTTATCGCGAAGGGGTTCTGACAAGTTCAAGGAGTTGATTAAGACAAGATTTTCTCGCCCGTAGCGATGCTTAAATCAGGTCGGATCATGTTAGCAATAGTAGCCTATTTCGACTATGAGATATGGCAGATGGATGTCAAAATGGCTTTCCTTAACGGAAATTTAACCGAGGACGTGTATATGATACAGCCCGAGGGTTTTATTGATCCGGCTAATGCTGACAAGGTGTGCAAACTTCAGAAATCTATTTATGGGTTGAAGCAAGCATCTCGGAGTTGGAATATTCGCTTTGATGAGGTAGTCAAATCGTTTGGCTTCATCAAGAGTGATCATGATTCTTGATTATACAAGAATTTTAGTGGGAGCAAAGTAAACTTTATAATCTTATATGTGGATGACATATTACTGATTGGAAATGCTGTCCATATGTTGCAAGAAACCAAGGAATCATTGGAAAGGAGTTTTTCAATGAAAGACTTGGGTGAGGCAACATATATCCTCGGAATCCGGATCTATAGAGATAGATCAAGGAGGATCATTGGATTGAGTCAGAGTACTTATTTGGACAAAGTGTTGAAGAAGTTCAACATGGAATCGTCTAAGAAGGGGTTCTTACCGATGTCCCATGGTGTAAAACTTAGCAAGACTCAGTGTCTTTCGACAACTGATGAGCGAAGTCGGATGAGTGCGATTTCGTATGATTCTGCAGTCGGATCCATCATGTATGCCATGATTTGTACTAGGCCGGATGTTTCCTATGCTCTAAGTGTTGTGAGCAGATACCAGGCTGATCCTGGAGAAATCCACTGGACAACGACTAAAAATATCCTAAAGTACTTGAGAAGGACTAAGGATATGTTCTTGGATTATGGTGGTGAAGATGAACTCGGTGTAAAGGGTTACACAGATGCGAGTTATCTTACCGACTCTGATGATTCTCGTTCGCAATCCGGATACATGTTTATTATAAATGGAGGTGCTGTGAGCTGGAAGAGTTCCAAGCAAGAGACTGTGTCTGCATCTACAACAGAGGCTGAGTATATTGCCGCCTCAGAGGCAGCAAAGGAAGCTGTTTGGATGAGGAATTTCCTCATGGATCTTGGTGTGGTTCAGGGCTCGTCCAATCCGTTATACGTGTATTGTGACAACAATGGTGCTATTGCACAGGACAAGGAACCTAGATAACACCAGAAGAACAAGCACATACTCATGCGGTACCACCTGATTCGCCAGTTCGTGGATCAGGGTGATATCAAGTTATGCAAGGTACACACGGATGCAAATATTGCGGATCCGTTGACAAAACCGTTACCACAGCCGAAGCATGAGGCACACCTGATAGCCATGGGCATTAGATGCTTAGACATGTGATGTCAGAAGATTGACTCTAGTGCAAGTGGGAGACTGTCGGGAATATGCCTTAGAGGCAATCATGTATGATGAGATTTCTCATTGTATTCATAAAGTTATTTAGTTGTCCTTGTATAAACATCTGATGTGTATCATTGAATATGTGATTCGTTTGTGGAACTATGTATTCATGTTGTTCATACTAAATATCCTTGGTCATCGAGGTTGTGCAGGACACATAACTTAGACCAATGTGAAAAGTTGGCTTGATGACTCGGTTCCACTTGTCATGGGCATGGAGATGCTATTCCAACTTACACAGATTTTGCTAAAGAGTTTAACGAGTCGGATTGACCCATATTGAGGTACAACAAACAAGTTGTCATTTGTATATCTCAATCAATGTAATCCTTAGACCTGAGGTTATTGCATAGTTCGAGTTGAGGATCACCGACTTAGGTTCTGTCAAACGTTGATCCATAACTGGGCAGTTATAAAGGCAGGGTTCGGGTCGACTGAGAATCAAGCTGCGTGATGTGAACAACCAAGATGGGATTTTGCCCCTCCACTTGGAGAGATATTCTCTGGGCCCTCTCGAATGATATGATTCAGAAAGGATGGCCATGCACGACTCGGTTAAGTGTTAACCGAGGCGATCGACTAAGAGTTAGTCGAGTGAATCACTTATCTCGGATCGAGAAGAGAGTTGGACTATTTAAGGGATGACAATTGTTCACCTATAGTCTGAAAAGGTATATCGTGAGGCAAAAGGGACTCGGACGTAAGTCGCATTGGAAAGGCAAGTCGTCATGATTCTTTGGTACTTGGGAGTCGGCACGTTCTGCTAGGAGCCGCTACCGACTGATCGATTGAAAGTTAGACTCTAATCGTGTCCAAGTTGCCAAGAGCCTACGGGGTAACACACTTAAGAGTAGGAGCAAGTTCGGATTGGATTTGAATCAGAAATCTGGTTGGGTTGGACCTGAGCCTGATTTGGACTGAGTCAGTGAGTCGGACTCACAGGGACTAATATTATATGGGCTTTATTGAATGGGCCGCACGAGAGTGGATCCCACGTTCATTCCCTATATATAGTGGAGCACCATAACCCAGAAAGGTTAATCGTTGTTTGGTTAGGTTATTCCATGTGTTGGAAACCCTAGCTCCACAGCAGTCCTACCGTCATTACGAACCTAGCAGTTCGCTGCCGGTGCTCCTCCTTGCACGTGTGGATACCAGCAGAGGTGTTGTACGATCAGCACCAGGACAATCGGATCACAAAGGACTGCACTGTATCAACTGACGCGCTTCATCAGTAATCCGCAACTGCGCGTCTAGTGGTAAACCTCGTGGCCTTCTACCTTGGCTAGATCTTGGAATCACCACGTTTGAGGAAAAAGTTTTATTTTATCTCTGTGTTGCCCAACAACTCCAACTATTCTGAAATAGATCGTATGGGCACCTAGAGGGGGGAGGTGAATAGGTGCTACTCAATTTTTAATTCTTTTTCAATTTTAGGCTTGACATAAAGTAAATTCTCTAGATATGCAACTACGAGAATTTCCCTATATGCAAACCTAACTACTAAGCATGTAAAGAGAGGAGCGAGGAAACCGTAGTGGAGCACGCGGAGACACATGGATTTGTTTTACCGCAGTTCCTTCCTTGTTAATGCAAGTACATCTGTGTTGGAGGGGTGGGCGGTTCTAAGACCACCACGCCACAATAGGCCTCACCCTATTCTCCGATGGATCTCGCCACGAAAGGCCTGACCCACCTTCTCCACTATTGGTACCCTTTGAGGCGGGAACCGATGCCTTTACAACTCTACCGGGGCACACACTCACAACTGAATTGGGGGCTCCTGTAATGACAACAAGCTATCACAAGAACAAGGATTATCAATATAATCAAAAGCAAGGATCTAGATATTTGCAAGAAATACTAGATCAGAGATTCTCCAAATGAATGGAGAGGAGATGAAGCTCTTGATTGCAGTCGTTGAAGATCGAGTTATCCTCCTTCGATTCCCAAAGGAACAGGGCCTTTAGGTGGATGAAGGTGGAGCTCTCTTGGATGAAGCTCGAAGAACAGATCTTGACTTTTTCGATTGAACCAAGAGTTCTGGCAGGAGGGGAAGGCGGGCTTAAATACCCCATGCAAGATCTGGCCATTGGTGAAGTTTGGGGGCGTATTATCCGCCCCCCACTAGGGGAGGACTATCCGCTCTGGGGGGAAAATCCGCCCCCTAGACGGAAAGTCTGTGGGAAAATCCGCCCCCTCTCTGATGGTGGCGCCGGTCTTGTCTTGGTGAAAATTCTCTATGGGGCGGATTATCCGCCCCCCTCAAGGGGCAGACTATCCGCCCCTGAGGAAAATACGACCCAGAGACGGAGAGTCCGGGGGAAACTCTGCCCCCTCTCTGAGCGACGCGCCTTGGCAACCTTGGAGACAAAATCCTGGGGGGGAGGACTATCCGACCCCTTGAGGGGCGGATTATCCGGCTAGGACGGAAAATCCGTCAGATACTCCGCCCCCATTCTGAGGGTTGCGCCCTTCTGAGTTTGGGGAGTGGCGACTTATCCACCCCTGGTAGAGGCGGATTATCCGCCCCCAAAGACAGTTTCCGTTTCCTTTTCAAGGTAGAGGTCTACATCACTTCAACACAAATTAAATAATCCTTGATATTATTATCTAACACATAAAACACTAGGGATTATGAAATGTTCTTTCAATCTCCCCCTTTTTGGTGTTAGATGACAATACTAGGATTTGCAATGAAACCTACTAACAGCACCTTTAAGGAAATGAAAGAGGCTCCCCCTAAATGTGTGCATATTTATAATTTGCATTGGAATACAAATGCACACACTAAATAGCAAGCCAATTTCATAACAAAAACAATTAAAACAAGGTGAGTTAGGAAACAAAGTCATACTACCGGGATGTGAAAATAGCCAACGTGAATAATGAGATCATTAGGCCTCAAGCACATCCCACAATATTGATGCAATCAATAGATAATTACATATGCCATCAATAAAATACCATACTCCCTAGATAAATCCAGAATTCCATATGAGTAGTTCCACAAGATAAATCCAGAATTCCAGAGATCCATACACGAGCACAAAGTATCACACGACATAGTCTTATACAAACCAAGCACACAAAGTTCAACACTAAAAAGGGCACAAGCAAGCAAATAAAAATGAATGAAAAAGGCAAGAGCTTGAGCCCGACCCATGCAAATCCGTGACCTAATAGAACTACTTCTCCCCCTTTGGCATCGAAACGCCAAAAAGGGAGAAGACGATGCTAGCGACCCAGAAGATCACGCCCCCTCGTCCTTGTCGTAGTCATCCCCGTCCCCTTAATCTTCATCATACTCATCATAATCATCAACTGGAGGAGTAGGCGCCCTCAGTGGGGGAGGAAACGGGTAGCTCTCGAGCTCTCCATAGATGATCCCTGATGTGTTCCACTGAGCATATGGTTCTGGACCTGTAGGAGGTGGTGGATGATTAGTTGCCCCAGACACATGATGAAGAATGAGCTGCTTGGTGTGGGCTGATGTAGTGCTAGTCCAAGTGGGAGAGATTCGTCGTGAAAGCCCAAGAGCAAGGTGTGAAGCAGCAAAGCAGCAAGTTTTCCCTCAGTTAAGAAACCGAGGTTATCGAACCAGTAGGAGGAAGGAAACGTCACATAGGTGTTGCAAGCAACGCGGATACCTGCACAACACAAACTCAAGACTTTGCCCCAACGAATCGGTGAGGTTGTCAAGCTCACCGGTTTGCTGTAACAAAGGATTAAACGTATGATGTGGAAGGTAATGGTTTGTAGCAAGTAAACAAGTAAGAGTGGAAGATGTATCAATGGTAAAGATTGGACCGGGGTCCATAGTTCACTAGAGGTTCTCTCCTTAGATAAACAACATAGCATGAAGGGTAAACAAATTACAGCAGGGCAATTGACAGGAACTGAGCAAGGCATAACAATGCAATACTAGTCAGAAAGATCCTATGAGATTCGATTGGGCAATAAAACAATATACATAGACCGCCATCCAACTGCATCTATGATTAGAAGTCCACCTTCAGGTTATCATCCGAACCCCCTCCAGTATTAAGTTGCAAGCAATAGACAACTTCTTTAAGCAAAGTGTGTAAGGTAAACAGTCAACATGTTCCATGAACAAGAGACCATTGTTTTCTCCCTAGTAGCAACATCACATCTACAACCGAAGAGATCTCTGTCACTTCCCTTGGAAACTAGAGGCATGAACCCACTATCGAGCATAAATACTCCCTCTTGGAGTCACTAGCAACTACTTGGCCAAGATAGCCACTAACAATGGAGAGCATGCAAGATCACAAACAACACAGACATGATAGAATCATAAAGACAAAACCATTAATCAAACCAACACAATAATCTCAATATATCCATTGTATCCCCACAAACACAACATGCATGATTACAAATAGATTAGATCTTGATCATGAACGGAGCTCACAAGATCTATACATGAAAGCACAAAGGAGGAGATACAACCATCTAGCTACTACATGGACCCATAGTCCAAGGTGGAACTACTCACACAACATACCAGAAAGAAGGTCTCCGGGATGATCTCCCCTCCGGCAGGGTGCCGGGAAGAACTTCAGATCCCTCCTGATCTAGGGACGATGGTGGCGGCGCCTACAGACGGTTTCGTGTAGATTTGATAGGGTTGCTTAGGGTTTAGGCATCGTGGGCTTCTTATAGGCGAAGGAGGAGGCCGAGGAGGTGGCTAGGGGCCCCACACCCTGCCTAGGCGCGAGCCCACCCCTAGCCGCACCTAGGGGGTGTGGCCGCCCTGGCACGCCTCTCCGTCTCCCCTAGGGGGGAGTTTGACGTTTGTCCCATCCAATTCCGAGAATATTTCCTTACTAGCTTTTCTGGAACCAAAAACAATAGAAAATAGGCAACTGGCACTGTGGCAACTTGTTAATAGGTTAGTACTAGAAAACATGTAAAAAGCACCTCAAAGTGTAGACAAAGCAAAGCAAAGTAGATACTAACAAGCATGGAACATCAAACATTATATATACGTTTCCGACGTATCAAGCATCCCCAAGCTTAACTCCTGCTCATCCTCGAGTAGGTAAGTGATAGAAAAAATAATTTTTGAGGTGACATCCACCCTCACAATAAAGATCTAACCATTTCCAAGCATTTAAAGCTGGGATAAAAAACTCTAAACATGAACATGAAAGATGGAGTTCTAACAGTAAGACAGAGCAACTATTGTTTCAACAAGACAAGATACAAACAAAGATCATGGATAACATGCATTGAAAAACTTTTGTTTGTTTCACATACAGGAAACATAGCATAGTGGTAAACAGCTTGTCCCTCATAGAGTAGCAAATAGATGCATAGGACACCTTCAAAGTTCGCATGGGTGACTAGAAACAAGTAGCACAAGAACAAGTAATATCACAATATGCATCAATCAATAAGCTTTGGGACACTGCACATAAAACTAAGAATGGCAACTATGCTCTCTTAATGGTGCCTAAAGATAGAAGGTGGAGACTCAATAGTGGTGGAAGAAAGGTCTTTTTGTAAAGGAAGCAGGGATTTCAAGTTTCAAAAAGAGCTTCCAAAAATTATGGTACTTGTTAGCTTTCAGCCCTCATTGCCCCTATCATAAGCATCTTGAAGTGATTAAGGTTAAAGTGAACAAACTATGGAGTATATGCTTAATAAAGTATAAGTTGGCAATCTCAAGTCCCTTGAATATGAGGGCCACACCTCATGCTACTCAACTTCAGTCACCTGTAAGTTCTTGTCATTGTAAGTATTTTCATATCATAGAGAACCGCCAACGGGTACCCCTTGCACATGGTACATGAGCTTTCCCATAACCAAAATGACAAGGAAAGCAGACAATGAGCATCTCAGCAATCTTTTTATTTACTATATGCATATCTTTTTATTGAGTATGCTTCATAGATAGCTCACTATGGTGATGTTGCAAGTTTCCACCATGATTAGGCATGGCTTAGGCTAGCGGCGCAGGCGTTTCTCTAACACAGAATACAAACTCCATGGACTTACAAATTCCCTTTTTATTTCACACCGGTGATATCCACAGACAAAAGAGCATGATATCAACTGAGTACAGAGTACAAGTGCAATGTTGAAAACGTTCCCCATGACAGCATGGTTCTGCTAATTCCAACGTATAAGTGAAAGCATATACAACATAGAGACACAATGGTTCAAGTTTATTAGGGGCAAAGAATATAAAGTGTGCCATCAAGTTCGTGAGGGCTTTAATCACTAAGTTTTCACATAACAAAATAGTTTTAAATTGGAAGATAGCTGAAAACAAGAATATACTTAGAATGGTGTAAAACACCATGAATAGGAGTTTAAAGTGGACACTTTGGAAAAACTTGGTTTCTTGGGAGTTGGAAGCATGAGTAGAGCTTACTCATACAAGTGGAGGCTAGCAAAAGACCGGGAGCAACCAAATAAGAGAGCAATATTGGCCATAATCATGCAGAGCAACAAAGTATTACTAATCAAAGCATAGAGTGATACTACAAGTCAAGGACTAAATGATCATTGAGGCTAATGGTGACTTGTGAGAGTCATAACATGGTGTGAGCATGTGCCAATTCAACCCAAACAAACCTCAAAGGAGAGTACCACAATACTAAGCTTTTGCATGCTAAAACAACGCATAATTTGTTCAAGGCACACTAAGCAATCCCAATGACTTTGCTCAAGCCATTATACATCAATAACTACTAAGCATAAGGTAAAAACAACACCTAGCATGGCATGATAAAGTCTAAGTCACAGTCAATGCAAGCTCCTCTTGCACTTCCAAGCAAGAACTTTCTACTCCTTTACAACACCAAGCAAACTTATTTGTAACAACACATCTAAAGAGGGGGTCCAAACTACTCAAGCAAACTAAACAAACTAAGCAAAGCAAATGAAAACTAAGACGCTTCAAGAACAACACAACTCTGCATGAAACAATAAAAACGAAGTGTCTAGACAGACCTGAGCTTTTTATTTGATGAAGAAGGGGATGCCTTGAGCATCCCCAAGCTTTGACGCTTGTACCTCTTGGATATTTCTTGGGGTGACACCGTGGTGGAATCCCCAAGCTTGAGCTTTATCCATTCTTCATCTCATTGCGTCATTCTCTCTCTACACCTAATTTTTTTTCCTTCATACAAAACTTTAGTGTATTCAAAAGATATTAGACCTCTGGAAAAGCTTTGGAACAACAAGACTTTTCACTAAAAACACAAGATACTGTAGTAACTCCTTCAAAAAGCTCAATTCCCCAAAAGATAACTCAAAAAGGAATCAATAAGAAGCAAATGCAAATAATGGCAGAAATCTGTCAAAACAGACCAGCTGGTAGAAACCGATTTTTTCGAAAATCTTCTGTTGCTCAAATCAAAAAGTGTTAATCTAACTAAAGTTAGCTAACATACTGGAGGATTTATTCGTAAAGTATCAGCTCAATATGTGTTACAGATACTCCTCACGAATTTCTATGATGGAGGACAGAAATCTGTTTCGGTACAACAACTCCCCAAATCTTACTTCCCTCTCATTTGAGGTCATTCTTGGCACAAAAAACAAACAAAAAGGATAAGGAGAGGTTATTACTGAAGTAATAATTTCCAAGACTTATGGAAACTTTTGGGTTATCTCCTAAAAAGTACTTTTCTTTAACGCCTTTAAGTTAGGCACAAGAAGGAAGAAGAATCAAGTATTTTCAAATGATGAAGCATTAACATCAAACCTTGCTTTCAAAGGAGGAGAAAAAATCAACTTCTCTATCCTCATAGGGAAGTGTTCAATACCTTTCTTGAATGGAAAATGATATTTAATTGTGCCTTCTTTCATATCAATGATGGCACCAACAGTTCTAAGAAAAGGTCTTCCCAAAGTAGTAGGACAAGAAGCATTGTATTCAACATCCAAAACATAGAAATCAACAGGGACATAAGCATTGTTAACCATAATGAGAACATCATTAATAATCCCCATGAGTTTCTTCTTAGCATTATCATTAAGTGGGACATCCAAATAACAATCTTCCAAAGGTGGCAAATTAAGCATTTCATAAATCTTCCTAGGCATAATAGAGACACTAGAACCAAGATTACATGAAGCTTTGAGATCAAAGTCATTCACTTGTATATTAATAATGGGTTCCCAACTATCTTCTACTTTCCTAGGAATAGAAGCTTTGTGTTTTAGCTTCTCTTCCTTAATCTTAACAAGAGCATCTATAATACAAATAATGCTGAAAGATTCACTTCGGAGATCCACAATTGTGTGGATACACCGTACCATCTTTCATAAGACCATAACTAGGTAGAGTATAAGATGGATAGAGACCAATATTCTAATTGTGAAGCCAATAAATACTAAATAGACAGTTGAATACTATTAGTAAACCCTAAGGGGGAGAGTAAACATTAGAAATGAAGGTATTATTATCTGACTTTCCGAATAAAGGTTGGAGAAGAAGGACTAACCTATAACCACAACAAGCCTTATTTTCCTAAGGTTAAAAGAAAGTCATCATTATAGAAGTACTATCGGAAGTATGTCTGGATGAAAGATCAAAGTTACTTCATGGTAGTAGTACTCAAACCTTAAGGCAATCAATAAATGGAAGTTGAAGAAGTATTTAAGGTAATAATGAAAACATTATCTAAAGCTTGTTAAGACAAAAGCTTAGAGGTGATAAAATAGAACAATCCTAACAAACTAATTCTAAAAGAAACAGCTCTTAAGTTATCCTTAAAAGGGAATAAGGCACATCCAATTGGACAAGTATAGAGGAACAAGAAGTTCCGATGGGTATGGACTAAATGTGTTCTAAACCATTCTTCAGAAGGATTACCAGTGAAAAATACTCAATGACAGTTCCAAAAAATTAGTCTTTTGGCCACCATCATTGACTAATAAAATTTAAAATTCTAATTTAGTGAGACTTCCTTGACCTTATACAATATAGTAAAGAAAGTTTGATTATCAAGTAAATAAGTTGGATTAGGATACCTAATCAGGGAAATGAACGAAATAAGAGACCCCAATTAAAAGGGTTTTGTAATAAGGATATATACGTAAGGGACTAAAGTAAAAGGAACCTTGGAGCATTGAAGACAACAAGTTGGAGAATTCCAAGTATGATGAGAATACAAGAAAAGGATCTGGATATGGAATACTAGAATTATTCCGTTTGAGTTTACCATGGAGTTGAGCAATGCCGTAACCACTACAAGTCAATTCCTTACTCCAAAACGTGAGAGTTTGCGAACTTGGAGGACGAAGTTTATTTTAAGGGGGAGAGTCTGTAACATCCCAGCATTAGAGCTTAGAAATAAGCTAAACACAGATGTGTGCATTGCATTCATGCATAGAAAATACGAATAATTTTTGCGCTTTTGAATAAAACTTGTCCAAGTGATTGAAGCCTCTCTCAACTTGATGGAATTGAAGTAGATCATCAAGTTGACTGTGATAAGTTTCAATATGACCTTTGCTAAAACCTTATTTTGGGTAAACATGATTTGATCTAAGGGTAGATCAAATGTAATAAGATTAAACCCTAATACATTACTTAATGATTTATATTTGATCCTTAGGTGATCATATCATAGTATTCATTACAACAACTCATGAATACCAAGTTATAAATATAACTTAAGTAATAGGAATGTAACAAATAAATCTTAATCTCATCTACTTATACCATGAACATCATGGTAATACAATCTTAACTCTTTAGTGAGTTTGAGTAGGAAAGGAATCAAGTGAAGATCATTCACTATATATCTTTCTTTCCATATCAATCCTTATGGAATCCTATCTCAATATCTGTTGTTCAGCAATGTTGAGTAATCAACTATTGATTCACAATTCTTAACCTATCAATTCTTGACCTATTAACCCTTGTCTTTATTATAGCATTTACTTAAGGCCTATAAAGAAAGAATTAAGAAGAGGTGAATGGTAATGCTAGTTTTATATATCATCTATAGGATGGGAGTGATTGAAGGGAATCAAATCAATATGCTAATTGAAGGAGTTAACTCACTCCTGAATGGATAGAAGAGTTATATGGAAGATATAATTATATGTTAACAAATAGGATTATAAGGATGAACATTGAAGATAGTTACTAATGGGTAATCCTATTGGATTAAGTAGGCTTAGTAAATGAATAACATCTCTTAATCCAATAGAGATACTAAGAAGATAATTTCAAAACAACTGCAATGTTGTATTAATGAAACTTTGGTTAGGCAACTAGAAACCTAAACTATAAAGGATCAAAGGATTATAATGATCATGCTTTACTCACCAAGATTAAATGCTTATATCATGTATAAGTGACATTGGTAGATAGAACATGATTGAACCCTAGTATAGATATGTATCCTAAGTCAACCATGATAAGTCACCATGATAGGATGTGAAGTTGGAATGTTACATACTAGAGTTAAGTAGAGACCAGCACTACTAGAAAAACGTCTGTTCGTGGCGCACCTGAAAAGGCCTTCTGTGGCGCACTAGCAGTGCGCCACGGGCCTCACGCTACGGCTATCTCGTAGCTGCGGCGCACTGCATGGTGCGCCACGGTTGTGTCGAGATAGGCGTGGCGCACCTGGTAGTGCGCCACAGAAGGCCTTTTCAGGTGCACCACGGATGTGTTTTTCAAAAAACAAAAAAATGCAAAAAACACCCTCGTTTTGAATTGCAAAAGCAATCGGGTCCGTGCATCGCCGCCGCAGTCGTGTCACCTCGCCGGAGCATGGCCGTGGCAGGGAGGTGCGGGAGGCTGTGGATGCTCTAGTCCTCGCCGGCATCGAGGTGGTAGGAAGGATGTGGTTGGAGAAAGGAAGGTAGGAAGAGAGGGAGGAAGGAAGAGATGGAGGAAGGGAGGGAGGGAGGAGGGAAGAGATGGAGGAAGAGAGGGAGGAAGAGAGGGAGGAAGGGAGGGAGGACGCCGCCGTCACTACAAGGAGAGGAGGTGGCCGCCGTTGCGCCGCCGCCGCCACGCCACCGTCAATGCAAGGAGAGGAGGAGGTCGTCGTCGCGCCGAGAGGAGAAGGGGAAGGAGGAGAAGGAGAAGGAAGAAGGAATAAGGAAGAAGGAGAAGGAGAAGGAGAAGGAAGAAGGAAGAAGGAGAAGGGAAAGGAAAAGGGAGAGGGAAAATGGGGAGGGAAAAGTAGGTGGGCGGGGTGAGGATTCAAATTTTGAATCCCGCCCAAGCTTATCCGTGGCGCACTAGGTGGTGGTGCGCTACGGGTAAGTTTTCTCTTTTTTTTTCTGCAGGAAAAAACAGTCTTTTAACCATAAATTTTTACTCTTTTCGAATTTTGAAAATCTAAAAAATCGCTAAACGACCAAAGGTGGTTGCGAGCGGATGCGAAAGCTCGTTCTCGTCATTTTGGTATATTATACAATTTTTTTCGACATCGTATGCAAAAGTTATGGCCATTTTACCGTGGCATGACTTTTTTTTGCAGAAAAAGTCAAAACTCATGTTTGTTAATTTTCCTAGAAACTATACCACATTATCTTCCTAAATATGAAAGGATTTAATTTTTTGAAGTGTTTATCATTTTCTTTAATTTTTTGCAAAGCCTAAAAAGGCGATCCACGGGGGGTTGGGGGGGGGGGTGGAGTTGGTGCAGGATAGTTAGGCGTAGGGCACTAGGGCAAGGTGTCCTACTACTAAGTTTATACATCCGTGGCGCACATGGCATAGTGTGTCACAGAACTTGCCACAACCGTGGCGCACATGGCATAGTGCGTCACAGAACTTGCCACAACCGTAGCGCACCTACCCCATGTGCGCTACGGGTACGTGGCATGCGGCTGGCAGGCCCCTGGCCCATACATATCTGTGGCGCACATACCCCATGTGCGCCACGGCTGTTCTAGTTACTAGTAGGGCACTACCCACAGGTGAGCCACGCCTATTTTACCCGTGGGGCACTTCAACCATGTGAGCCACAGATGTGCGGATTACCTATAGACCTTTTCCTAGTAGTGCGGATAGTATGATTAAGATGAAGTTAGAGCAACATTGGATTAAAGAAGTAGTATTTTCCTCTTTGGAAATACTAAGCACTTGAGGTGTAGTAGAATTTGATGTATACATCTATTGAAGTGATATTAGTGAAGGATGATAAGGGAAGAGCATGAATGGAAGTAACTGTAAACATTTGTTAGATTGGAGGTTATCAGCAGTAGAGTAGTTGATATACCCAAGTATGGATATAAGAAGATTATGAAAGCTTCAATGTCAAGCTTATTGGATTTACAAGTGGATTTAGAAGAATAAAAGGTGAATAAAAATATTCTTGTGAAGTGAAGCTCATCATGTTAACACATGATGATGGATAGGAAGAAGTAGAATATCTAGGAAAGGAATTACTTAATCAAAAGTCCAGGATTGTTAATTATGGAAAATAGGAATTCTTGGTAAACACTCAACTTTAGATCTTTAACCAAACATAATATCCATTTCATATGATTGATCTATTATCTTATTTCCACAAATCTTTATAGGAGTATTTTCCTATAACAAATCACTTAAGCACATCTTTGTTATTTTCAATTATCATAACCATATGTGCTTAGGAACTATCTTAATTAATTCGTCCTCATAAGTCATTCTGGAAAATAACCTTATTATTTAAAAAAATGTGATATCCATAATGACCACAAACATAAAGACAATATGTTTAGCCATTCATCTTTATTCACATCAACAAAAGAATATAAGTAAATTAAGAACCCTAAACCCTAGGGTAAGCATTTACAATTCAAACCTTAACTCTTTTGTTAGTTATAATAAAATATATATACCTTGTTATTCCCTAGATTCATGGGAGTATATTATGCATGTTAAATCCTTAGGATATTATGCATCAAATAATAATAAAGGATCACCATATAAAAATTTCCTTAATATTATGAGTTAATGAGAATCAAATCTCATGAGTTAATAGTAATGCATTCTATAATAAGTTTATGGATATTAGATCAATTAAATTCATATCAAAATACCCTACAAATAGAAAAAAAATATATAAAGAAAATAAAGAAGTGATAATATTATATAATAAAAATACACAAAATGAATCTAAATACACTTCATTAGTGTTGCAGCTATTTATCAAATAATTTCTATAAAGAAATTTGCAAACAATTGTGTAAATATAAGTTTAGAAATGAAAACAGGAAATAAAAAAAGGGTGTAATTAAAAAGAAAAACGAAACCAGGCCTCAGCCCATTTCTTATTTACCGCTCACGAGATGCAACAGTCGTTGCTTTGGTAAATCCTCCCATCCCAACATCAGCCCACACGGCCCAACACCGGCCCATACATATTCCTGTCTCTTTCTTTTATTCTTCCTCACGACCAGCGACAAGCAGCTGCGTGACGGTGCTCTCGCCGTCGATCTTTCCGGCGCTAAGATCCTCGCCCCGCCGCCCTGGATATGGGGATAATATTGCCGACGCTGTCCTCTCTCTCCCCATACCTATCTCTCTTGATCTGGTTTCCCCTAGCGATTTCCCCCTTCTGCTAAAAACCCTAACCCGCCATGGCTCGAGCTAGAGCTCGCTTCCGGACTCCCCTTGCCATTTTGAGGCCACCACGGAGACCGTGATGCTTGACTTTGTCATTTTCCCCAAATCGCGCTAGTCAGGGAGCTCCCGAACTGCAGGATTTAAGCCGTCTTCTCCGACACTGATGCCGTTCGCCGATGTCAATCACCGCCATCTCCAGCTGCACCTCGCCTCTACGACCGCTCCTCTGCATTCACGGTGAGTTGGTGGTCCCCTAGGACCTTTCCCTTCCTCTTATCCCTCTCTGGTTCGCTCCAGCCTCAAGCGCCGCCGTGCGGTCTCCGCTCTGGTCACCGCCGGCGAGGCTCCTGGCCACCCCAAGACACTGCTCCACCCTAGTTAGGTTGCCCATGTTTCTACGCTTCCGATCCGCGAATATGTGCGTCCGCGCGCGTGACATAGCACCGCCGCTGGGTGGTCGCCGGCGTCGGTTGACCACCACCGCGTGGAGGCAAGTCAAACCCTGGCAGGCCCTGCCTCGCTGAGGTGGCGTGCGACGTGGCCGCAAGGCCCAGCAGTCAGTGTCTAGGGCTGGAATCAGCCCCAGTGAGAGGTAACCACTCTCCACGATGACGTCAACGTGACACCATCATTGCATCACCCCAGCCCAGTCAACGAAATTCAGTTCGGTCCACTGCCCAGGTGTCATCCAACGTGGCCAGTGCCCCACATGTCTGTGACTAGGGTAGATTAGGTCTGGGTAAGAAATGTGATTCCCTGTTTGTAATAATATTTAGAATTTAATTAGAAAATGATTTAATCTTGAAAATTTAATAACTTTTGTTTTATATTTCAGAAAAATATGTTTAATATATGAAATTTTTCAGAAAAATAAAATCTACAACTGAAAATTATTATCAAATATTATTATGATAATTATTTAAATAAATATTATTTAATAAAGGTTTTATAAGTAATAAAACTTAGATAATCATATTTTAATATTGGTAAATGTTAAAAATATAAATAAAATACCAATTTTTTTAGAAAAATAAGAACTATAATTTAAAACTATAATCATGCATTATTATTTCACCTAATTAAATATTTGTTATTTATTAGGTATTTATAAAATAATAAACCTTATAAAATTCATATCTTATTATTTATAAATCACAAAAATAATTGTAATATATCGAAATGTTCACAAAAATAATACCTACATGTTAAAAATATAACATTCTACTTTTGAGTTAAATAAAAAATTAAAATACTTTAATAACTTGAATTTAAACCTATTTCCTAAGTTGTTAATTCATATAAGGATAATAAAATTTGTTAATATTTCTAAAATTGCCAATTTAGGTCTAATAAGTAATACTAGCCTTAAATATTGATGGTATGAAGTAAAAATGGTTTAACACACTTTAAATACAATTTTATTGAATTAACCTTCAACCATAAGTGTAGATTATTTTATGAAGGGATCATTATCCAACATAAAATCTCAAAGAATAATTTGTAGTGAAATAAAACCTATTACTTTACTTTAACCACAAGGTTATCAACATACCAAAACACTATAGTGAATTCATAAGTAACTAAATAATATTATTACCTTGATTACAAACCATAACCACTCATTTATAAAAACATAAATGATTCTATTCCATTATAATCTTGAGAAACCACTATACCAAATAAAAGTAGTACCATCCCTAATTAACTCTAAAGAAAACATTATAAAGTAAACAAGATACAAATATTATAAGCATTACACCTAAAGCCCATCTATGTTTTTAAAGTTAAATTTAGTCTCAAGGCTTATAAATATTATGTCTAATAAACTACATATGTTTTTATAGTTAACTTGGTCTATTCCAATTAAGACATAAAGCATCTCAAGTCCAAACTAATCAATCACACACCAAAAGACATTGAACACATCCTATTAACAATAAAGATTGTTTAAACCTTGGAAAAGAAATCTTTTCTTCAAATGTTATTCTTTTTGCCACTTCAAACAACAACTCTTATATAAGAAATCTTGAGTAGCATTTCACATTTGTGTGTGTGTCTCATTGTTTTATGATATTGTAATTACATGTGGTTTCACACACACTCACAAGCCTTAATAAGAAGCACAGGTATGAAACTTATCTAAAAAGGACAACACATTCTAAAGTAACCATTTCCAGTATCCAAACCCTAGAACAACATTAACCCCGGGATTCGAGTTTACGAAATTGCATTAAATTACTTATGCATAATAGAATCTTTCTTCTTTAAACATTAGTCCTTACCGGACCAACGATGCTGATTTTAGATATTGGATCTTATATTATCTTTAAGACCGTGAGTGCATAATCTTGCAATCACAAAAGGCAAGTTCACACTTGATCATGTCCTTTGATTATTTTTTGTAAAGTATTTTACAAATCCAGTGTTGTCATCACCTGCATTTGAAAAAGGTCCGAAAACACTATTTTCATAATAATGTGATTATAGGTACTATGAAAGTTCTGGTGGTAAAGGAACATATTATCTAGGACTTAACAACCAATGTCGCTAGTGATTCTAGCGTCGTATATCACACATTAACCATGAGATTTGGAATGGGACGGAGAAGTTAGTTGTATCTTCTTCCTCTCACATGTAGCCGGATGTCCAGGTCGTGGCTGTTATCACTCGTAGCATGCATATTAATTGGTAATTCGTAGAGGATATGCAGCATATGGGTGGGAACCCTCAACGTCCCATGATAGTTCTGGCATCTAACGGTCTGTACAAACCATTGTCGTAATTCAATATGTGAGCATGGTGTACACCAAGGAGGCATGCGAGGCCGCGAAGGGGCAGTGATTGGCTTGGATCATCTACTGGGCCCGACACCATATGAAGTGTGGGTGGGAAAGATCGCCCAATTGTGCAACAAGGATTTGATCTCTCATGGGTAAAGTAACGCACCTCTATAGAGTGTAAGAACTGGAACTTGTTACTCCATGTTCTGGGAAGGAGCTGCAAACGCGGCGGAAAAGGAACTCCATGAAAGTTCTGGTAAACCCGTGAAGGCTGACGGACATAGCTTTTCACAATAAAAGCAACCTTTGAAGAAATGTTTACGAAAACTTGCATTGCCTACGACCTACGGTATGTGGCTGTAGATATAGTGCATCAAACACTCCTGTTCTAGTGAACTTGCTGGGTACGCTCGTACTAAACGTATCTTCTTAACCCTTGCTAGATTCTGAAGCTATTAATACGACGTCTACATCAACTTCTACTCAAGGAAGTCTTCATCAACTGCTCAAATCTTTAATGAAGTCAAGAAAGTCAACATACACATCAACTCAAGTGAAGACAAAGTTACTGATTAGATAGGAATATAATCTCTAGCCATAGAACCTATTTCTGTAGTGAATTGCAATAGCAGCAATGCCAGATCAATAGTTTAGATACTAGTCTTATTAGTATGATAGTTTTGAGTTATTTATTTCTGATTCTTCTTTGTAAGAAGTTTCTTTCTCTCTCTTTAACCTAGAGTGTTCTCTGGATCTTATGTAAAGAGTCGATTTGTATCCTATAGTCATGTCTTGGACCTGCTGTGTTTCTGTTGTACCACTCTGAGGGATCTAATACTAGTGAACGGTGTTTCATTGTTGTTATGTCAACGACTATAGTGTACTACATCATGCAGTGGTATGTTGGGTCACCGCACCTAATCCTTCGACCATGAGATCATGTTAATCACCATCACCAGATGAGTGCTTTGCTGACATCAAACGCCACTTCGTAACTGGGTGTTTATAAAGGTGGTATTGGGTATTCTGAAAGTATGTTTTGAAGCGCATGGATCAAGAGTGGGATTTGTCCATCCAAATGACAGATAGATATACTCTAGGTCCTCTTGGTGGAATGTCATCCAATTGGCTTGCAATCATGTGACTACGTCAGAAGGGATGTCATATCACGGTACGAGTAAACAGTACTTATTGGTAAAGAGGTTGAACTAGGTATGGAGATACCGATGATCAAACGTCGGATAAGTAAAGTATCACGCGACAAAGGGAATCGGTATCATATGTTAATGGTTCTTTTAATCACTAAGTCATTGTTGAATATGTGGGAGCCATTATGGATCTCCAGGTCCCACTATTGGTTATTGATCGGAGAGATGTCTCGATCATGTATGCATAGTTCATGAACCGTAGGGTGACACACTTAAGGTTCGATGTTGTTTATGTAGATATGGAATATGAGTTGGAGACCGAATGTTTTTCGGAGTCTCGGATGGGATCTAGGACATCACGAGGAGGTCTGGACTGGTCCGGAGAATAAGATTCATATGATGGAAGTCATCTTCCGGGGTTTGGGAAAATGATGGGGATATGCCTACCGGGGTATACCCAGCAGGACGTTTCCGACTGGCTCAGGAACTGGCGAGTGGGCCTGCAAGACGACGACTGGATCAAGGCCCGGTGTGGATCCAAGAGACTGGAACCTAAAGGCCCAGGTGAGTAGATAGGCCCAGTCGGGTTAGGTTAAACGATTACCGAAGCTTTAACTGATTCGGTTGAGATATGCAAACCCTAGGGGAGGTAAGACTATATAAACCTCCCTACGGGGCGTGTAGAGATACGTTCCATCATACACCCAAGCGACTCGCCGCCTAGCCGCCGAGCTCGCCCATTGTACCACCATCATAGTACAATCTTGTAGGAGTAGGTATTTACCCTCCGGGGGGCCGAACCTGGGTAAAACCTTGTGTCTCCGCCCTCATCTTGCACCGCAGATGGCTGGCCGCCCTTGCCCCTCGTTCTACTACTCGCTGCCGATTGCAGCATCTGCCGTGACCATTCCCGCGACAGTGGCGCCCACCGTGGGGCCTGGCCGGTCTGGCCGGTGTTCTGTGGCGAGATCCAATCTGCCCATCAACGAGACGGTCGCCACCGGCCGCATGATAGCGATCGGCGAGATGCTCCAAATCTTGCCGAGCAGCTACATCCCGGCGGCGCGACCCGTCACGCACAGCATGATCTTGCCGGTCGGCACGATCAGCCTCTTCGTCGGCCTCACTGACGTCATCGTCTCGGAGGATTCGGCTCGCATCCGCGAGTCGCCGCCACGCGATCGGCTCTCCGAGAGCCAGGTCTGCACGATTCATCGCCTTGCCTCCGAGTACAACTCGGCTCACAGCAACGTGGCCGAAAACTCCGCGGCCGCGGAAGACGCGGCCCTCAACGATGACGCCGACTCGGCGACCCCGGCGTCACTCGCCGGATCCATCACCGCGGATTCACCCGCGGGCCCCATCACCCAGGTTTCCAACGTGGGGGACTTCGAGGATCTGTCCATCCTTGGGATCTTCGACTTCGACTCCGGGTCGGAAAATTCCGCCGACCTCCGCGTCGGGACCGGTCGCCACGCCGCGACCTATATGGCGACCGGCACCGATCCGCCGGAGGATCCCCTCTCCACCCCGATCCCTCCTAACGCCATGGCAACGGAGGTCGAGGAACTCCGCCTGAAGCTGGCGGAGGCAGTTCGGAACAAGCCGAGAGCGAATTTTTTTTGCCTCGAGCAGGTGACGGCGCAGGAGCTGTCGCGCTACCACCAGCAGCGAATCAGGTCACGCTTGAACCCCACCGTCCAGGGGCGCGCCCTGAACTTCGACGACGAAAACGACCCAGCCCGCGCGGCCGAGCGTGCGATCTGCGAGAACGCGCCACCAGGAGGAAGCGCCCGGCCCCCGCCAGGATCGACGGCGATGGGCGCCCCACCTCCACCCAACCGCACACCTCCCAGGGATCAACCGCGGATAGTAGCCTCCTCACGGGAGCGAGACGCGAACGGCCTCCCACTGTTCTCCACCCCAATGGACAACCTCGTGGCGGGCCGAGCAGCAGCCGACAACATAACGGCCACCAACGACGGCGCCCTACAGATCCAGTATGTCAGGGCCCTACTCGCAAAGGTCGTCGAGCAGCAAAACGCAGGCGCCGACTCGCAGGGTCGCGTGTACTCGCGTTCTTCGGGAAGCAGAGCGGCCTCAAGCGGCCGCCCCATGGTGGCAAACACCCTCAACTGCCCGCCACCAGAGCCATTGCAGCTCCAACATCGACCCGCGAACGCGGCACTCTCCACCAACGACCCCAGGCCAGCGACCAACTTCGTCGCCGCCAAAGGTCAACCCATCGATGCCCGCACCCACATCATCAACAACCAAAGCTGGCGCGCACGCCAGCCCGACGACCTGCGACACACCCTAACCAATCGCCGCGACGGCGAGCCGATGGGATCGCTAAATCGACTCGGCCCCAAGTGCTTCGGACCAATGATCTGAGGCGAGAAGTAACCGCTGAACTTCAAGGCGCCGAAGGAGATAGAAAAGTACGACCCTTCGTACGACCCCTCAGTGTGGCTCGATACATACCTCATGGCAATGGTGATCGCAGGCCACACCGACCTGCTGGCCGCCCGTTACCTCCCCTTGATGATGGAGGCGACGTGCAGGCAGTGGATCAACACCCTCCCCCAGGACAGTATCGACTCCTGAGAGGAAATGCGCGACGCCTTCGCCAGGCACTTCGAGTGCTCCTACACCCGCGCCACCACCATCGAGGACCTGGAGCGATGCGTCCTGGGACCCCGCGAGTCGACCCGCAACTGGGTCCAGCGGTGGCAAGAACTCTGGTACAACGCGGTCGGCATCCACCCGGACACTGCGATCCATTGCTTCAAGACCTCGTGCCGCTACGAGCCCTTGGTCGCCAAGCTCAAGCGACACTCTCGCACACTCGACAACATACCGGACCTCCTCGAGATCGCCAAATGGTACGCGGAGGAAGATCCAAACCAGGAAACCGACGTAGAGTCGGGAGACAACGCCGCACGAGCGGCAGCGACAACGGAAGATAGTCCGACCTACACTATAGCAACACTCGCCTCACCGGCAAGCGCCGCAGTGATGGGCGAGTCGACTTCGTCGCCAACGCCGGGCACGCACAACGCGAGCCCAAAATCTTCTGCCGCGACGGAGGACAACGCCGCGACGGCGGCAACTACAAGGCCAAGCCAAGGTTCGACCCCGCGGCCCTCCTTAACCAACCTTGTGCGTGGGAAGGGAAACCCGCAACGCACACGACCGCTGATTGCCACACCCTCAGAGAGATTGAGAAGGCACGGCGAGCACGGGAGGACCCCGACAACGACCCGCCAAACGGCGGAAAATTCGGGAAAGTGGCCGGCTCGCTCCATACCTTCACAGGCTTCAACACGAAGCGCGAGAAGAAGGTCATCACCCGCGCCATCGCCGTCAACGCGGTGGCCCAGGTGGAAGTTCCCCAGTTCCTCAACTGGTCGAAGCAGCCCATCACCTGGAGCCGCCAGGACCACTCGCCACGCATCTAGTACCCAGGCCGAGTCGCCCTGGTGGTCAAGCCTAAGGTGGGCGACTACTGGCTCCCCAAGACATTGATGGACGGCGGCAGCTCCATCAACATCCTGTACCTGGACACCTTCAGGCGGCTGCGGCTCCCGCAGTCGATGATCGAGACAACCCACACCACGTTCCACGGCATCGTCCCCGGTCGGAAGGCGTACCCGATCGGCAAGGTCACGCTGCCGGTCACCTTCGGCACACCAGCAAACTTCCGCACCGAGCGAATCGTCTTCGAGCTGGTACCCTTCGACAGCCCCTACCACTACGTCCTGGGGCGCCAGGCGTTCGCCAAGTTCATGGCAGCGCCCCACTACGCGTACAACGCGATGAAGCTCCCCGGGCCGTGCGGCGTCATAACCATCAACGGCGACCCCGACATGGCCGCCGAGTGCGAGGCCAAAGGAGCAGAACTCGCCGACGCCGTCATCGCGGCGGAGACCAACCACGCCGATGAGCTCGCCAAGTACGCGAGCGGGGTCAACAACGACGACCCCACCATACTCAAGAAGCCCAACTCGGAGGGCGCAAACACCTCAGCCTTCGAGGCAACAATGCACACCCGCACCGTCGAGCTGGTCCCAGGCGACTCCAGCCGGACGGTGACGATCGGGACGGGCATGAGCCCAGCCTAGGAAGGCGCGCTCATCGAGTTCCTCCGTGAGAACAGGGACATCTTCGCATGGAAGCCCTCTGACATGCCCGGTGTCCCTAGGGAGCTCGCTGAACACAAACTAAACGCCGACCCCAAAGTGCGACCCGTCAAGTAGTTGCTGCGGCCCTTCAATGAAGAGCGCCGCCGAGCTATCGCCGAGGAAGTACAGCGCCTACTCGCTGCAGGCTTCATCCGGCCAATTAAATACTCCAGGTGGCTGGCAAACCCAGTCTTGGTCGAGAAAAAGAACGGGACCTGGAGGATGTGTATCGACTACACAAACTTGAACAGCGCCTGCCCGAAGGAGCAGTTCGTCCTCCCACGGATCAACCAAATAATCGACTCCACCGCGGGCTCGGAGTCGCTATGTTTCGTCGACTCCTACTCTGGATACAACCAGATCACAATGGCTGTCGAGGACGAGGAGAAGACGGCGTTTATCACGCCATTCGGAGCCTTCTGCTACACCGCCATGACCTTCGGCCTCAAGAACGCCGGGGCGACCTACCAGCGGTGCATGCAAGAGTGCCTTTGGTGCGTTACTGGCGGAAAATCCGCTCGCCAGAGTGATCTACTCGCCGACCTGGCGGAAACATTCGCCAACTTGCGGAAATACAAGATAAAGCTTAATCCAGGCAAATGCACCTTCGGTGTACCAGCAGGACAACTACTGGGATACGTCGTCTCCAAGCGAGGGATTGAGGCGAACCCCACCAAGATCGACACGATCGCCCGACTCGGCAAACCCGAGTGCCTGCGCGACGTCTAGAAGCTGGCCGGGCGAGTAGCGGCTCTCAGCCGCTTCATCCCTCGCCTGGGCGAAAAGGCGATGGCCCTATACCGCCTGATGCGCAAGAACCCCACCTTCCAGTGGGACAAGGAGGCGGACGACGCGCTCCGCGACCTCAAGAAGGTGCTACTCGCCGCACCACTACTCGCCGCCCCCGCCGACAAAGAACCCATGCTGGTCTACGTCGTGGCTTCCGAGTGCGTCGTCAGCGCCGTCATGGTCGTCAACGGCCGGAGGAAGGAAAGGAGCGCCCAGTACAGCGACCGGTGTACTACATCAGCGAGGTCCTCACCGAGTCGCGCTAGCGATACCCGCAGTACCAGAAACTGGTATACGCGGTCTTCAAAGCACAGCGGCGCCTGCCGCACTACTTCCAGGAACACCCAATCACGGTCGTCTCCTCTGCACCGTTGTAGGACATCATCCGCAACCGCGAGGCGACTGGGCGAGTCGCCAAGTGGGCCGTCGAGATCGGCGTCCACAACATCAAATACAAGCCAAGAAAAGCGATCAAGTCGCAGGCTCTAGCGGACTTCATCGCCGACTGGGAAGAGGCCCAGCAGCCAGAGAAGCTGCCATACCTCCATTACTGGAGCCTGCACTTCGACGGCTCCAAGAACGCGGACGGCGCAGGAGCAGGGATCGTGCTGACTTCACCGAAGGGCGACAAGCTCCGCTACGTCCTCTGCCTCGACTTCACCCCCTGCACCAACAACATGGCCGAGTACGAGGCACTACTCCACGGCATGCGGGCTGCCAAGGAGATGAACGTCAACCGCCTACGCTGCTACGGAGACTCCTACCTCGTCGCTGGGCAAGTCGCTGGCACCTGCGACGCTGTCTCCCCCACCATGGCGGCATACCGCCAAGCAGTAGACAAGTTGGGTGGACACTTCGCAGGCTACTCCGTTGAGTGGATCGACAGGCAGAAGAACGAGGAGGCCGACGCACTCTCTCGCATTGGGTCGGCACGACTCGCACCACCCGCCGGGGTCTTCCTGGACACGATCACCAAGCCATCAGTCTCTCCCCCAAGGGAGATCGACATCGGAGTCCCGCTGCAGCCAGAGGCAGCCCTGGTCGCACTCGTCACCGAGCCAGACGACTGGACCAAGCCCTACGTCGCCTACCTGGAGGCCGGCACCTTGCCGGCAGACGAGACGGACGCCCGGATGATGGCACGCCAATGCAAATCCTTCACCATCATCGACGGCGAGCTCCACAAGCGCAGCGTCACCGGCGTGTTCCAACGCTGCGTCCAACCCGCCAAAGGACGCAAGATCCTCCACGACATCCACTCCGGCGACTACGGCCACCACGCCGGCGCCCGCTCTCTGGTCGCCAAGGCTATGCGGCATGGCTTCTACTAGCCCACCGCACACGCCGATGCCGTCGACATTGTCCAGCGGTGCGCCGGGTGCCAGAAGTACGCCAACCAGACGCACGTGCCGAGCTCAGCACTCAAGACAATCCCCATCACCTGGCCATTCACTGTGTGGGGTATGGACATGGTAGGCCCCTTCAAAAAGGCTCCCTCTGGATACACCCACCTCCTGGTCGCGGTCGACAAATTCACAAAGTGGGTGGAGGACAAACCAGTCCGGAAGTGCGACGGGAAGACTGCCACTAAATTCCTACGCGAGCTCATATATCGCTACGGGTTCCCAAACAACATCATCACGGACAACGGCACCAACTTCGCCGAAGGAGCCATGGCCGAGTTCTGCGAAGAACACCACATCCGGCTCGATCTCGCGTCTGTCGCCCACCCGGAATCTAACGGCCAGGCGGAACGGGCCAATCAAAGCATCCTCCACGGCCTGAAGCCGCGACTCCAAGTACCACTCGAGCGCACCGCCGGGTGCTGGGTCGAGGAGCTACCCTCCGTCATCTGGGGCATCCGGACCTCGGTCAACAGGTCGACAGGGTTCACCCCCGTCTTCATGGTGTACGGCGCCGAGGCAGTCATGCCCACCGACCTCGAGCACGACTCGCCACGGGTCGTCCACTACACGGAGGCTGCAAACGAACTCGCCCGCCAGGATGGAGTCGATCAACTCGACGAGGCACGTGACCTCGCTCGATCATGCACCGCCATCTACCAGCAGGGACTCCGCCGCTACCACAGCCGGCGGGTGAAAACTCGCACCTTCCAAGAAGGCGACCTGGTGCTGCGCCTCATCCAGGACAAGAAGGGCATGCATAAGCTTTCCCCTCTGTGGGAGGGACCATTCGCCATCGGGCGCGTACTCGGCAACGACGCCTACTACCTCATCGACGTCCGCGGGGACGGCAAACTCGACGTCAAGCGACCGTGGAATGTAAACCTCCTACGGAAGTTCTACTCCTAGAACCCCACATATGTACCCTCCGGTCGCTTTGAAATAAAAAGAATTGGTTACCGCACATTGCACCTACTCTCCGTGTCTTGTGCCACTCGCACTCGTAATAACAGCGTCAAGCTAACTGCAGAAGTCAACCGTTGGTACAGTGATCGGCACGGCCAAGTAGTGCGTTACAAGGGCACTGGGTCACCTCAGGCCTTGCAACGTCCACGAAAAACGCCTACCCGGAGCCCCATCGGAGTCGCCTAGCCCGACTGGCTCTACGAGCCAAGACAACTGCCTTCGCTCCTCACAGCGACCACGATCCTCCGCATCCTCGACATAGCAACTCGAACGGCCAAGTACCATGCTCGGGGACTGATGACCAGTCCAGCGCGAGCGGCTAGGAAAAACGCCAAGTAAGAGAGCATGTCCAGGACTCGCCATGCGACTGACCCAACGGGCCAGGCAGGAGTGACGCGCTCAAACTAACGCGCCAAGCCCTCACCCACCCTCGAGTCGCGCCTAGAACAACCAAGTACCACGCTCGGGGACTCGGCCACCCGACCTCGTTCGCGCAAGGGAAAACGGTGAAGTATAGAGCGCTCAAGGGAGTCGCCTTGCGACTGGCTCTCCGAGTCCGGGCGAGTCGAACACAATAACAAAACATTCAAAAACCACAAACACATCACAAACGAGGTAAACCCCATAAAAAGGGCGGACGCGCTCGGGGACTCGTTCAACCCTCAATCGAAAAACACATGACAAATCACAAAACAAACACGATATCTCGTTAACAGCATGTTGCAATCGTCTCAAAATACAAAATATGCCCAAATGGCAGAACTGCTACTAACGCCCATGGCAAACTATTCTACTCCGCAGGCTTCGACGACGACTCGCCAGCACCCTTGCGATTACGGAAGAAGGGCGTGTACGGGTTTTACGGGTACGTCGTCAGCTCACCCGCCATCGCCGCACAGAAGGGTTGCTCGATCTTGAAGTCCCGGTGATGCGGCTCGGGGTCGTTAGGTGCGACAACCGTCTCCTGGTAAGGAAGGAGGTCGCCCATCGCCCAGACGCGCTCGGAGTACACCGCGGCGCGGTCCATCAACTTGAGTACCTCAGGGATCTCCACCGAGCCAGTCGATGACGGGTAGCCACTCGTCACGTCGTCCAGATCGAAGTCCTCCGGGAAGTGGGCGAGCCCAAGGCTAAGCGCCGTCACCGCTCCACGTCGGAATGCCGACCGCGTCATAAACTCGACGACCGACGGCGCCTTCTCCAAGTACCGCCATACCTCGACGAGGTCGCTGGGAATTACTTCCGTAGGAGACATCTCCTGGAGGTAGGCCTGGATGCACGTCGCCGACAACGCCGCCGAGTCGACAAGCGTGGCCACACATTGCCGCGCGTCGAACGAGCTCGCCTCTTCCGTGCTATCAAGGATACGACCTGCGGATAGAAGATAACAGTGAGTACATCGGATATTATAAAAAGGCACATGCAACAGGCATGGGCAGACACACTCACCAATCAAGGGACGGGAGCGATCCGTGATGAAGCTCTGAAGCGAAGTATAATCATCCTGAAGCCCAGCAACAAGGGCGTCAGAAACTTTACGTTCATCCGCGGCGGCCGTAACGGCGGCCTTGGCTCGACCATCCGCCGAACTCGCTTCCTCTTTCGCCTCCCTCAGCTCGCGCTCGAGGTCGGCGATCCGCTTCTCAGCCGAGCTCAACGCCGTTTGAGCCGCTGCCAACTCACTCGCTGGGACAAGTCCCTGGCGGGCCTCCTCTGCCTTCGCAGCAATTGCCTGAAGCCCCTTATTCGCCTCTTGGACGGTGGCCAGTTCCTTCTCCGCGCGGTGTTTCGCAGCAAGCCGGTCAGCTGAGTCACATTGCAGACCCTGCACACAATTCAAACAGTTAACCAAAGCGAAACTCTAAGTGCCCACCCGCTGAAATTCAGCGAATGCGCACTCGGGGACTGGCAATCAAAAAATCCTAAGTGCCCACCCACTGAATTTCAGCGAGTGCGCACTCGGGGACTGGCAATCAAAAAATCCTAAGCGCCCACCCGCTGAAATTCAGCGAGTGCGCACTCGGGGACTGGCAATCAAAAAATCCTAAGTGCCCACCCGCTGAAATTCAGCGAGCGCGCACTCAGGGACTGGATGCGAAAAGTAAAAACACGACATTAAAAGAATTAGACCACTGCAACACACCGGCCTGATCCTCGGGGACTGGACATACCTGGATGGCTGCGCCAAGCATGCCATGAAGTTGTATCGCATCCACAGACGTGAGGAGAGCCGGCGTGTGCCCGCGACGCTGCTCGACCTCCGTATCGGCGACCCCAGGTGCATGGCTTGAGGGCGAGGTACCACTTGCTATAGCCGCTCTGGCCATGAAGCGCGGGAACGTTGCGATGGAGGCACCGGCACCAAAGGAGGCCGGCTCAGCCGCCCTAGGCGAGGGAGCACCCTCCTTTGCGGGTAAGGCCGCCTCCGTTACGGGTTCACTCGGCGCGATCGCCGTGTCGTCGGAGACCGTGACGACTTCGTCGCCCTTGGCCTTCTTGGCACTATCCGCGGGGACGACGACTTCGTCCGCCTTCCTCTTTCGAGAGGGATCTTCCTCGCTGACGATGGGTGGCACCTTAGCCACGGTCGGATGGCCTATCTTCTTCGCTCCGGTCCTACAAATTGATTACGTGAGCAAGATAATCCAAGTACAATGAAATACAAAAGTAGGCGAGCAAACTCACTTGGCGACTGGAATGAAGCGTAGCCCCGTGCGGATGCCGGATGGCTTCTCCAGTTCGGGGCCCAGTCGGCGACTGAGGCCCATCTCCAGGACGTCGCGTGCCCAAGACACGGACGGTTTCTTCGTTGTCGAGGCTGCGGCTGGAGCCTCCGAAACATCTTCGGCAGGACCACCCTTGGGCGGTGAAGCTACCGCGACTGGAGCGGTCCCCGACCCAGAGATTGGGGCAAACGGCGGAGGCATCGAGGCCAGGGGCACCTCGGTCAGGACGGCGGCGATATCTGGCGCTGTCGCCTCCTGTGGGGCTTCGCCCCCGGCCAGGCTGGTGGCGTCGGAGCTGCTTGGCGAGTGAGCTCCTGTTTCGCTGGCTTCGTCTTCTTCTTCGGAGGGGCCTTAACCTCCTTCTCCTTCTTCTTCTTCTTATTCTTCTTCGAGGGAGTGGCCTCGCGATGCGAGTTGTGTTCGGGGAGCTCGTCGTCATCGTTATCATGACACTCGAGGCTTCTGCTCGCCTCAAGATCACGTTGCCGCTGCCCGCGCGTTTTCCGGACCAGCGGGGCGACCTCTTCTTCGGATTCGTCGTCGTCTCCACTCCCGTCTCTCTCGACGCCTCCCCTCGCTGGAGGCGATTCACCCACCTCCCGGACAGACGAACTCGAATTCTCGTCGTCTGCGGGCGGAAGCCACCCTTCAACTACTTGAAATAGCTGCAATAGGCATAAACAACATCAGTATGACCGCGACTTCATTTAACTGCGACTACGAATGACGAAAGGATGACTTACCGTCGGGGTTGGATGCTTCGCGGTGTAGGGGGTGACCCCGGCCTTCGCATCGAGGTACGTCGCCTGGGTGATCTTCTTCAGCGCCAGGAGGTAATCCTCGAGTTGCCACTCGTCGAGGCAGGACTTCGTCGAGTCCTCCCGGCCCGCGTACTTGTACATATAGTGGTCGCGGAGGGCCAGGGGGACAAGTCGCCGCCCGAGCCAGCAGTTGTACATATTGATGGGCAGGAGGCCCCTCTTCTTTAGGCCACGAATGGTCTGAAGCATTTCATCCACGACCATTCGCTGGTCTGTTGGAAGCTTGCCGACTTGAAGTCGGCGTGGTTCAGGCCGGTCGGCGGAGTACCTTGGGATCGCCACCTCGCCGTTTGGGGTCGCCTCGGTGACGTAGAACCAAGAGTTCTTCCATTGGCTCGCCGCCTTGGCGGGTAGCATCAGATCGAAGAAAGAGGCCTTCGATTTCAGTTGGAACGTCAGGCCGCCCGCGGCGAGCATTGGGCCACCCGCCTCCTCGCGACTGATCCGCCCGTGGAATAGATCTTGCCACAGGGGGAAGTAGGGCCTGCAGCCCAGGTAGCACTCGCAGAACGCCACGAAAATGGCGAGCTGCTCGATGCTGTGCGGGCCCAGGTCCGACGGTTGGATTCCGTAGAAGGCGCAGAAGCGCCGAAAGAAGAGAGACGTTGGGAATCCCAGCCCCCGCTCTAGGTGACTGGTGAAGCAGATGAACTCTCCCTCGCGCGGGTTCAGGGTCACCTCTCCAGCCGCAGGGATGCGCCACCTGCCGGCGTGCAGGATCCCGGCCTCCTCGAAGGACGCCAGTTGCGCCCTCGTACATTTAGATCTACCCCAAGGCTCGGTGGAGGGGACCATTGGCGGAAGGATTCGTGGGGGGTCGAAGGATTTCGGGTCGGCTGGATCGCGATGCGGAGGTTGGCGAATGTGCAATCGGAGGAAATGACGAAGAGATGATTCTCCGATCGCCTGCCATTCCCCTTATATAGCGGTTGTTGCCCGCCAAATCAGGGAGCCGTTAATACGCGGTGATTACGCTAAAAATTACCGTTGGATTGCCCTAACGGCTAGTTTGACCACGTTTAACGGTCCAACTTCGGCCACTCGGCTCGCCGACCCGATCACTACGACAGTGACTGAGTATTCGCCGATTCCACTCACCAAAGCTGCGATCAGAATAACTAGTTTCTTCCTTTATTCAGGAGCCCGCCGATGATTCGACTGGATGTCTGCCTTGAAGCCGTATACTCTGACTGCCAGCAACCACCTGCGCCTAATCAACGACGGCCTCGGGGACTACTGATAAGGATATGCCTACCGGGGTATAACCAGCAGGACATTTCCGACTGGCTCAGGAACTGGCGAGTGGGCCTGCAAGACGGCGACTGGATCAAGGCCCGGTGTGGATCCAAGCGACTGGAAGCTAAAGGCCCAGGTGAGTAGATAGGCCCAGTCGGGTTAGGTTAAACGATTACCGAAGCTTTAACTGATTCGGTTGAGATATGCAAACCCTAGGGAAGGTAAGACTATATAAACCTCCCTACGGGGCATGTAGAGATACGTTCCATCATACACCCAAGCGACTCGCCGCCGAGCTCACCCATTGTACCACCATCATAGTACAATCTAGCAGGAGTAGGTCTTTACCCTCCGGGGGGCCGAACCTAGGTAAAACCTTGTGTCTCCGCCCTCATCTCGCACCGCAGATGGCTGGTCGCCCTTTCCCCTCGTTCTACTACTCGCTGCCGATTGCAGCATCTGCCGTGACCATTCCCACGACAGAAAACTTTCGGTATTTTTACCGGAGCTTATAGAAGGTTCTAGAGGGGCCACCAGTGGGCCCACCACCATGGGAGGGGCCAAATGGTCTGAGGGAATGATGTGGGGGCCCTTGGGCTAGCCACACCAATCCCTAGAGTCCCAACCGTCCATCCCCAAAGAGATAAGGGCAAAACCCTAGAAAATAGGGATATTACTTGGAGGGGGAAGGAAACCCCCCCTCCCTCTTGCACCGGCCATAAGAGGGGTGGGCCAAGGGGGGGCAACCCTAGCCAGATACCCCTCTATATAAAGAGGGGAGGGGTGGACGCCCCATTTGCCCTCTCTCCCAACCCTATCCGCCACCTCTCCTCCTCCGTCTTCCTGCTCCGGCTTAGGCGAAGCCCTGCGGGAATTCTCCACCACCATGCCATCGTGCTGCTGGGATTTCGAGGGGATCTCCTACCTCCGCTTCCACTGCAATAGGGAGAGTAAGGTCTTCATCGACTCCCTACGTGTGACCGAGTGCGGAAGCGCTGCCAGAACACGGCGATGGAAGGATCAGCATCGGGATCTTGAGATCGGCAAGTGATCGACTACATCAACCAAGAGATTAGATATCATTAAGGCTTTGGATCTATGAGGGTTAGTTCTCTTCTATCTCATTGCACTTATCTCGCAGATTAGATCTTGGATTTTTTATAGATTGGATCTTGGTTTTGTGCGTTCTCGGGGCAGATTTTGTTTGTTTTCTATTCTACGAATCCTACAGCAGTATCAGAGCCGTCTCTATGCGTAGATCTGTTGCACGAGTAGAACACAATGGTTTTATGGGAATTGGTGTTTTTGTTGTTGTTTGATTTTCGTGTACTTTGCATCTCGCGGGATGGTGGGATGAAGCGGCCCAGGCTAACCTTACATGTCAGCGCACATGAGAATTGCTGCACGCTCGACGTGCAACTTGTATTGCACAAGTGACTTTGCCGGTGTATATATATCCCACCAAAGTTAAGATCCAATTTACAACTTGCACCTAACAACACTTGTATCAGCATTGTGGTTCTTTTTCATAGGTAATAACGGTTCTTATTCGAAAGCCCCAAGCCACGTAAAATATGCAAAGAAAATTAGAGGCATCTAACGTTTTTTGCAGGGGCATGTGATGTGATATGGACATGATGATATTGTGATTATATTTGATGTATGAGATGATATTTATTATAATATGGCAACCGGCAGGAGCCTAATGGTTGTATTTAAATTTGTTAAGACATGCGTGTCTATTCATCATGTAATAGCTTTATTCCAAGTAGGTGTAGTAGTTGCTATTAGAGATGGACAACCATGTAGCGGCACCACTGACCTTGAAGACATGCTGGTTATGACGAAGATCATGTCTGTGCTTTGGACATGGAGATCAAAGGCACAAGAAGAAAGGCCATATCATATCACATATTATGAATTGCATGTGATGTTAATCCTTTATGCATCTTATATTGCTTAGATCACGACGATAGCACTATAATATGATCCCTCTCACTAAATATCAATTAATAAAGTGTTCATCCTTAGTATGGACCATTGCTAAGACTCGTTGTTTTGAAGCATGTGATGATCGGGTGTTATAGATTCTATGTGTGCATACAACGGGTGCAAGCCATATTTGCACATGTAGATACTAAGGTTAACCTTGATGAGACTAGCATATACAAACATGGTCTCGGAACACGGAATACCGAAAGGTAAAGCATGAGTCATATGGATGATATGATGAACATTTTGACTGTTCCCCTTTGAAGCTACATCTTCTCTCGTCAAGATCAACTTGGTGTAGTGGATTTGGTTTGTGTAATCACCAAAACTACTCGAGGGATGTTGGTTTTGAGTGGGAGTTCAAATAGTAATATGATTAAATTTGAAAAGAATTTATCATAAATTAAATCAAAGTGAATTTGCATAATTTGTTATAGTCATTGGCATCCATTCACTATCTTATGCTTAGTTTTAATTTAGATAATAGAACTATAGAATTCTGGATATTTACTTTACGAACTGGTATCGTATTGTTTTGGGTGTCAATCTAAAGTTTAAAAGTCATATGGAAAACTTTTGGAAAACTCCATTTACTCGTGAAGTTTAATAATTAGTATTAAATCAAGAGTAACAATTCCAATATTAGTATCTAAGTATCATGTTTGCCTCCATGATCCTTGATATTCAAAAAGGTGATTTAGTATCAAGGTTATCTAGGAGATAAAATAAATGTTTCATAAACCTTCATGTGTGGAATATATTTCGATATCTAAAACAATGTTTTTTGGTTGCAACATGATAGAGTATAATTTAGCAAAATTTATGTTCTCATATTTGATGAGAATTTGCGAAGGTTGGAGATGCTAGACATCCTAATCCTCCAAACAGGTTTTGGAAAGCAACATTATACTCACGATTCACCTTTATATGCTATGGTAGCTTGATCATGAAAGTTTCATGATAAGGATGAATATAAGATGTAGGTAAAATGTTTACTACACTAAAATATTACTGAAGAATGGATTTGGAAAGAACGCCAAACATTGGATAATGGTGATCTAGTTCAAAGTGCAAGTCAAAAGGTATTAGTATTTGACTATACACGCTTTGGACTATGTGTCATGTGTATGGCGCAATAATTGATGTTGATAGATTCTTTTAAAATTGAAAGGAAATGCTAAAAGAGAATCTTAGAAATATTTGGCAGGAAAAGGAAAGACTGGAATTGTCCAGCTTAGGTATATAGATGATATACATGTTATGGATGTATTCTTTGCTTGTTAAACAATGTGGTTCTTGCGTATTGGATACCTAATTGGTTAGTGTAAAATGTCATGCGGGACAACACAATTCATGAACTACAATGGCCTAAGTAACCAGCAAGATAATATGTGATGATGTTCATCAAAAACAAACAAAGTGTTGTTGTGTTTCTCATTGACATCAAAGCTTGCCTTCAAGATTTGATTTAATAATTGTTATTTTGATCAGGTATTATGAGAACAAAGGTTGTTTAAATAATTACCGTATTCCATAAAAGATGGATGATTTACAAGTCTAGTTGAAGAAATCACATCCATAAAACTAATGCTAAAAATGTCAAAAGATAAATGATTGAAATATCACTTAAGAAGTGACATCACCGTTTAAATTATATTGGAAAGAAAACATGAAGAAACTTCATGTTGATGGAATTTTGGAGTCTTGATTTTGATCAAATGACACTTGTGAGAATTTCCTCGAGATAATTGAAATTTCGTTCAAAGGCCAAAGAAGAACGAACGACTAACTTATTGGAATTTGTACATATTGATGTATGTAGTCCATTATGTGTAGTCGTGAGTGATGGATTTCAACTTCATATGATTTCTCTGGAAAAGTTGAGTGAATATATGTGTATATTTACTTAATGAGGAAGAAGTGTGAAATATTTGAAAATGTTTAAAGGCTTTCAAGATGAAGTGGAAAATCATTGTAGCAAGAAAATAAAGAGTTTATGATTGGATCATAAAGGAAGATATTTGAGTTACACGTTTAGCAAAAAAACTAAGATTTGAGGAATCGTTCCATAGATTTGCATTTCCTGAAACACGATAGGAATATGGAGTGTTAGGGATATGTAATGAAACCTTGGTTGACATGGTGAGATCCAAGGTGTCAGTTGTAAAACTGCCATTATATTTTAAATATTAAATCTTTAGTGACTACTGCTTTTACACTAAAAAGAGCACCATCGTGATCCATTGAAATGACACCATATAAGTTATGGTCTGGGATAAAACCCAAGTTGTCCTTTCTTAAATTTTGGTATGCTAGGCATAATTAAAATGTTTACAACCAAAGTCGGATGAGCATGTGTTTGTATGTTATTTCGAATTACCGTTGGGTATTCCTCCATAACACCAAAGACAAAAGTGTTTATCGCTTAGAATGACAAGTTTCTTTAGAAAGAATTTTTTGTGAAAATTTAAGTGGGAGTAAAATAGAACTTTGATAAGGTTATTGAACTTTAGCAATATGTGATTTGTTGTACACCACCAGGAAGTCCCCGGAGGAAGCAACAATGCTCATGTCTCACGTGCCTCAAAGGTTGTGGTCACGGAGGTCTAAGTTCCTATTGAACCAAGTAGGTTGGGTAAACAATCAAATTCTAAGAATTGAGAGTAAATAATTATTGTTTGACAATGATGAACTGACTACATGCAAAGAAGAGATGATGGGCCCTGACACCGTCAAATGCTTGAAGCCATACAATCCGTGATAGTTCCATACACGAGAAATCAAGTTTTGAACTTTGAAGACCCTCTAGAAAGGTGTAAAATCTTCCAGTCGTATTTAGATCTATAAAGAAATAGACATGGATGTTTCACATCTATGAAATAGTCGACATGTCGGGAAAGAGTTTACGACAATGTTCAAGGAGTTTACCATGACAAGATTTGATCTTTCATAGCGATATTTAGTATGGATGGATGAACATAGAAACCACTACATATAATTTTGGTATATGGTAGTTGAATAAACAAAACAAAGTTCTTATAATAGAATGGTTACCTAGGACATGTACATGACACGATCCAAAGGGTTTTGTTAATTCAAAGGATGATAAAAGTGCATGCAAACTTCAATGGTTGAAGTAAGCATCGCGGAGTTGGAATCTTTACCGTGATGAAACTGTTAAAAGAGTTTAATTTCGGAGACTGTGAAGATGCTTGCATTTGCAAGAAATTTAGTGGGAGCGCTAAGACATATTTTAATACATTATGTGAAAGACATATTGTAGATTGGAAATGATGTATATTTTATTGACACAAGTTAAGAATTTCATTAAAAATTGATTTTGATGAAAGACTTAGGAATAACCCAAATAGTAGGCATCAATGTCTATGTGGATAGATTGAGGTGCTAATATGGTTGTGTTGTAAGTACATAGATGAGACATTGAAAGAGTTCAATATAGAAACGACAAGAAAGATTCATGTCGCATGGAAAAGGACTGAATCAAGATTGAAGTGTTTTGACACTTGGTGAGTGAAATCACAAGAATATTTTGATCAATCATACGGTGATATGTACACATCCAGATATGTCCTATGCTCTAAATGTTATGAGAATATACCATAATGACTCATAAGATGATCATTGGACGATAGTAAGGATATTCTTATGATCTTTGGAAGAACTAAGAATATGTTATTTATGTAGAGGTGACAAATAGATAGATAGCTCATTGTAAAGTGTTACATTGATACAAGTTTTATCACAAGATACAAATTAAGTTTATCTCAATTTAAACTATGGGTGGCACAATGTAATGGAAATGAGATTCCATAACAGATTTGGATGAGTTCCAAAGTTAAGACATTTTGACAGATACTACAACAAAAGGCTAAGTATATGACTGCTATTATAGCATCAAAAGAGGGCATTTGTGTCAATTAGTTTGTTAACAAACTAGGTGTGGTTCATAGCGGGCTAGTACTATGAACATATATTGTACGACAATTGTATCGACATGATTTAACCCCAAGGAACTAAAGGTCTCACCAAAGGACCAAATTTATACAATGCCTAGGGATGGCACCCGCCGGTTTCGGGGCCGGGTCCGGCCCCCCATACCCACCCCGACTCTGTTGTTGGGTCAAAAATTTCTCCAGACCCACCCCTCATCAGGTCACGGGTACCCGACGGGTACCCGCGTCCATGTCCTGTGAGGCAGCAGGGATGATGGCGCAGACGCAGCGAGGCGGCGTAGACGTGCGAGAGGCGGCAACAGCACAATGGAACAGAGGCGCGAGGCGGGCAACTCGGAGGTGCGAGGCAGGGATGCAGGGGTGACGTGGAGGCGTGAGGCATCGATGCAGGGGCGACACGGAGATGCGAGGAGTCGGTGCAAGGGCGGCGCGGAGGCGCGAGGCGGGCACGTCACAGAGGCGCGAGGCGATAGTGGCGCGCTTGCAGGATCGTGGGTTCGTGGGAGGCGGCGTTGACTCGTAAGAATGCCCTAGACGAGATATTGAGCTACTGTGTTGCGAGTCTGTTGTCTGGCTGATGGTGGGCTGGTCGTTGAGGCTATTAGTATAAATCTAGACAATATGTTGGGCCGGTGGTGGGTCTGCGTGTACGGGTCCGGCTCCTCAAACCCTCCTCGTATAATTTGGCGGGTCTATTTTTTACCAGACCCGCCCCATTTAAGGCAGGTACCCATCAGGTTATCGGGTTTTGGCGCCCCATTTCCATACCTAAAAATGCCATATCATTGGAGAATGAGTGATGCGTAGAGACAGAAAGACATGCAAATACACATGGACCTGAAAGTGTCAGATCCGAAGATTATGTTTACCATTAGCAAGCGTGTATATACAACACCTGAAATCCATAGGTGTTGAATGCACAAGTTTTTCCAAACAAGATTATTGACTCTAGTTATTAAGTTCGTTTTGTTACAAGCTTTCAAATACATAGTGACATAATCCTTCGACCATGAGATCATGTTAATCACCATCACCGGATGAGTTCTTTGATGACATCAGACGCCACCTCATAACTGGGTGGTTATAAATGTGGCATTAGGTATTCTGAAATTATGTGTTGAAGCGCATGGATCAAGAAGGGATTTGTCCATCCAAATGACAGATAGATATACTCCGGGCCCTCTCGGTGGAATGTCATCCAATTGGCTTGCAAAAATGTGACTAGGTCACAAGGGATGTCATATCACGGTACGAGTAAAGAGTAGTTATCAGTAACGAGGTTGAACTAGGTATGGAGAGACTGATGATCAAACCTCGGATAAGTAAAGTATCACACGGCAAAGGGAATCAATATCATATGTTAATGGTTCTTTCGATCACTAAGTCATCGTTGAATATGTGGGAGCCATTATGGATCTTCAGGTCCCGCTATTGGTTATTGATTGGAGAGGTGTCTCCATCATGTCTGCATAGTTCGCGAACCGTAGGGTAACACACTTAAGGTTCAATGTTGTTTAAGTAGATATGGAATATGAGTTGGAGACCGAATGTTGTTAGGAGTCTCATATGGAAGTCATCTTCCGGGGTTTAGGAAAAGTTTCAATATTTTGATCGGAGCTTATAGAATGTTCTAGAGGGACCACCAGTGGGCCCGCCACCCCAGGAGGGGACACATGGGATGTTGGAATGATGTGGGGGGGCCTTGGGCTAGCCACACCAAGCCCTAGAGACCCAACCAGCCAGCCCCAAAGAGATAAGGGCATAACCCTAGAAAATAGGGATATGACTTAGGGGAGAAGGACACTCCCCCCTCCCTATTACGCCGGCCCTAGGAGGGGTGGGCCAAGGGGGGAAACCCTAGACACATCCCCTCTATATAAATAGGGGAAGGGTGGTCTCCCCCTTTGCCCTCTCTCCCAACCCTAGCCGCCACCTCTCCTCCTCCTCCTCCGTCTTCCTGCTCCGGCTTAGGCAAAGCCTTGCAGGAATTCTCCTCCACCACCACCACGCCGTCGTGATGCTGGGATTCCAAGGGGATCTACTACCTCAGCTGCCTGCGGGAACAGGGAGAGGAAGGTATTCATCGAATCTGTACATGTGATCGAGTGTGGAAGTGCTACCGGAATGCGGCGCCGAAAGGATCGTCATCACGATCTTGAGATAGGCAAGTGATTGACTACATCAACCACGAGTTTAGATCTCTTTAGGGCTTTGGATCTACGAGGGTTAGTTCTCTTCTATCTCATTGCACTTATCTCGTAGATTGGATATGGGCTTTTCCATAGATTGGATTTTGGTTTTGTGCATTCTCGGAGTAGAATATTTTTGTTTTCTATGCTACGAACCCTACATCTAGGGCGCCCCCAAACCCTAACCCTAGCCGCCGGCCAGGGGAAACCCTAGGCGCCCAAACCTAGGCGCCAAGGCCCTTCTCCCTTGTGGCTTCCCTCATGGGCCATTTTTCCCTAGGAAACTTGGCCCATTAGTGGAATCACCTTTCAAATTAGATTTTAATATTATATTTAATATTAATTACATTAGTTAATATGTAAATACATATTACCAAATCCTATTTGACCCGAAAAACCATTTGGTTCCCCTTAGATACCCCCAAACAACTTCGGAACAATTCTGGTCCTCTCACTGGAACTTTTCCGGTTTCCTTCTTTCTCCAAACAACTTTGGATCTCTCTCCGCGGAACAATTCTGACTTCCTCTTTATCTACTATGATTCCAACTTATGGAAGATCTCCATATCATCGTACCCTTAAGTGGATCCCCTCACGGCTCGGGAATGGCACAAACATGATCTCTATCAATGATCAACAGTGGGACCGGGATGCCCATGATGACCCCTGTACATTCCAGATGACGATGTCATTTGAACAGTAAATGTCCAGTCCAATTCCCTTTGTTTCTTAGATACTACTTGTCTGATATCCGATCGTTAGGTATATCCTTACCTTGTTCAATCTTGTTACCTAAAAGTAGTGTTCACTTGGTACCGCGATATTACATCCTTGTGACCAAGTCAGCCTAAATGTATCTTACCCTTCACTGCGTGAACAAATCCCAGTCTTGATGCATAGGCTTCAACCTGTTCCTCTGGATACCCAACATACACCTTTATATTCACCATTTCACTGAGTGATGTTTGATGCAGTCAAAGCAACCTCGGGAGATAGTGATTAATATGATCTCACGGTATAAGGAGAAGGATACTACATTTCTGACTGTTGCAACGATGAACTTCGTGACTTGATCGTGTTGCAATCTTTGAGGAATGTCCATCACATCCTTCACCAATTATATGACCTCGTTGTCAACTGGTGCCGAAGCACCGACAAGATCAGGAAACCTTGATCATCGATTGACCAACGAACTACTATCAATAGAGGCTACTAGGGACTTATTTTTCGTATCACACATGTATCAATGTTTCCACTTGATACACTTATAGCACAATATGAAACTGCTATGAACTTATTGGGATATGACAATAATAAACCTTTTATTATTTTCATGTAGGGCATATTTCCTTCAGTCTCTCACTTGCATTAGACTACAAATAATCTAGCTTGGATTTACTACTCATAAACCATATCCCATATGCGTTTATTGATCATGCATGCTCATGGGAAACGTCATGTCCTGTTCTGTTTTGTCAGATTAGTATGTCTTTTTGCAAATCGTTAATGTCATCCTAATTTTGACAATCATTCCATTATATCATAATGGGTTAAAGTATTCATTTTGACGAGTGAGACTTTGTTTCTATTTTTTACAATGATAGTCATTGAGTCAATATAACTTTCACTGTTTTCATGTAAACTCCGGAAACACACTTAGCAGAAGTCGAACTTCCTTAGACAAAATATACTTTAATCTTTATGTAGATCCTAGTGCATAACATGCAACTATGTGCCTAACTTCGCTTCATTCCATTTAAGAATAAACTTAACTCTAGTTCAGCCAAGTAGATCCTTGGGCCATATTATGTCGAGTATACAATATGGTTGTATGGAAGAACCTATGATTGAGGCATAGGATATGTCACGCATCTCTTTCTTTCTTTTAACCATATTTGTAATACTAAGGCTAACTCAATGCTTCATACAAGTAAGAATCACTTTCTTATATTGTTCCATTCCGAACTCCTTGAGAATCTTACCTAGGACACTCTGAACATATTCAGAATCAAGTCCAAGAAGCATTCGACAATAATGTTTATTAAACTTACCAATCTATCTTGATAGATTTCATTGTTTAATAACTTCTTCAACTTCATCCATATTTACTAACTTAAATATTATTAATACTAATCACATCATTCATATATTTCATCCACATACTTTAGAATGATAACACGCTCCCACTCAAATATGGCATCCATATATGAGATCCAGAGATTTCACTTAGCTCCCACTAAAAATATGTCTCCTACATATTGAGTCTTATCCAAGCCTTTAAAGCTCCCACCCAAATGCAAGTCCTCTCAATAATCTTGGAGATTCCAAAATTCTTTAATCATCATCAAATTGAGAATTCTAACTGCGAGTTCCCAATATCCATATATTGCTGGTGTAAATCCAATAGACTCGAGCATCGCAACATTCATAGTCAACTCCTTGAATTTGTCCAAACATACTTTGCAACAAATTGATCTTTATGTCCTTCATTAAATTTCATTTCTTTCTTCTGACCTTAAGCAGTCATTTAGAAAAATCAAGTAAACATCTTTACTTAATAAGATCAATTAACATCTTACTTTTCAATCTAAAATGTAACTTAACACATGATTTTATGACTCCTAGTCATTTCTCACATTTAGGTCCACCACGCTTCTTCGTATTTCATAGGTATGTATTGTTCAAAATAACATGACATGTGAATCAAAATATAATTCTGCTAACTTGCAGAATATATTATTGAATCCTACTTTCTTTAGTAAAAGTATTCGCTGAAACTTTATGATCATTATCATTAGTTTCTCCTCTATTTGTAGAGTTTGGTTTCGCGAAACAAATTTCACTGCGCCACTCAACAATCGGGAGGTAAGTTCAAATACCTTGTTTTGATCTTTTACTTTCTTCCACCTATATCTTTGTAAAATACCAATTTTCATCAAATGAAAAATCATGTTATTGCATTCATTTCATCATGGCATTTTGATCTTGCATAAAAAATTTCAAAGTTTAAACCCTATTAGAACCATATTTATACCCCCTTTTATTATATACATATGGGGCATGGTTTCTATTTTATTTTATGACCTTAGATTGATTTTTGAATAATTAAATGTGTTTGACACACATTTGGATACCAGAATCACCATACAAAAATTTGGTGAAGGTTTGAATTTATTTGAATTTGAATTGGTCATTCAAATCCATTCTAGAATATCAAAACAGAAAAGGAAAAGAAAAAAGAAGAAAAAAATAACAAGCGCTACCTATCTGGCCCAACCCCCCTCGCGATCCACTAAGACCACATGGGTTTCCCCCTCCCCTCTCTCTCACCCGCACACGCACCCTCTCTCCCACTACCACTGGGCCCCGTTGACACGTCAGCCCCGTCGTCCCCAAACCGTGCGCGACGACCAGCTCCTCCACTGTTTCTTCCCCACAGTCACTTCTGTTGATTCGCGAGTTAAATTTGATTGATTCCGTGCGTGATCCTTGCCCCTGCTCCGGCTACATAAACACCACCCCCTTGTGGCCATTTACCCCAACACTGCAACCCCTAAGGGCCACCAGGCTCTCGCAATTTCAGCTCGCACCTCCGCAGCCCCGAGAAGCTCAGGCGAGCTATTCCGGTAAGCTCCGAGCATGCCTTGCCATATAGTTCGCACGACCTGCTTTGCCATCGCCTTGCGCATCTTCTCATTCCTCTGTTTTGTCCTATTTCACCCTAGGTCGCCGTCCCCATCATCAACTGCGAGCACCCGAGGCACCGTTCAACTCTGACGAGCGATTATGGTAAAGTGAGCGCCCCTTGACCTCTAGTTCATGCTACTATGTTCGCCGTAACCTTGCACTCCTGCTGATGCATTTTGTTTGCCCTATTACTCCCTAGGTCGTCACCTTCGTCTCCGGTAGTGAGCATCTGACGCCAGATCAAACTCCGACGAGATTTTCCGGCCGTGTTCGTGCGCCCCTGTCGAAGCCAAGTGCATGTTGAGCTTCCCCGCATCCTCGTGACCTTGGTAAGCATCAGCGCTCCTCCCCTAACCCCCTAGCCTCACTAGCGCGTCGCCATCAGCCGCGTCGTCGCCGCCTGAGCCATTACCGCCGCTGGTTTTTTGGTCGAGCGAATTTGGCCCTTTGGATCTAGATCTAGCGGTTAGGATTAGAATTAGAATTAGATCTAGATCTAGCCACGGGATTCACTTTAGATCTAATGGCGCGGAAGCGTGATCCAGCGCGAAGCAGTACGCGCCAATCAGACGCTGCCGCGTGGCACTGATTTAGATTTAAAATCTGAATTTTAATCTATTAATTATTCAAACTTGTAATTGCAATAACTTTTGATCTGCTTGTCTAGAAATTGCAAATTTTATATCAATGGATTCAAAAAAATGAGCCCTACACATATGTGGCCTACACATATGTGGCCTTGGTTTGGCCATTTTCTTCTGAAAATTTAGGATTTTATGCAGAACCTTTTGTCGGCCTATTTTAGTTATAAAAATTATTTAGAAAATTGTTTTAAAGTAAATTTTAGTTTATTTGGACTTTAGAAAGTTTCCTTTGTATTCAGTACTGTTTAGTTTGACTTGTTTAGTGTGGCAAAACTTTCCATTTCATTTTGCATGCATTCATATTTTTTTTGTATATTGAATGTGGATTTTGTTGTATGAAATTGTGTGTAGATTTTTGTGATTGTGAGGATTGTTCCTATTCCCCAACTACCAAGGCAAGTGATGCTTAATATTTTTGTCCTATTATTATATCAATGCACTAGTGATATTTTGAGTAGGATTTGCATGGTAAATTTCAAAGTATATGCTATGGTAGATCCTATAGATGATATCATGGTAGAAGAGACATGTTATGCTAGTATGCTTAGCCTAGCTATTAGAATTCAAGGGTGAAAAATTCATGTTATGATCTTATGGAAATATTATGCCTATGTGTTTTTAGACTAAGAAAACAGCTTGTTAATGAAACACCTGGGTGGAATGGGAAGATTGGTTTGTGTTGAGTGGTTACACAAGGCACATGTCTATGGTTTACCTTGTGTATCACACTTGTGGATGGCCACCCAGGAACAAAGGGATTTGAGATGTTTAGTGTTGAGAAGCTTCTAGTGCAACCACATGGCATATGACCTCTGCCTTGACCAACTAGGTTGCAAGAACTTAGCCGGATGGAAAGTTGGTGGTAGGGTTGATAGGATGGAACGCGTCCATGGTGGTCTAAGGGAATGCTTCTGAAAAGTCTCGTCTCGATGCATGTCGAGTCTTGTGGGGAAAGTGCACAACCTCTCGAGAGGGTAAAACATAAGTACTTAGTCGTGTCCCCGATAACGAACATTTTGATCCTCAAAGACATTTAAGCAATCAAGGATCTCCCCGTCCCAATTTCTCTAAGTTAAAACTTGTGGTTGAACCAGGGTAAAGGTTCCCCAATGTCTATTGGTGGTTTAGCATAGCAATCACAGGGGCCTTTACCTTAAAAGGTGGGGTCTTACAATCTTCATCGATACACATAAAATCTTAGGAAAACAACAGATTTACCCTTTGTGGAACATGTATTCATAGTTTACTAAGAATACACTACAAAGACTTGTTTATTTGCCACGATTTCGAATCATCGAAAACTCTAGAAACTTTTTTTTGAGGAATGATAGCAGGAGAGTCTCCTACTGCGTTTTTATATAATTAAAGAAATATTTACATCGTTTGTACAACTGGTACCTTCGGGGATGACCAAGCCCAAACAACCAGAGAATTTTGGCTACTACAAGAGTTTCCCTTTTACAAGTGAATATGCGCTATGATCCCTCTAAGAGGTTCCTGTAGATCCTCCTTGATCCTACACTCTAGAATAGATAGGTCCTGCTTAAGTTGTCTCCGCCAGTTTTCAGTGTCGGGCAGCACCCTTCAAAATATGCCCGGTTCCTTATTTTCTAGATGTTCCATGCTCCTTGATACGTCGTAAACGTATCTATAATTTTTGATGTTCCATGTGTGTTTAGTATCAGCTTTGCTATGCTTTGTCTACACTTTGAGATATTTTTATACATTTTCTGGGACTAACATATTAACAAGATGCCGCAATGCCATTTGCCTGTTTTCTGTTGTTTTTGGTTTCAGAAAAGCTAGAAAGGAAATATTCTTGGAATTGGATGGGACAAAAGCCAAAGTCAATATTTACCGAAGAGAACACGGACTCTAGAGGAGAGATGGAGGGCCGCCACAGGGCGGCCACACCCCACCTAGGCGTGGGCCCACCCTAGGCTAAGACAGGGCAGGGTGTGGCCCCCATGGACGCCTCCCTGCCTCGCCTCTTCGCCTATAAAAGCCCCCGATGCAGAAACCCTAAGCACCCGATCAGATCTCCACGAAACAGTCCGTAGCCGGTGCCACCATCATCCCTAGATCGGGGGGATCTGGAGCTCTTCCCGGCACCCTGCCGAAGGGGAGAGATTATCCCGGAGGCCTTATTCATCACCATGCCATCCTCCGGTATGATGCGTGAGTAGTTCACCCTTGGACTATGGGTCCATACAGTAGCTAGATGGTTGTTTCTCCTCCTTTGTGCTATAATGTTTAGATCTTGTGAGCTCCGTTCATGATCAAGATCATCTATTTGTAATCATACATGTTGTATTTTCAGGGATCCGATGGATACTGAGATGCTATGTTAGATTGATTATTGATTCTATCATGTCTTATTGATTATTGATTCTATCATGTTTGTGTTGTTTGTGATCTTGCATGCTCTCCGTTTCAAGTAGCTATGTTGGCCAAGTAGATGCTAGTGACTCCAAGAGGGAGTATTTATGCTCGATAGTAGGTTCATGCCTTAGTAATCTGGGGAAGTGACAGGAATCTCTATGGTTGTATATGTGTTGTTTCTACTAAGGAGAAAACAACAATCTTTTGTTCATGGAACAATTGTATTGTTTACTTTACACACATTGCTTAATGCAGTTATCCGTTGCTTGCAACTTAATATTGGAGGGGGTTCGGATGATAACCTAAAGGTGGATTATTAGTCATAGATACAGTTGGATGGCGGTCTATGTATATTGTTGTAATGCCCAATCAAATATCATAGGAATCATGATGTCTAGTATTTGCATTGTTATGCCTTGCTCAGTCTGTCAATTGCCCTGCTGTAATTTCTTCACCCAGCATGTTATCTACCTTAAGGAGAACACCACTAGTGAATGGTGGACCCTAGTCCAATCTTTACCATTGTTACATTATCTACTGTTACCATTTACTTTCTACAAGCAACCATTACCTTCCACACTATACGTTTAATCCTTTGTTTTCATCAAACCAGTGAGATTGACAACCTCACTATAAGTTGGGGCAAAGTCTTGAGTTTGTGTTGTGCGGGATTACAAGTTGCTAGCAACACCTTGGAGTTGTTTCCTTGCTCCTACTGGTTCAATAACCTTGGTTTCATAACTGAGGGAAAACTTGTCGCTCTGCTCATCACACCTTCCTCTTGGGGTCTCCTAGCGAAGCTCTACAACTGAGCCACGTCAAGATTTTTCTGGCGCCATTGCCGGGGAGTTAAGGACAACTTTGCAAGGGGAGTCTTTCACAAACATTCTCTTTACTTTGTTTTTTTGGTTTTGCTTAGTTTCTTTTGCTTTGTTTTGCTTGTTTCTTTCTTTCAAAAATACAAAAAAATAGTTTCATTTGGTTTGCTTTTCTTATCAAAAACACAAAAAAATTAGTTCCTACTATAGTTGTTGGTCTGTTATTGCCTTGCTTTGTCATGCTTTTAATCAATGGTTGGTTTCTTTGAAACTAGTTCTTATTGGCAAGGTGGGTTCACAGAAGAACAAAAATATTATTATAAGGAACACCAATTGTCACAAAAAGGGAAACACTTATGGGAACAAATTGATAAATTGAATACCATTGCTAGAAACATGTGCTCTGCTTATAATGTTACTTATGGATCTGATAAATCTTCTTGTTGTAGGAGGTATAAACACCTCCCTTTACAATGTGAGTATAATGATAATGTTACCATATCTTCTTATGTTAAAGGAAATTATGACTTTTATGATGTGGAACAAATTGAAGAATTTATTGCTTGGAAGGGTGCATTTGAACTTGCTAGTTTGCTTGAAAATACTGATGATTCACCTTATAAATATGAGGTTTATGATATACTTAAATTTTTCTTTGATAATTACAAGGAATAAAATGGCTATATTCTTGAATATATTAATAGATGCTTTCCACAAACGGAAGAGACTAATGCCTTGCAAGAGCCTATGGAAGAAGAAATTGCCGAAAGTGGAAGCTCATTAGATGAAAAAGAGGAGAGTGATGGACAAAAGTAGGAAGAATGGATTAGCTACCCATGCCTACCTTCTAATGAGAGTAACTCTTTATCCCTTACATTATTTCATTCTCCCCCATGCCTACCAAATGAGGATGAATGTTATGTTCCTGTGGATTCTTTTGAAATGTCTACTATGGGTAAAACCTGTGATAATAATTGCACTCCTGTTATCTATGATAATCCTTTATTCGCGCCTAATTTCGAAATGCATGGTACTAAAGAGTTTTGCTTAGAAAATGTTTATGATAAGGCTCTAGATGATGGTCCTATATTGGTTGATAATATTAATAGTACTACTATTGAAAATGAGATTGGAGAGGTCTTGACTTTATCTTGGAACCCCCATACCTCTTGAGAATGATCAGTCATCTTGTTAAAAAATTGTTAAAAGTGGGTTTGAAGGTTTTAATCCCACTATTTTTGAGCTTGATAAAAATTATGTGTTTGTAGATCATGAAAAACATACTTTATGTGAAAGTTATATTGTTGAGTTTATTCATGAGGCTACTGAAAATTATTATGAGAGAGTAAAATATGGTTGTAGAAGTTTTCATGGTACTGAAACACCTCTCTATGTGTGCTAGAAGTTTTGAAGTTGCTCTTGTTTTATCTACCCATTCTTGTTACTATGTGATTATTTGATTTATTTTCTTACAATATTCCTATGCATAGGAAGTGGGTTAGATTTAAATGTGTATTGCATTTGCTTCTTGATGCTCTTTTTAATTCAATTCATATTTCTTATGTGAGCATCTTCTCAAACTTTCTATGTCTAACTTAAAGGCGTTAAAGAAAAGTACTTCTTTGGAGATAACCCAATAGTTTTATTGAGTCTTGAAAGTTATTAATTATGTAATAACCTCTCCTTATCCTTTTTGTGTGATTTTTGTGCCAAGAATAACCTCTAATGAGAGAGAAGTAAGATTTGGGGAAGTTGCTGTCCCAAAACAGATTTTTCTGCTTCACTGTAAAAATTCGTGAAAAATATCTGTATGTCGGATTTAGATGTAATTTCCTGAGTAAATGCCCCAGGTTGTTATATAACTTTAGTTAGTTCAATACTTTTAGATTTGAGCAACAGAAGGTCTTTGAAAAAATCGGTTTTTACCTACTGGTCTGTTTAGACAGATTTCTACCATTATTTGTATTTGCCTCTTTATTGGTTTCTTTTTGAATTCTTCTTGATCAGTTGAGCTTTTTAAAGGAATTTCTACAGTAGCTTGTGTTTTTAATGAAAGTTTTGCTGTGTTGAAACTAAACCCAAAGGTTTATTCTTTTGAATGCACTAATATTGCTAATGAAGATTGTATGAAGGAAATTTTCAAGTGTAGGGGAACAATGATATGATGAGATGAAGAATGGAAAAAAGCTAAATCTTGGGGATGCCACCCCATGTCACCCGAAGAAATATTCAAGAGGTAAAAGCATCAAAGCTTGGGGATTTCCAAGGCATCCCCTTCTTCATCAATAAAAATCTCAGGTCTCTTTCTAGACACTTCGTTTTTATTGTTTCATGCACTGTTGTGTTGTTCTTGGAGCGTCTTAGTTTTGGTTTTGGTTTTCGTTTGCTTAGTTTGCTTGAATAAAGTAGTTGGACCCCCTCTTTCGCTGTGTTGTTTCAAATAAGTTGATTGGTGTTGGAAAAGAGTAGAAAGTTTCATGCTTATAGTGGTACAAAAGGGAGCTTGTTTTGACTATGACTTAGACTTTATCATGTCATGCTAGATGTTATTTTGACCTTATGCTTAGTGATTATTTCTATAGAATGACTTGTTCCAAGAAATTGAGATTGCTTAATGTGCCTTGGAAGAATCATGCGTTGTTTTAGCATACAAAAGCATAATATTGTGGTATTCTCCATTGATGCTTTGTTTGGGTTGACTTGGCACATGCTCACACCATGTTATGACTATGAACCAGTCACCTTAGCCTTTATGATCATTTAGTTTTTGACTTGTGGTACCACTTTATGCTTTGATTTATAATGTTTTGTCGCTCAACATGATTATGGCCATTATTGCTCTCTTAGTTGGTCGCTCCCAGTCTTTTACTAGCCTCCACTTGTATTGGGTAAGCTCTACTCATGCATCCAACTCCCAAGAAACCAAGTTATTCCAAAGTGTCCACTATAAATTCCTATGCATGGTGTGTTACACCATTCCAAGTATATTCTTGTTTTATCTATCTTCCAAATAAAACTTGTTATGTGAAAATTAGTGATTAAAGCTCTCACAAACTTGATGGAACACTTTATTTTTCTTGCCCCTAATAAACTTGAACCATTGTGTCACCTATGTTGTATCTGCTTGCACTTATAAGTTGGGAATTAGCAGAACCGTGCTGTCACGGGGAACGCTTTCAACACTTGTAAATATCTACCCAGTAGATATCATGCTCTTTTGTTTATGGATGTTGGCGGTGTGAAATAAAAGGGGAGATTGTAAGTTCATGGAGTTATGTATATGTGTTAGAGAAACGCCTGGCGCGCCAGCCTAGGCCATGCTTAATCATGGTGGAAACTTTCAGCATAACCATAGTGAGCAATCCATGAAGCATCCTTAGAAAAAATATTTAGAAAAAAAGAGAGAGAAAAATAAAAAAAATATGCACCATTCTCATGGTAAATAAAAGGATTGCTGAGATGATCACTGTCTGTTGCCTTATCATTTTGATATGGGATAGTTCCTGTGTCATGGGGCAAGGGGTACCCCGTTTGCGGTTCTCTATGATACACATATACTTACAATTAAAATAACTTACCGGTAACTAAAGTTGAGTAGCATGAGGAACGAACCTCATACTCAAGGGACATGAGATTGCCAACTTATGATTTTTCAAGCATATACTCCATACTTTGTTCATTTTAACCGTAATCACTTCAATATGTTTATGATAGGAGCAATGAGAGCTGAAAGCTAACAAGTACCATAATTTTTGGAAGCTTTTTATGAAACTTGAAATCCCTTCCCTGTGAAGGGCCTTTCTTCCCACTTTTATTGTGAGTCTCCATCTTCTATCTTTATGCACCAATTAAGAGAGCATAATTGTCATTCTTAGTTCTATATGCATTGTCCCAAAACTTATTGATTGATTCATAATGTTGATATTGTTTGTTCTCGAACTATTTGTATCTAGTCACCCTTATAAACTTTGAAGGTGTCCTATGCATTTATGTTTTGCTATTCCATGAGGGACAAGCTGAATACCATTATGCTATGATTTCTATATGTGAAACAAACAAACATCTTCAAATGCATTGTTATTCATGATCCTTCGTTTGTATCCTTTCATGTTGCAACATAGTTACTATGTCCTATTGTTAGAACTTCATCTTTCATGCTCATGTTTAGAGTACTTTGATCCCAACTTTCAATGCTTTACAAATGGTTTGTTGAAGATTGTGATGGTGCATGTCGCCTAAAAAATTATTCTTTTTATCAATTACCTACTCAAGGACGAGCAGGACTTAAGCTTGGGGATGCTTGATACTTCGTAAACATATCTATAATATTTGATGTTACATGCTTGTTTAGTATCAACTTTGTTATGCTTTGTCTACACTTTGAGGTATTTTTATACATTTTCTGGGACTAACCTATTAACAAGATGTCGCAGTGCCAGTTGCCTGTTTTCTGCTGTTTTTGGTTTCAGAAAAGCTAGTAATGAAATATTCTCGGAATTGGACGGGACAAAATCCAAAGTCAACATTTTACCGAAGAGAACACGGACTCCAGAGGAGAGACGGAGGGGCGCCACAAGGCGGCCACACCCACCTAGGCGCAGGCCCACCCTAGGTCGCGCCAGGGTAGGGTGTGGGCCCCCTGGCCGCCTCCCCGCCTCGCCTCTTCGCCTATAAAAGCCGCCCGATGTAGAAACCTTAAGCACCCGATCAGATCTCCACGAAATAGTCCATAGATGCCGTCACCAACGTCCCTAGATCGGGAGGGATCTGAAGCTCTTCCCGGCACCCTACCGAAGTGGAGAGATCATCCTAGAGGCCTTCTTCATCACCATGCCAGCCTTCGGTATGATGTGTGAGTAGTTCACCCTTGGACTATGAGTCCATACAGTAGCT